>JAKLLX010000019.1:0-326802 GCA_022813745.1 Naganishia kalamii | reverse complement strand
GTGGGTTCCCCCCCCCCCCCCCCCCCCCCCCTTGTCTTCTGCTGAAACGCCTTCCATCTAGTCAACGGACCGTCACGCCGACGAACGACGCCCTCCTCCTCGCATCTCAAGCCTTACTCACAGGCACGCCATACGGACTTGCACTGGTCGCCGGAACGGGAAGTGTGATCCTGGGGCTGGAGATTCCGCTTGCCAACGGCGCAGAAGACAGAACTGCGGGGATACGGAAACCTGTCGTACTGTGTCGAAAGGGAGGGAATGGGCACTTGCTGGGTGATCACGGGTCAGGTAGGTCTCGTTTCGTTTCACGATCTACCGCAGATCCTTATTCTTTCCCCGCTGCCAGCGTACCACCTCGGCGTCACGGCTGCGCGTATAGCAGCGGATGACTATACGATGCGCAAACCGATCGATGCTCCGCTATACGCCCAGCTATGCTCCCACTATGGCGTTCAGGATCCAGGCGATCTGCCAGCTCGAATCGTGCGTATCGGACTGTCATCAGTTCGCGTTTCCGGTATTGACCGTGCTCTTGGACGAACAGCACGAGCTCGACGCTTCGCTAGACGCGATCGCGGCTGGAAACAAACGAAAACTCCTCATCGCTACGTCTTCGGCTCTCGTACTGGAAAGCATCGTTCCCAACGCAGATACATCGATATTGCCAGACGCTTTGGGTCTGCGCGTCGTCAACTCGTGCATCAACACATTAGCCGACGACATCCACGATGTCATCACCGCTCTCGAACATCAGACATCAGCCGCAGATGACCAGAGGAGCAGCTTTGACGCGGAGGAGGCAACGCTAGCAATGACAGGAGGAGTAGTCGCACGTCCGATCTTTCGGGAGATGTTGGTTGCCGCGCTCGTGCAGCGTGGAATACGCTTCAAGGAGACTACGTTTGTCGAGCACGCCGCGGATCATGGTTCGATTGGGTTGAGCAGAGCGTTTGGCAGAGCAGAGGCTCATGGATGACATCGTATCGGATGGAATGGGCATGTGGGCAGATGCTAGAGCATCATTCGTGGAGCGAGGCGATATCACAACTGCGGCAGGGTATGTACAGCGGGGAGAGCATCTTCGAAGAGCGGACATGCGATGTTTAGTGTATGATGACCATGATTAATGTGATACAGATCATATGAACGATGGCGATAACGTTTACAAGGACAGACAGAATAGACATGCGATACAACAAAGCACAAGATAAAGACAAGGCGACACACATGTTCAGCAACAACACTTGATGATTCCCGACAGCAAGCGATACGAACACTGGAATAATGGCCCTCCTGCCGCCTCTATCCATTATCCAAAGCCCGAAGGTGAGGAAGACCGAGTTGAATCGGTCCCCAAAATGCGTTGAAGCGTGTCCGAATCTACGATTTCTTGGATCACGCCACTGGTGAGAGCGAGCGCAAAAGGAAATATAACGGTAAGACCGAGTGTTCTTTGAAACGGATGATAAATTACGTGCGCAATGATGTCGACCCGCATCGTTTCCGACGACAGTCAATCGACATCACTGGCAACGAAGAGCCCCCGAACCCATGACCCTGGAAGGGAATTATGCTTACGTTTTGCAATGAAGCCAACAGACCAACTTCGCGACGACATCGTTCGACGCACGAGCATAGCCCAATGCGAAAGACACGACCGTCCATTCGTTCCATCCGTTCGTCGAGTATTCGATCCTTCTGCTTGCGAACAGCATAGCCGATGCGATGAGAAGAGTTGGCGACTTCCGAACAGCGACATAGCGCGTGTATCTAGGAGCCAAAACGAAATAACGGACGCAGAGGTAGGTAAACCAAGTACCGAATGCGGGGAGCCAACACTTGCCAACAACCTAGTCATTTTTATTTCCTGATAGAGACCTTCGTCCAACGCCACGACCCGACAGCCTCCAGTCAATGCAGGATTCATCACCCGAAGGCAACAAACAGCGCTGGAACACTGCTCGTGAGTTGTCAAAAGGAAGACGCAAAGCCTGTAACGTACTGAAACGACCAACAGTTCCTTGTATGGACCCGGAATGACAATGTGATCGTCAGCCGAGAGGAACTTGATGGCACACTTCGTTGTACGCAAGGTATTCTACGCAATCCAATCGACACCCACGAGGAAGTAGACCAACTTCAAGCATCAAAAGTGTGTCGGCGGGGGAAGACACGACCGCAACTACGAGGAAATCCACGAGGGTTTCGCTTGGCGATAAGTGCTACTTGATGGAGGAGGGTATACGTACGATGAAAGCGAGTCATGCCTTGACTGCTTTTATGCTGACACCCAGTCTGAACCGACGAGCCATAGTACCCGTCCGTGGCACTCGAGGCCAGGAGGGCAAAGGGAATCGATAATCCCAGATAAAAGGAAGCTTGAAGACCCTAATGAAAGGAGTCGGGAAACAGCCTAGTTTGTAAGTCAAAGGGCTCGATAAGGTTGAACCCCAGACTGATACGTACCCATCTACGTTGTTGTCGAGAGGTTGAGCCCACCAATGAAGGCGAGGGAGGTTGCTGATGGCGAGGTGATGGTTGTCGATGTTGTTTGCATGATGTAGATGACGGTCATGAAGGTGTTGTTATGAGGAGATGATCGCCCCTATTGTGCGCACGCACCGCCTCTCCCTTGCGTGACACTGGCGCAAACTCGCTGACCTAAGCGGTTTCCCTTTCTGGCAATTTTTGCAACGTGGCAAAAAAGAAGCGCAAGCGAAAGCGAGCAGAAATGACGTGTGATTTCTCGGTTGAGGCGGCTTCCTTTCAGTCCTCCTCTGGCCTCTGGTCCCCGTTCAGCTGTTCGTACTGCAGTTGTGTCTCATAGCATCATACATGAAGCCAAAGTTTGCACACGGCCTGTCGAATTTGCCGCGTGTTCGACTTGAAGACCGTAAGGCAGCATGACC
Source organism: Naganishia kalamii (assembly GCA_022813745.1). Taxonomy (NCBI): domain Eukaryota; kingdom Fungi; phylum Basidiomycota; class Tremellomycetes; order Filobasidiales; family Filobasidiaceae; genus Naganishia; species Naganishia kalamii. The sequence continues at coordinate 323,893 of JAKLLX010000019.1, read as the reverse complement.
TCATAAATGAATTATCAATGCAATGCAAATGTACCGCCAAACAGTCATGGACCCGCACAATCCATTCAGGTCGACTTCCTCTTCTTCATCTTCTGACCGCCGCTCTTGCCACCATTGCCACCTTCACTCGCTTTCCGCTTGGCTCCCGTCTTCTTCTTCTCCTCTGCAGCCGCTTCGGCTTTCTGTGCCGCCGATTTGACGCTCACTACGGTGGACAACCGTTTGCGATCTTCAGGTCGGGCGTTCGCTAGCGCAGCTACCTGTGCCTGGGCCTCGGACCAGTCTGTGCCGTCGTCGATGGCATATCTAGGAACGACAGTCAGCTCCGAGCAGGATTTGCATTAAACGGTGCACTCACTTGGAAAGATCCATTGAATTGATCAATTCCCTCTGCATCGTTCGAGCCTTTTTCGTCTCCTCGTCCACCTCATCGTCCAAATCCTCCTCGACAGTCTTGGCCAATGGCTTCCAATCCGACGTGCCTTGCTCACCGTCGGCGTTGTGGGCGGGAAGGTTTCGCTTGACTTCAGGCGCCTCCATCGGAATGTCGGCTCCCAGGCCCTGCTTTTGCACTTCTCGAAGGTGTTTGCTGATCTTGCGCATAATCTTGACAAAGTATGCCAAACACTGGTTGACTTCGAGTCGCATTTCTGCGGCGATGTCCTCTACCGGTTTCCGCTGGAGACCGAGAGCCAACATGATCGTCTTTTGCGTAACGCTCATACCGACATCGGGGCCGAATCGATCCGTAAAGTACATTCGAGCCAAGTCCGGCAGGAGGTCCAAGACGACGTGGTAATCAAGCAGGTTGTTGGAATACGACTCAATACGCTTGAGATCGAATGGCGACATCAAGTTGCGCAGTTCGGTCGATGAAAGTGTGTTGTCCGTTGGATCCGCAACCTTGGCTGCCTCCACGACACTGCCGGCCATGTCTGCGCTGAACATTCTAAAGTTCTGGAATGACAGCAATTGCAGGAATCGTTTGCGGAAATCTGCAATGACAACGGCATTAGCTTACTTCACTCATGGCAGCCTATCCGTGACTCACCCTGAGCAAAGGCATATAGCCAGTCGTCGGAACCGGCAGCATCGCCAAACAGCTTCTTCAACATGACACAGGTGTGTTCGCCGGTAAGATCATTGGCGGTTTGTCGAACGTACATCGGCACGTATCCCGCTTGTTTCCAGAACCCAAGCAATTCCCGGGTGAGACCGAAGGAAACTCCGAGGTAGTCCAGACGCTCCGGCCGACGTTCTGATAGTCGCTGCAAAAGAGGTGGCATCTTGTTGACATCTCGGATGCCAATGTTGTCGGTTTGCAGTGTAGCGTTCTGTCGACACGAGTCAGCCATATGGAGATTGCGTTACCTTGACCTTCGACTCACCTTGTCTACTCGACTGGCCTCGGCGAACGACTCCACCATCTCCTCATCATGCACTTCATCCAGGTTCAACAAATCACCACTGTAGAACGAGCTCAGACTCTCCAAAGCTCGCTTGCCGTAACCCATCCTGGCGTAATCCGGATGTGTTGCAATCCTGACAACTCGTGCGCCGGACAAAGCCGCAAAGTCGTCGTCCTGGAACTGTTGCGACATCAACCACGGAATCAGATCGCCTCCGGATCGAACACCCTTTGCCAGCTGTGCCATGACGCTCGCCCTAGAGATGTTGCCTTCCAGTGCGACTTGGATGACAACCAGTGGATCCGGCAAGGTGCTTTCGTCGCCCTTCAGCGGCGGCAAGAGCACAAAGAGATGATGGGCCGGGGCGTCGGACATGAGCTGCAAGTCGTTTGGCGTATTTTTGTAGTGGGAGGCGACATAGAGCGACATCATCCTCTGCAGGAACAGCTCGCTTGCCGGGTGGTAAGAGAACAACGTATCTCGGTTGACGTAGTAGAGCTCGCACTGCGATGGATGCGGACATCCTGAGATCGAGCGCGATACCGAGCTGACATCGAGGCAGAGCAGACCGTTGAGCCACTTCTCGACGGGATCGCCCTGGCCGTATCGAATCGGCTGGTCGAGCTTGACCTCGGAAAGGATCCTGGCAAGGCCGGCGCCACCTCGTCCTCCAGCAACGGGTAGGGTCGAAGAACTTGATGCGACAGCGTTTCCGTCGGCGGTACCGGTTTGAGTAATAGCTGCGCGGCTCTGCTCCCGTAGCTGATTCAGCAATTTGATAGACAGCGAGCGTCCAGTACCCTCGTAACCGTTGACTGTCGAGGCCATGAATGTCAAATACGGTCCGAGAAGCTTTCGAACGAGGGGCAGCGGAATAGCAGCGGCTTCGTCGATAACGAGCAATTCGGCCTGACCCAGAACATACGCATCTTGAGGTTGAATGTACTGTTGTGGAAAGGCATTAGTACAACAAATGCGACTGTCAGCTCGGCTACGCACCTGAATGAATTGCCTCGTCTTCTCCCTCTGTACAGTGATCCTAACCACAGCCCTTCCCCATTCTTCGTTGTTTGACCGCACAATTTCGTAGTCGGTCGTCTCCTCGTACCCGAGCGCATTGAGACCCTTCACCACGAATTCGAACAGTGTCTTCAAATTCTCCGGAGTCGGCGATGTGACAAAGATGTTATGATATTCGGCCTTGATAGCTGCCGCGAGCGCCAGACCCAATGCGGCGGACTTTCCACGTCCACGACCGGCTGTAAGCGAGATCGTGTTTGCGAGCGACTTCTTGTCCATTTCGCCTTTTGACCAGAAAGTCAAAAGCGCCTTGAGCTGATCCGTTGTTGCGCACAACTTGCTGAGCGGGCCGAGGGTTTTCGTCTCCTTGAGCTGTTCCTTGAGCTTTGACAATTCCTCATTGGCCAGCATGAGTTTTGCAGAGGGCCCCGTCTTTTCGTTGTACTTGATGTTCTTGCCCTCCGAGATCGGTAGTACGTTGAGTTCGTCGTCCAGGAACAAGCAATTTTGGCATGAGCCCAAGGAGAGGATGAATCGTTCGTTGAACCGCGGCTGCACGTCGGTATGTGCCTCTGTCCTGTACCGCGAGTGAACATCCTGTAGTATCCCTCGGTTAGCTCGGAGTATCCAGGTAGACCTGAAGACTTACCATAGTCATGTTGTACACCTGCTTCAGACTCTTCAGATCCTTCAACAAAAGACACACAACTCCTCCTCCCTCTACGGTTTCAATGGTTCTTGCCAGCAGATTTGGCGTCAAAGCCTCGAAGTCCTGCAGTACCAGCATTCCGAACGTTTGACCGAGAACCTTTTGCGACTCTTTGTAATATCTGTAGCATGCGGTTTAAGTTGTGTAAAACAGTCACCTTCCAATTCCACAACTCACGTATATCTGATATCCGTCACCGCGATGAACATCTCGAACGGATTCTGCTCATTCACTTCTCGGATCCCCCTCTTGACTTCATTCTTGATCTTCTTCTCCCGCTTCTTCCTGTGACTGGTAAAGCCGAGTTCCTTCTTGTAACACCACAAGACGTTCGGCCGGGCACTTGTCCGAGATTGAGACAAGAGGTAGTGCAGGCTGACCACCTGATCACGTCCATGGTCACCGATGATGGCGAAGAATGTTCGTTGGTTATTGGCGACGCCCAATCGGATCAAGTCCGGGATCCGCTGGTCGAGCTGTTTGCGCACCATTTTGCCGATGGGGTTGGTGATTCCAGGAGCTGAGAATCGACGCTACGCAAGAGTGTCCAGATGTCCACGGTGTACGACGAAACAAGGATAGACGCAGGACTGAAACGAGCTTGGAACCACCTCTTCGCGAACTCTTCACATTTGCCTTGCTGCCTGTTTCCAAACTTTAAGCGATGAGCGGATTCAAAAGCGGACATTCTGATCTAGTCCGTTCAGCCCCTTGTTCATCATGTCATCCGACCTCATCCATTCGACAGTCCTTTGATCTCAGTCATCGATAGCAAGCAGACGAGTCGACTATCACCATCCGCCGTATCTGCTTCAGCCCATTCTACCCAAAGCGTCCCTGCTGAAAGGCTTTTCCACGCGCGTTCCAAGCTACTGCCAATCAGCTCGCCTTCATCTCCGACACCCTTTCATAGCGCACCGCACTCAACATGTCGAATCGTGTCGTCCCCGCCATCTACAAACAAGTCATCGAGGACGTTATATCCGCTGTCCGTGAAGACTTTGAGGAATACGGCGTCGACGACAACCTCGTGGGATACCTGCAACAGTTATGGGAAGCGAGCTTGGTGCAAACAAGGGTAGCCAAGTTTGTTGATGGCGACGACGACAGCGAGGATGAGCAGCCTCTCGGAGCACAAGTGCGCAATGGACAATCATCCGCTCTGCCGTCGACGAGTCAACTGTTGAACCTACCACGTGGCCACCCGTACGGAACTGAGGATGTGAAGCCTCAGATCGATGCGAATGGCAACGGGGCGTACCACGGGGGACTGAGGGGAGGCGCAAGTGGGTCGACGTCGATGAGGCTTAGAGGAGGTGCTGTAAGTAATTCCCCAGAGACTCACAGGACATGGCTTATCCCTTTCTCGCAGCGATCTGATGACGACGATGATGAAGACGACGAAGACGAGGAAGATATCAAGCCGACTGTCACCGCCCGTCCAAACCCTCAACGCGCCCCCGCTCCCGGTATGGCCATCCCAGGCATGACAGGCATTGGTATTCCCGGCATCGGCGGTGAAGACGATTACGCCGCGATTGCCGCTCAGTACGGGGACGAGGACGATGAGGACGACGAAGATGATGATGAGGCCACGTCAAGACAGCCTGGAGGGGCGTTGGTGCCCGGTGCCGTTGCGTCGGGGAGCGGCGTGCAGAGAGACGCGAGCGGGAACATTATTTCGGGTGGTGCGGCTCGTCTCGTGCCGAATGAACACGGTATCTACCCTGGCGAAGAGATCATCGACTCGGACTTGGATGACAGCGATGAAGATGAGGATGATGAGAGAGGTGGTCAGGACGAGGATGAAGATGACGAAGAGGAAGATTTGAGCTTGAACGTAATGTACTGCATATATGACAAGGTTCGTCGAAATACCCCTTTGACAGTTTCTCCGCTGACATGACTTGATTTCCCTTCTGCAGGTCCAGAGAAACAAGAACAAGTGGAAAGTGACGTTTAGAGACGGAATGATTCGCGCCAATGGCAAAGAGTACCTGTTCAACAAGTGCACTGGGTAAGCATGCATTCCTCTATTTCATCAGTTCCACGTTGACTCTGTCACGGGCAACAGCGAATTCGAGTGGTGATCCAGCGGAGCCATATCTCCGGCCCTACACACAGGTTTATCGGGAGAGACGTATCAAGCAAACAACCGAATGAAAAGCAGACAACCGGTGCCTCTATTGTATTTCAGGCAAGGATCATGAGTATTCAATGTGATAACATCAACATCTTGCAATTCGTCGCGGATATCCATAGCGATCCCGTTATCACATCCAGCATGTTCCTGCTAAGAATCTACGAGCTGGGAAAGGCGAAGCTCCGACTGTGTGGGGTAGCCTGACAGTGGATGTCAATGGCATACTTACTTGTCTTCGTAATTCTGGCACTTCTGTTCTAACATGGCCCTGCTACCAGCTCTGCCACCTGACAGGTTTCCCGCTCAATGCTCCCCTACATTCTTGAATCCCCCCTGGAACGCCCTGGATCTGGAGAGATCCAGCCGAGGATCGCTCTCCACTGCGGGAGCAATCTGCTCTCCCAGCTGCTTTTGAAGGTGGAAGGTGCTCGCACCGCCACGGGCGATAGGTTTCGAAACTCGCCGCTTGGTCGAAGACATCGATCTGGGTCGTGAATGTGAAAAACGATCTCCAGCAGGCCCTTTTGAGAGCTCTTCTGAGCTGGTCGAAAGCGGTTCAAGTGTGAAGAGATCGACATCCATAGGCCAAGTCACTGTCTCGGAAAAAAACTGGGGTCGCAGGCTGTGCTGCGGAGAACGCGCCAGTCGCGTCAAATCAGAGACAATAGAAAGAAAGAAAGAATTGGTGGTTGCATCATCCCTTGCAAAAATAGACAAGAGGTTCATCTGGAGTCTGTCAGGGATTGGTAGTTGATTCGACACCATCATTTTCAAGTCTATCGCTGCAAGCTCGGACGTGGAACATAGTCGGAGGCTACATAGCTCTACGACACTCATTAGTGGTCAAGCAAGCGCAAAACTAAAGGTATGTTGAAGGGAGAGTTATGTGGTGCGGTTTTCTGATGTCGAACCGTCGTCTTCTCTAGCATATATCCAGCGACATCTCTGTTACAGCAACATGTCGACGACTGTGGATGCCGGGGATGCAGTCCAGTCTTTGGTGTCGGGCTATGAGTCTACCTTAAGCTCGGTTTCCATTCGGGCCGTCGGTTCCCAGTTGGTCTTGATGTCTATCCTATCGGTGAGTTCAGCTTGTTCAACGTGTTGGAGAGATAGTGGTTGATCTCCTCTTAGCTCGTGACTTTGACAGCATTCTCCATCTTGAGACCTCGGGACAAGCGAGTTTACGCTCCAAAAGTGAGACGCTGTATCCTTGCCCTGTCCACCCATAGGCTAACCCTTGACTCGACGCTAGGTCAAATATGTCCAAGGTGCAGAGGAGCAGGATCCTACATTGAATCTGAGGCCTCCGCCAGAGATATCGAACGGGATCTTCAGTTGGTTCAGTCCGGTCCTGCATACCGCAGAGGAGGCCATGTTGCAACAAATCGGTGCGTCTGCATACCCGGATCGCGGGGCTAGGAGCTCATTCGAGTGGTTCTTCTAGGTCTCGACGGAGTCACCTTTCTCAGATGCCTGAGGCTTTTGAGAATGTTGTTCTTGGCCATCTCGGTTCTTGTTGGCGGCGTTCTCCTGTGAGTCCTATTTCACCCCTCTCCCTCACACAAGCTCATGATGGCGCTCGACAGACCCATCAACGTCGTATACAACCTGAAGAAAGTCTCGGCCGATTCCCGAAACTACCTCAGTCTGCTCACCATCCAAAACTTGAATGGCGACATCCTCTGGGCCCATGTCGCGATGGTCTACGCAATCACGATCCTCGTCTGCTACTCGGTCTGGTACCACTGGAAAAAGATGATCCTCCTCCGGCAGGCTTGGTTCCGAAGTGACGCCTACCAGCAGCGGATCTACAGCCGAACACTGTTGGTGACGCAGGTGCCGAAGGACTATCGAACGGATGAGGGCATGGTGCATTTGATGGGGAAGCTGAAAGTGGATGGTATCAAGATTGGCCAACAGATCGATTGCACCAGTATCGGGAGGCGACTTGACGACTTTCCGGAACTGATCGAGGAACACAACAAGGCCGTCCGAAATCTGGAGGAGACGCTTGTCAAGTACTTGAAGGGGAACCAGGTCGGCGCCAAGAGACCGCAGATCACGAAGGGTGGATTTCTGGGATGCGGAGGGCAAACCAAGGTAAGCATAAATGCCTAAGCAGACACAGTCCCAGCCCTCATCTGGGAGAACAGGACGCCATCACGTACTACAGCCAACAGGTGAAGCATCTGCGCGACAAGATTGACCAAAAGCGAGCCGACATCGACGCCTTGATCCGAAAGGACAGACAGGCTCGCAAACAGAGGAAGCAGACAAAGCCGCACGGCGAAAACTATGGATTCGTCACTCTGAAGACCATCTCCGAGGCTCACCGGATCGCTCGAACACACCCTGGAAAGCTCAAGGAACTGGGCGGTGCACGAATCCAGCTGGCTCCCTCGCCGCAAGACTTGATCTGGAAGAACGTGCCTCTGGAACCGAATGTTATCGCTGGTCGAAAATTCTGGGGCTTCCTGATCCTTGGAGTGGTTTGCTTCTTGCATACTCTGCCTCTGCTCTTCGTCTCCTTGTTGGCCAATTTGTCTTCGGTACGTGATCACAACGGCAATCTGAAAGGACGAGCGCTAACCGTGACTTGGTCTTCTCGAACAGTTGACCGTATACGTCGCATTCCTCCGCGACTGGAAAGAATCCGGGAAAGTCGGCAACTGGTGAGCCACACTTTTCGCGCGTGAAACTTGATGCTAATTCTCTTAAATCTTAGGACATTCTCTGTCGTGTCTGGCGTTTTGCCGTCAGCCATCCAAGCTCTCTTTGGCTTCTTCCTTCCGCTCCTGATGAGACGTCTCTCGAAGTACCAAGGTGCTTTGACCCGATCTCGACTCAACCGAGCAGTCATCGCACGGTACTTTGCTTTCATGATCATCAGCAATCTGATCATCTTCTCTCTTTTGGGAGTCGTCTATAGTGAGTGTAGTCTGGTGACACTTCAGACACTGCGCTAAACTTGTCCGGCGCGATAGATGCGGTCGCGCAAGTCATTGTCCAGATCGGCGAGCACAAGTCGGCGTCTGAAATCTTTGACTATCTTAGTGGTATGTTGCTTCAGGACCATCGCCAGCTGCTTTTCACTGACCAGCGCTTTGACATGTCTCACAGAAATTCCTCAAAGTGTGTGCAAGAGGGGATGTTCGATTTAGCCGCAACTGCTGATCAGGTTGCCCTCTTCCTTTCTAGACATCCAAGGAACTTATGTCCAACAATCCACTTATTGGTTGACCGTATTCCCGCTGCGAGGTTTCTTGGTCATCTTCGAGATTGTCCAGTTGATCAAGCTCTTATTGCTTTCCGTGCAACGACTGTACGTTAACGATCACTGACTGCCGCATCGGAATCGTTCTGACGGACTTCGTTTGCAGCTTGTTCGCCAAGACTCCCAGAGATATCAAGGAGTACACCAAGGTAAGTTTTCGCTCAATGTCAGATAGGTATCAAGGTCGTTAGCTCACCATATGCACTTCCTGCAGCCTCCGTTCTTCGAATATGCGATCATCTTGACCAACATGCTCTTCTTGGCCGCAATCGGAATGGTCGTAAGTCACGTCTCGCCAACTTTCTAGGATTCAACGCCTGATGAATCGACTATCTTAGTATGCTCCTCTCGCGCCTTTGGTCTGCCTCGGAGTGACTATCGTCTTCTGGGTATCGTCCGTCATCTACAAGTACCAGTTGCTCTACGTCTATGTCTCGCGAGCAGAATCTGGCGGAAGATTATACAACGTGTTCATCAATCGAGTTCTTGCGTGCGCAGTCTTCATGCAGCTTTTGATGATTCTCAGTAAGCCCGTCGACTTTGAATACTCGCATGACAAGCTGATCACCTTCTACCTAGCAATCGGCTTAAACAGAAGACGCTACACCGATGTCATCGCCTCCTGTCCTCCTATTCTGATCGTCTTGGCCTTCAAGATCTTCCTCGCTCGACCGCTCGAAAAGCAGTTCACCTACTATGAGCCTACGCCTCAGGAGGCCGAAGAGGAGTTTCAACGATCGTTGTCGGAGAAAAGGACTCATCATTCCGAAATGGAGAAAAGGTTCTTGCACCCAGCACTCCAGAGTAACATGCTCTTCGCTGTAAGTCCATATTGCCTTCAACATGATCCATGGCTGATCCATTCGCGGATGCAGGTTATGGTACACAAGTCTCAGGAAGCATTGGCGCGCGAAATTCTGTCTGAATACCCCTGGTTCAACAAGAGCCGACTCAACCCAGATGCTATCGATATCAAGGCAGTCCGACCAGTGAGTAGTGAACCTAGCTTGAGACAGTATATACTGATAATTTTTTTTCTCTAGGAAAACCTCGATTTCAACCCGGCCAAGGACGATCTACGAAACGAAGCCACTTGGGAAACCCAATCTATCGCCTCTACCCAGATGCTGGAGGGCAAATCCGAATTCGGTTCTACTCGCGGCGGTTCTCCGGACATCCAAGCCTACCTGGAGCATGGAACCATGCAGGGTCAAAACTCGGACGCTGGCTTTGGCGATGTCCCTCTCGAGTCCTCGGACAATCTCTTGGCGACCGACTACCCGAGGTACCCGATGGACAACCGACCGCAACGACAGTCAAGTGTCGCCAGATACAATCAGCGCGTAGTGGCAGACGATCATATCGCAGTGGCACCTTTGCTGGAACGTCAGGAATCGAACTGGTCTCAGCGAGATCAGCAGTCCAACTATGACGCTCGCTCCGCATACGACAGCCAAACGCCTTATGAGGTTCCTTATCCGCCTACGAGTTTCAACTTCAGGCCGAATGGGTATACTCCTCCACCGATGTCGAGGACGAACAGTCAGACTTCCCTAGACAGTCGCGACGGCCGAGCGCACGGGTTGCGCTAAGCCGAGACTGAGAGGGCCGAGTCTTCTTCACAGGTAGTATGTTGTACACATTGAGCATTAAAGAGTGGTATACATAGATGCATCACGTTGAACTCTGTAGTGTATCTCTCGCAAAGTCGATATTGGGGAGAAAATCTCGGAGCTGTTTGTTGTCAAATCATGCGGCATCCATTCACCATGGCAACCACGGTACGGTACGACGCTGCAAGTGGACTGTTTGAGAAGCTGAGCTTTTGCCGGATGAAAAGTTTGCAGAGAACGATATATCATAGATTACACCCAATCTTTACAGGGAAAACGCAAGGGCGCTGTTATTACGGATCGTCGTTCAGCACTTGAATTCTACCTGAGTGACTTGTCGGTTCTCCCTGATGCTCCCATCGGGCAACACAGCCCTAACATCTGCGGCGATTCGCAATCGCAGTGTGACGCATGTGGAACCGTTTGCGCCCGTAGACCAGTCGACTTCCGCTAATTGTTCAGGACCTAGCGGGAACCTTGCGCGGAGACGAGAAGAGAGGGCTACCCTCGGAGCGAAAGAGATGACCTTCCATCCGGCAGCGACAGGCTTCAATCCAGCGATTTCAGTCATCGCCTCGAAGAGGTAGGTACAGCTCCAGGCGTGGCAGTCGGAACGACGGGTTACCGGATCTTCCTCCCAGGTCGTGAGATGGTTGCCAAGCATGACGCGCCAGGGTTTCAGCGAACGGTCGAAGATTTGGTTGTAGATTCCGACTTTGGAGAATGCGCGGTAGGCGTAGAACCACATCGGATAAGAGCAAATGGAGAAGTTCCTGCTCCATGCGAACGTGCCAGAGACGGGGTAGAACGACTCCAAGAGTATGCGCTCCTCCTCGTCGCGACCACCCGTGACAGCGCCGCAAAGAACGCCCCAAACTTGGCAATGCTGCGAATACACGTGCAGGTCTGGGTCTTGGACCGGCTTTAACGAGTCGGTGAAAAATTGGCCGTCGAAGCAATGCTGGCGAATCGCGTCAATCAACAGTTGTCGGCGTGCCTTGTATTCGTCGGCGATTCCGGGGCGACCGCAAGCGATTGCGAGGTCTGCCGCTTCGGCTAATACATATGCATAAAGCATGCTGAAATAGGTGAAGATCCCGTTTCGCCGACCGGCCAAAGGAACGCCGGGAGAGAATCCGTGCTTTGGGCTTTCCCAAGACTCAACCCAGTCGACAAACAGCCAATGGTCCGCCGGTAAACCTTCCACCAAGCCATGAGGTCCAATATGGCGATCGAAGAAGTCGAGGACGGCATCGATCTCGGAGAGGTAGCGTTTTGCGAAAGGTATATCGTTAAAATACAGCAGATTGTCGCAGATTTGCAGAATCCAGAAGAGCGAGAAGCCCGTGATGACCTGTTCGCCCTGTGCTGGGTATCGAGCTTGAATGAGCCCGTCTGGCAACATCGATGAAGCGAACGCGTCAATCGCCTGTTTGGCCAGGCGATCGTCACCCGATAGACAGTAGTGAAATAGTGCGCTCGAGCGAGTGTCTTGACAGTATCTAACAAGACAAGACAAGCATCATCAGCGACACATTTTTCACCCACATCCGGCGGAATACACTCACTGTAGTTGCTCATAGAAAGGGCAGTCCGAGTAGCCATCGAAAGCACAGTTTCGCAAAGTCCTGACGCTGACGTCCCAAAGCTTGCTGCTCTCCCGTGCCACTTCGCGATCCCCAAGATCCCACTCTGCCTTGACACGCAGTGGGTAGTTGGTCTGCGTGGCCTCGAACTTGAGCAGAGTAAGACCATCTCTGCCAATGTCACCGACGTCGATCTCGAAGACGATGTATCGGAATGTTCTCCACCAGAACGGTTCGTAGACTTGCACCAGCGCGGTGTCACCGTTGAAGTTGTATTCGTCGTGGGGGCCTCGATGACAATGGCCCTCGCGCTGATCTCTGACATTCTTCGAAGCGAGGTTGCCCGGCCGCCTCTCGACCCCTTCGTACGCTTCGGAGTACGTCATATTGAGACTTGATCTGGGAGCTAAGGCCTTGCATTGAGCTTGGAGCATCTTAGCAGTAAGCTTGACGAAAGCGGTCGAGTGGCAAGCGTATTCGAGTTCAAGCCTATGCGAGGTCGAAGGGGGAAGGGTGACCGGGACGTCGTTTGCGAAGAAAGCTTGCCAGTCGTCATGCGGGATCGTGCTGTCCGTAAAGCGGACACGAGGACCAGCAACAGGGGTACGCTCAGGTAGCGGTATCGACCTTGGACGTAGTTTCCATGGAAGCGAGATGCCGAAGGCGGTGTCTACGTTGTAAGGACGGAAACGGGTCCAGCCTTCGCCTTCAACCGTGTCTTTGACATTCACGGTTTCGAAATGCTGACGAGAGCGCAGAAGGATCAGCTTCAGAATGTACACACACACTTGGTCGAGAGAGCCAACAGGATCTGGCTTCACCGGTCGTGCGGACTCACGTGGAGGAAGATATCAAACGGGAGTCTCTGTTGCACCTCGACTTCGGTTTCCACTCTGCATTCCCATCCATCGCGGTTCGTTGAGATCTCGCAGTCCGCATTGTCCGCGACCAGAGAGAGCCCAGGCTTTATCGTTCGTGCATGCGTAAACGCTCCGGGAAAAGAGTATGGGTATCGAAGTACCCTTACGACGATTTCGTTCTTGCCCTCCATCAAGAAAGGCCGAATATCTAGTGTGTCGTAGAACCAGAACCTGTCGGTTCCCCTGGCCGGACCGATGGAGGCGTGATGACCATTGACGCTGAGCTTGTACCGAGTGTCTACTGTCAAGTGAATGACACAGGGCCCTGACGGAAGGCCTGCCAACAACAAATCCCTCTTGAAGGTGACAATGTATGGCGCGTCCGGGTCGCTTGTGGCATAGTCGTGGACCCAGCCCCACGCTGCTTGAAGGCGAAGAACCTAGAGGAATAGTCGGATCCTTGGTCAAAGGGCATCAGAGGACGAAGAAAGAGGGCCGCAACATACGGTATTATCGTCATCTCGAGGTAGACTTTGTTCAACCATCGACGATGGCTCTTGCTGCACAGCGAGATCGAGACCTTCCGGGCTTGGCTGCTTCTTATCGTAATCCTCCAGGTGAGAATTAGATGCCCAACTCGAAGAGCGCCCTGTACGGGCGAAGTAGGGGTCATAAGTGATTCGTTGAGCTTGCTTTCCCTCAGGTGCACAGGGCAGTTTTAAATCTGGAACATCGATTCTGGCAGGCCATATAACATGGCTTTAACTTCAATGCACGGACAGAATGATGAAGGCATCCACGCCTTACGGGAGGACGGTTTAAGAGACGGCCCGATGCCGTGCCACTCACTTGAGCCAAGTCATGCGCCCGGATGAGTTGACACCTCGTGGACTGTCAGATCCGCCAAGGCAAGGAGCCGAGGACTGTCGGGGTAACTTCGTGCCAGTCGATATGGATCGTAGAGTGATCTCAGTGGTCGTCCCGGTATTTGAGATCACGGATACTGCGCGCGCTTGCATACTTGTAGCGCATGAGCGGACGCGCGTGTGTCACATTTACGGCCGCGAGCCGTGCGGCTACAATGTGAAACGCGGAATGGCTGGGCAACTGCTCGGGGAAACGCTGGAATCGGTGCATTGGTGTTCCGCTTTTATTGGCCCCGAGATCTATGGTTTAGATCTGCCAGAGTATCTGCCTTTCTCCACATGGAGGGTGGGGGCCTGTGGAGGCTGGAAGGCTGGGACGTTTATTGTCGAACGACATAGCTGACGAGAGCGATTGCACTCTGGACGTCTGATCAAGCGCACGAAAATCACGGCGGTTTAGCGACAATAAGCCGTCACTTCCCGTTACAGCATTCTCGTGATGTGCGAAAGCTCACATGGAGCATCTTGCAGATTCGGCTGATGTTGCCGATATCGGATTAGATGGCGGACCCGGTCGATGGCGAAAAGAAATAGCGAAGACCTTGGGGTAGCCAAGGAGGATGAATGTGATCATGCCTGCAGTTCTCCGGGGCAGGGCGTCGTGAAGATGAGGATATTTCGCCGCGGGGATTCGGGTGGCCACATGTTCATCGCGGGGGATCTCTAATGATACAGTTGACACCCGTGATCAGTGACCCTGCCTGTTCGGTGAATGTGCCCTCGGGACAAAGCTATACCAGAAACGAAACCACGCGAGAGCCGCGACATATCTCTGTGTGTTGTTGCAGGAGTGTTGCAGGACAGAATTGAGCGCCGAACGAGATTCATCTTCTGCTGGCCACACTTCATTCGCCCCGTAAAAGTAGCCATCGAGAAATCTATAAAGAGAAAATACGTGCGGAACTCACCTCGGCGGTACCACTTGACGTCACCTATCGAATACCATCCAGCATGTCCGTCCCTTCGCTTTTCATTGCTGGAAACAACCCCAGAGATGGCACCGCGCTGCCATACGAAGACAAGGACATCAAACTTGAGGTTCAAGAGCTGGAGCATCTTGAACGGGACGAGTTGTCGGGTAATATCGAGCCCACAGTTTCCCGTTACGCGGAACTTTCTCGTGGCAGGACTGTGAAGACGTTCTGGAAAGGTTTGTTGCCTCGCTGTCCGTTGGAAATCGGACGTTGACGGCGGATCTCTATACATTTCAGCCATCATGTTCGCTCTTATGGCTTCCTTCGGTGCTACTTCAGACGGCTTCCAGCTTTCGACCATGGGTGAGCGCTTTGATACTTCACTTCCTTTGAAAACGGCCAGCTTACCCTCTGCTTCTACCCGCCAGGCGGAATTATCGTAAACCAAGGCTTCATCGATACCTTTGGACGAGTCGGCCCGGATGGGAAGATAGCTCTCGTCACGTCGCATATCTCTGCCTGGGGCGGGGTCTACTCGGCCGGGCAGATTCTCGCTGTGTTTATGGGTGGCATGTAAGTGGTGTTGAATGTACCGAAGGGACTGGAACTGGCGCAATACTTACATCAACTCGTTGTTAGTTCCGCAGATCGATTCGGCAGGAAGTTCAATCTTTACGTCATGATCGTGCTTTTGCTACTGGTGGGTCCTTCTCCAACTTGCTGCTTGATTGGGGTCGCGACTGACTTTCATCTGCGTTTGTGCTAAGGGAAACGTCCTAGAGATCGTGGCCAAGGAATGGAAGGTGTGGCTCGCTGCTAAACGTAAGCGACGCGCGGCGAAGAAATTGCATGTGACCCTCATGTAACTCACACCCGCTCAGTATTCGTCGGCATGGGCACCGGGCTTGCCACCACCGTCACTGTCGTCTACGTCACCGAAGTCGCGCCTGCGCAGATCCGAGGGGGCCTGATTGCGACGTGGGCCCTGGCAAACGCTTTCGGCCAGATCACTTCCGCCATCGCATTGCAGGTCCTCGCAACATCCTCCGTGAAGAACGAATACAAGCGGGCTTTGTACTCCCAGTTTGTGTTTTCCGGCCTCACGACCGTGTTCGCTCTGATCATGCCTGAAACGCCGTGTAAGTGCGCTCTTCAGTCTCTTAATTGCGATTGAACAAGTGTCCATGTACTTACATCTGCGTTTTAGGGTGGTACGCTCAGAAAGGAAGACACGAAAACGCCGTGAAAGCCCTCCGCAGGTTCAACGGCAACATCAAGGGATACGACGCAGAATACGAGTGTGCGTTCTTCCGAAATCTGAAATGTAGACGAGGCGCTAACAGTCGATTCGGTCGTAACGTAGACTCGATTCTTCGTGAGGAGATAGAAGCTTCCGTACGTTTGGCGGAACTCGCAAAGCAGAGCAAATGGACGGAACTCTTTACAGGTGTCAACGGTGTACGTCGTATCTGCTCGGGTCAGATTGCGCACGAGTTGATCTTTGGCATTGCCCGAATAGCGAAGGAGTTTGGTGTCAGGTTCCGTCACTGTCTTTGCACAAATTGCCGGTGGTGCTGTGAGTGGAGCGGATATCGAATGCCATGGCAATTGGAGGCGATGCTAATGTGCTACATGATTACTAAATCGTTCGAATAGCTAGTCTTCAACTACCTCACATGTACGTACCCTCCATGGCTACCCTGATGAATGCTGATCCTATTCTGCAACGCTTGATTTCAACAGACTTCTTCCAACTCGCCGGCCTCGACAATCCTTTCCTCGCAAACCTGATTGTCTTGTGAGCCCATCTGTTCACTACTTACGTTGCGATCTGTTTTCTGACCTTTATCCCTTCATAGCATCATCCTCATCGTCTTCATCGCCATTTCCTTCTTCACGACCGAAGTCATCGGAAGGCGACCGCTTATGATAGGTGGAGCGATAGTGATCATCGGTACCCTGTTCGGAATCGGCGGAGCAGGCACCGTCGCACGCACGACCGGCGTCAAGAATGCGTTGATCGCGTTGGCGTGCATTTGGGTCGCAGCGTATGCATCGTTCGTTTCACCACTCGGTACGTACTCGATGCGACAAAGGAGGCGAGTTTGAAGCTGAATTGACGGACGTTGTCTTCTTGCAGCTGTCGTGTTTAGTGGAGAAATCGCGACGCCGAGACTGCGGTCCAAGACGAATGCGCTGGGCCAAGGAGCTGCTCAACTCTTCGGGTCAGTAACGTGGCTGAGAAGCAGGGACCCTCGTGCAATAACGACTGACCATGATGTGTTTGCTCCGCGAGTAGGCTCATCTTCAACTACTCTGTCCCGTACATGTTGGAGGCCTGGAACGTAAAGACCGCATTCTTCTTCGGCTGCACCGCATCGATCGGTTTTGCCATCTTGTACTTTATTCTTCCAGAGGTATGTGGATCTACACCGTTCTTCGAGGTTCGCAGTGCTGATAGGACGACATTAACCTCCCAGACCAAGGGCCGATCGTTCGCCGAGATTGACGAGCTCTTCCTGGCCAAGGTTCCGGCTCGAAAGTTCAAGGAGTACGAGACGGCCGAAGACAGACTGAAGAAGTCGGCGGCATGAGCAAGGAGCTTGTTGATCCGGTTGTGTGTTGTCTTTGTATATGCTGTATTGTACGATCCCCGATATCTTTTGTAGACTATGAAGTATGAACTGATGAAGTGAGACCTCGACTGGTGATCCTCGTCATCCCAAAACGGCGATTCCGGAAACAAAGGAAACTCGGACGCCGATCGAGCGACCACGTTCGACTCTCTCGTGGCTCATTGAACTTCTAACCAAACGTAACTGAACCGTCCCTCTACCTTCCGCACCGACCTCTGCTGGACAAAATGAGAATCGCAATCGTAGGATCTGGCGTCGCCGGACTGGCCGCAACCTGGGTGAGCTCCGCGCCTCACCTCCCGAGATCCCGTGAATTTATCCTCTTATCTATGCAGGCGCTGAACGAACATTCTGAGCATCTGGTCAACCTGTACGAGTCTGCAGACTACGTGGGAGGACATGCACATACGGTGGAGTTTAAGAGTAAGAACCGTAGCCATGGGAAGCTCAGATCTGGTCACTAATCTCGCCGCTGCTTTTAGGGGAAGGAAAGGAATCTTGCGATGTCGACTCGTGAGCTATCCGTTAACCGTTCGGTATCCAGCAGCTGATCTGGCACTCACGTCGACTCTGTCATCAGCGGCTTCGTGCGTTGTTCATTCTCCCTTCCTCGCTTCAGAGGTTCTTGCTAACCACCAATCCAACCTTACCGCAGATCGTCTTCAACCCGCCGACATATCCCAACTTTCTCGCCTTCCTGAACCACAAGGGCGTCGAGTACCTGCCGACGACAATGACCTTCTCGGTCACGCGGGATCTGGGCAACTTTGAATGGGCAGGAGAGGGTCTTACCGGTGTTTTCTGTCAGGCGAAGAACCTGTAAGCTTTCCTCTTGCGTAGACGAAGACGACACCTTGCTCATCGTCCGCCTGAAAAGCCTGAATCCTAGAATGTACCGCATGCTGCTTGATGTCTTCCGATTCAACCTCTTCGGTCTGGATTTGGTCACCGACGCCAAGGCACAGAAAAAGGTCGGCGCGTCGAAGAATGGCAATGGACATCCAACGTCCGAAAAGACAGGACAAACCAAGACGATGGATGTGGAAGAGGCCGAGGAGAGCGAGATCAGTATCGGGGAATATCTGGAAAAGGAGGGATACGGGGAAGGCTTCAAGGAGGATTATCTGCTTGTGAGCGAGATTGCGGTGTGCAAAAGTTGGATTTTGTGCTTACCAGACGTTAAATGTCTCGCCAGCCCATGACCGCAGCTATGTAAGTGCAATCGTTTACAAAGGTCGAACGCTTGATGCTTACGGTTTGATCTGCACAGCTGGTCAACTCCGGCAGACAAGTGCGCCTTGAACTTTCCCGCTCGAACTCTTGTGCGGTTCTTCCACAACCATCATTTGATGCAGGTCGAGGGTCGACCAAAGTGGCTCACGATTAAGGGCGGCTCGTGAGTTTCTCGAACCGTTTCGCGATGGGCGTTCCTTCTGACAACTCGCGGGACAGTAAAAACTACGTCAATGCGATCATCGACAAACTGCCCGCTGAGAATCTGCACTTGAACACGAAAATTGTCGGCATCACACCACAAGATACGCACGTTACCTTGACCGAGGATAATGGGACTCGTCACGAATACGACTATGTCATTCTAGCGTACGTAGCTCTCTTCTGGGAAATCTACCAATTCTGAAGCGATCTTCGTCCAGAACGCACTCCGACACTGCGCTGGAGATGCTCCGCAACGGTGGAGGTGCGACCGAGGAAGAGGAGAGGGTTCTGGGCAAGTTCGATTGGAACAAGAACGAAGCGGTAGTGCATTGGGATGAGAAAGTCAGTAGCATACATTTTTTAGCGCATGGAAGTACTGATAGAACCCATCTTTGTAGCTGATGCCAATCAGGCGAAAGGCGTGGTCAGGTATGTTTGCGGATGTCTGGCACCGCTGTGTTGCTGAATCATACATCACAGCTTGGAATGTCTTGACTTCCTCCGAGAAACCAAGTGATTCACCGAGCACCGCCGCGTCGGATGTCAACACGGTATCACTGTGCGTAATACTCATCCTGCGCATCTGCTTGGCTCCCGTTGACCCTTGATTGCCTGCCTTCCACGCAGAACGTACAACATGAACCAGCTACAACATCTGTCTGAGAAACGACACGGACCGGTCCTCGTTACTTTGAACCCTCCCTTCCCGGTGGATGAGGACAAAGTAGTGGGCAAGTACAAGTACGATCATCCCATGTACACCCGCGCTGTAAGTTGTGCTCAAAATGCTTCTGCGGATGACACATACTAATCCCGTCCCGCTTGACTTTGACAGAGTGTCAAAGCACAATCCCAACTGCCTTCGATCCAGAACGCGCGTCGTGTAACGTTCGCGGGTGCTTGGACCAACTATGGCTTCCACGAAGACGGCTTCACCTCGGGTCTCAAGATCGCCACCGAAATATTCGACGCGAAACCGCCCTTCCCCGTGCGCCCGGCTTCCAGGGAGATCAAGAAGGAACCCACGGCGCGAGCGGTCGTCCTGCACGTGGAAGCTGCGAGAAAGTGGATGGAGACTTCGCTGGTCTGGACATTCGTGGTTAGCTTTATGGTGATGCTGCTGAGCATGCTCGAGCAGCTGTTCGCTGCGGGTGGTCTGGACAAGTGGGCGCGCGAGGCGAGGGATATCCGCGGGTTCTGGCAAGACGCGCCTGCTGGTAAAAAGAATCAATAGAAGTGGGAAAGACTAGACTTGGGATTTGCTAGATGGGACTTGGCTCTGTATCGTGTTTGTCAAGATAGACTTGTATGGGGATATGCAATCTGAAAAGACAAGCTGCCAGACAGTAGTCAGACGAGCTGTCAGACGATACCTCCGACCTCGGCCATATCCCAACGTTCGCACGCCAGGCGCGTCAGGACGCGTTGGAAGGTTCGGCCTCTGGGACATAAACTGAAGCTAGTCACGCGTTTTACGAGCTGTTCTACGAGAAGGTGAACGTTATTTCTCGTCCGACGAGTCCATATCCAGCTCCATATCCTTCTTTCCTCTTCGTTCTCAACCAGTCTCCGACACATCAGGCCTGGTGCCTGCCACTCACCTCATCCCAGCACCGATTATCGGAAGGTCTTGAACAGCTTAGGTCACAAAGCTAGTCGTCTTTCCAGTCGTCTTGCGCGCTTCCGGATTCTTTTCTGCGTCTCCTGTCAGCAATGTCGACTTCACTCGCCATGGACTCTCAACCACACACGCCCGTAAAGCTAGCCGCACCGAACTGGAGTCTTTCACAACCATATACAACGACAATGGTGGACAACACGATACCACCCGACATTCCGATTCCAACACCGCCGATAGCTCTCGCCAGTCCGTTTCATCCAGGCACGACGCTCGGCTCCTCTTCCTCGTCCAAGGTCGACCGGTTCCAAGACGTTCGGAACCTGTTTGCAAAGAGGCAGTTGCAGAGGCAGAATTCCCAAGCTGTGCAGGCGGGTCCGAGGCGGTGCTTCTGTGAAAAGGAGTTGGAGGACGAGGATGACATTTATTGCAGTTCCAGTAAGCGGGCTCGGGATGCGATCTACAGGGTTGGAAGCTCATGGAAACTCCTCCCTCAGCCTGTGCGAGAACGGATGCCATGTCGTCCCTGTGTTTCGCAGAGAAACAACGGACGGCAACGATTCACGCCAACCAATCCTCAATTTCGTCTGTCTCGTCCCTCGCGTCTTCGTCGGTTTCGGGAGTGTCCTTGGACACAAGCACCCACTCTCGAACAGCGTCCGAAATCAACCTCAGTCCAAGTCAAGCATCGCATTACCGCCGCATGACCTCGGAAGAACTCAAACGCCAACGAACGGGCCACAGTCGGAACGGATCGTACTCCTCTCGCAGACGCGGACGCCAAGAGAGCGCCGGATCACAAAGCGGAACCTCGATCGGCTCTATGGCGTCCGTTGTCTCGACGGGATTCAACCGCGTTCCAGAGCTCGTCGGGGGACATCCCTATGCGTATACTCCTTCGCATTCTCGCAACACGAGTACGGCATCGTCGAGTTCATCTGGCGCGTCCGCGATGCTGCTTCCGTTGCTGTCCCGGCATCCGAGCACGACTATCGGTCACAGTAGGAACGGAAGTGCCGCGTCGGGACATCTCGTTCGTGGGGCGATCGCTCTTGCTGAAATGAACGGCGCTGTCGAGAATGGCGGATTGACAAATGTCAAGGAGGAGATGGAGGATGATATCGAGAGGCTGGCGGATGCCGAGGACGACCTCGAGTCCGAACGACAATTTTATCCGACAAGAATACACGATTCAGGGAGTTTCCCGGAAGTACAAGCCGCCATTTCCGGAACCCACGACACGTTATCGTTCGAACAGATTAACGAAGCGCTCGCTCAAGCTGGTACCGAACCGTTTGGGATGGGCAGGGACATGCAAGACGTCTTGGACGAGATCATCATGATGGAAAAGGGCTTTCACGTCAACAGCAGCGAATCGGAACACGAGACGGATGGGGAAGTCGGGCACGAGCGAGAGCGCGGGATGCGGAGGTCGAGGGACATGGACTTTTCAGGATCGCAAAGTCGACCGCGAACGCCCCTTCTTGGACTGGAAGCCAGTCAACGAAAATCGATTATTTTACCTTCGGCGCCCCTCCGGTCAGCGCACCATTCGAACGACTACTCGTGTCTGCCCACACCTGCACAACCACTCGAACCCGCGGCCAGCATCAGGTTGTCGAGAGCGTCGCGAGTCTCGCATATGCCGTCGCGATCCGAGCCATCTCTAGATCCATTTGGTAGACATCTTGACCCGTCGGAGTCGTTGATGGCGCAACTTCCCTCGGCATTCGAAGACGCGATCGAAGAAGAAGCTGGATATGGCTCGGACCTCGGTCGTTTTTCGCTCGCCGAAGGTCGCCGCTCGTTTGCAAGGAGATCTCGCTCAGAAGTCCGACGCTCGCTCACCTTTGCCCCGCCCACCGGCTACCGCGCATCGTTATTGGCCAGCATTCGAGAAGGCAGCACACCGAAACCGCATAGCTTGAGGACACCGGTCGCGACGATGGCGGATGCGCGCAAAAGGCGAGGTTCATTGTGCGCGTCGATGGCGTCGATGGCGGATGTGAGGATGAGCGCACATCCCTACCGACGGTCGGTTCTGGTGGATGATTCGGTCACAAGATTTCAGTTCCCGAGAACGTCTGTGGCGGAGACGGCGAGGGATGCCGTACCTGGGGGACTGAAGATCGATACGTCGATGGGAACGAGCTTGTCAGCAAGAAAATCAATCTTGCTCCAACCTTTGCTCGTGGAATCAGATCCGACCACGCCGATGGGGATGATGGAGATCAACACGCCTACGGCGCCAGACTTTGCTCCGGCGGGGCAGCAGGCGGTATCACCAGAACCGACATCAGGCGAATCACAATTGGCGCCATCCCTCTTCCCGGCTTCATCATCCCCGGTCGAGGAGGAAGAAGACACCAAAGCGATAACTCTCGCGCCGCATTCGGGCTTGCGTCTGGGAGTGCTGCTGGGCAGCGGTGTGGATAGTCGAGACGATGATGACTGGTATTTATCGGCGAGGCGAGACGGGCGTAGTGACGGGGACGAAAGTGATGCGATGGATGTCGGGGACTCGCCACTGTGAATGGGGCGCTTCCGCAAGACTCAGCAGCGTAGTGTGGAGACCGTACCACGTATCTGTATATTCGCTCAGTGTAGAGAGGGGTAACAAGCCAACGAGAATCTTGTTGTACAAGTCTAAATAAAAGTGTCGATAGAATACACTTGTACCGTGGAAGATGTGGAAGTGACTACGTGTTCGCTTCATCGATCTATTTCTGCGACTCGCATTCTACATCTATAGAGTTCGATACGGCCCAATGCACCTTCGTCGACTGCACGAACCTCTAGTTGACCGTACCCTGAGAGCTGCCATGACCTCATTCGCGTCCGGGTCGCGGCGGCCGTATCGGAAATTGTCGCCTTTCCGACCAATGAAGCTCCGCGGAATCAGAGGCTTCGGGGAATCCGCTCCGATGTGACGCGCTTTTTTTGAAAGGAGTACCGAGGCAGCCCAGTCTCTGAGCAATTCTGTTATCAACACGACATCACTGTTGCACTTGTTGAGTTGTTTGCTGATCAGCACAGTCTTCTTGTACTTTCCTCACTACACACTACTCAAAATGGTCGCCACCAACCCCTTCTTCGCTACCACCGCCTCGCACTTTGTCATCCCCTCCGTCGGAGACAAGGTTGACAACGCCGTCGCCCAGGCCAAGCAGGTCGCCGCTGGTGCAAAGGACCAGGCTTACAACCGAGTTCAGGACTTGAAGGAGACCGCCAAGGACTCGGTCTCGACCAACCCCACCGGTATCGACTTGTACGCCCGATTCGCCCTCGCCGGTGCTTTGGGTTGTGCCGTCACCCACGGTGCCTTGACCCCCGTCGATGTCGTCAAGACCCGAATCCAGCTGGAACCCGAGGTTTACAACCGAGTGAGCAGCAGCGCAAGAGAAGCATTCGAAAAGCAACGAGTTCTGACGATGCGTTCGTGTCTATAGGGTATGGTTGGTGGTTTCCGACAGGTTATCGCTTCCGAAGGTGCTGGTGCCTTGTTGACCGGTTTGGGTCCTACCGTCCTCGGTTACGCCATCCAGGGTGCCTTGAAGTTCGGAGGGTACGTCTCGGTGTTGTGGGCTTGACAATCACAAAAAGCTCACATTTTTCCCTTTGTCCAGTTACGAGTTCTGGAAGAAGGTCGCCATTGACACCGTCGGTGTCGACTCTGCCCGAGAGAACCGACAGGCCATCTACCTCGGTGCCTCCGGTATCGCCGAATTCTTCGCCGACATCGCCTTGTGCCCCTTGGAAGCCACTCGAATCCGATTGGTCTCGCAGCCATCCTTCGCCAACGGCTTGGCCGGTGGTTTCGCCCGAATCGCCCGAGAGGAAGGTGTCGCCGGTTTCTACGCCGGTTTCGGTCCCATCTTGTTCAAGCAGGTTCCTTACACCATGGCCAAGTTCGCCGTGTTCGAAGTTGCCCAGGAGAAGATCATTGCCGCCACCGGCAAGACGAAGGACCAGTTGGTCGGTAGCCAGTTGACCACCATCAACTTGTGTGGTGGTTTGATCGCCGGTATGGCCGCTGCCGTTGTGAGTATCTTCCATTGCCGATCGCGTATAACCTTCGCTTATAACTCTACCTTTCCAGATCTCGCAACCCGCCGACACTTTGCTCTCCAAGATCAACAAGACCAAGGGTCAGCCCGGTCAGGGAACCACCTCGCGATTGATCCAGATGGCCGGTCAGTTGGGCGCCAAGGGTCTCTTCACTGGTTTGGGTGCCCGTCTCGTCATGATCGGTACCTTGACCGCCGGTCAATTCATGATTTACGGTAAGTTGGGCCGTACAAGGTCCTATTCGTAAATGCTGATGTTGACACTGTGACTCTTCAGACGACATCAAGCGAGCATTGGGAGCCAAGGGTGGTGCCGAGTACGTTCATCTACCTACATCCTATTCCATTCAGCTTCTGACTCGTTGCTCTCTTACAGGATCCAAAAGGTCGCCAAGTAAATGCAGGCAGAGGAAGTCGGGTAGGAGTACCAATAATGCAGAGTGTATGACGTGTAGATGTGTCGTCTGGCCCTATGAACCGATAGATTATTGCTCAGGACTTTCGCCGAGTCTTCCTCTTCTTTGCTACTTCCAGTCGCCGACGATGGTGATCGCACGCCGAATGTTCAGCTGTCCGTGCCGCGCGTCGACACGTCTCCTATCAAGTATCGCGACTGAGTTGGCGCGCGGAATGACCTGAAACGCGATCAAATTCAGGGGCAGGGTGTGATGGAAATATCTCCAGCTTCCATCGCTTCCAAGCCCTGCACCGCTTTTGTCACTGTTTACCCTTGTCGGACGTCCAATCGGCATAGTGTCCAAGTCATTCTGGTGACCTTTGAGCGATAACGGTGTCTCATAGAAGCTGCCGTCACCGACATGACTGCTCCACCTTTCTATCGCTGATCCTTGTCGGCGCTCCTTTCGACGGCAGAGTCTTTTGTCCATGGAGACGACCGTTACTCATAAGAGCCTTGCGTGGAGAGGGGAAGCGACAACTCGAGTCTTTCGTGTTTCGTCTTGCTACATGATTCTCAACTCGACGTAGATGCGCAGATGACGCAGCGCCTGACAATCCAGTACGCGCGTTCCCCTCTCCACAGGACCAGACATTGATGTTGTTTTTTCAGAGCGTTCCCAACCTCCATCCGAATCGTTACCCTTCTCCTCTCCCCGCCAAGCGCCGCCAATGGAGGAGCCCTACATCCCCTGGCGCACAACCTCCTCGCTCGATTAATCGCTTTCGCGCCGCTCCATTCTCCCGAATTTTTCGCAATCATCAGCAACGATGTGGAAGTAGGAGTGTACGCTGCGGCGGAGATGGTCCGTGGTGCGGTCGTCGAGGCGAGGGGATGGGCGATGCAGGAACCCGAGGAGGGGTGGATCGAGGTGATGGAAGAGGAGTGGAGGGTTTTGCAGGTCGATGGGGAACAGGTGGGACAGGATGGTGGACAGGATGATCGTGAGTGAAGCTTCTTCGCATCTCGTCCGAGATGCTTTCTAACAGACAACCCTTCATTTCCAATCTAGACTCGAGCATTCATCCGGTGACGGCCAGTCTTGCGGATGCGGGAATCCATTGTAAATATCAGTCGTCTTACTATGCGGACTTTATCTTGGTTAGTCAATCCTGCCTATGTGTGCGAACGGTGTTACTGATACGCTATTCGCTACAGGTCAAGGATGAGCAATATGAGCAGACGGTTGCTCTGGTTCGAGCTTGTGGATGTAAGATCCCTCTGATATGAAACTCACGCTGCAGCTGATGCTTCCCCTTCACCAGGGACCATCGAAGACGGCCCATCAACACCCAACACCCCTTCACCAATGACCTCATTCTGTCCTCGACACATCACGGAGACGCGAGGGCACAATGCGAATCGCTACTCGACATCGAGTTTGCCTGTTGTGGCAAGCAACGAATGGATCACGTATCATGATACGGCGACGCCCGTAACTCTTGGAGCGACAGAAGTCAAGTCCAGCAGACGAAGGGCGAGGCCCCATACGGCGGACGAGGTGTTCGGCATCGGAAAAGAGAGGGAGGAGCAAGGTAGCATGACGAAGAAGGAAGGTGACCGTCGACCCTTGTCGTCGTTGCGTTCGTTGCGCACCGCCGAGGCGATGCCCAAGATCCAACGGGGCTTCGATTGTCCCAACAACGCCACGACGCCACGGGACGCGAAGGAACAGAAACATGAGGGCGCCAAGTTTCTGGATGACGCGGAAGACGCTCGCGAGAAGAACGAAGAGCATAGCCTCGCTTCGAGCGGAGTGCTCTCCCACCTTTCGATGGCGGTGGATTTCGCACCGGCATTAGCGAGCGACTTCCACAGTCTTGCGGTTTCCGAAGCCACAGCCGTCAGCAAAGACGCGAAGAGCGACGCGCGACCGAGCTTGCAGTCCCTCACGATCCGTCTCTCCGACGACGCCAACACGCTTCCGACCGCCATTGCTCCTGTGTCTGCCACATCGAACACCGATGCACCGCCGCAACGCCACACGTTCCGTGTCTTTGTGTCCGTCTTGAGCAGCAAGATTGCCGTTGTCGGTCTCAACAAGGAGACGGAGCGACAGTGGGAGCACCGCGTGCAGGTGTTCTTGAATTATCCCGAGGAGCAGGCGAGGGTCGAGAATAATCGGTACTCGGACGTCTTGGCGGCCGGTGATCACAACAGTGCTACGTCCAGGTACACAGAGGATCAAGACTCGACCACGACTACCAGCAAGGAGAGACAAGTCAAGCGACCGTTCATCTCGTATATCCGTACGGAGGACGGTACATCGCTGTCGACCGAGATCCCGATCATCCGAAGTTTGTTTCAAGTTGACGAGCGGGAAGGGTTGGTGCAGAGCGGCGGCGAATTGGGCATATTCGATGACGACGAGGACGAAGAGGAGGGCGACGATGCAAGGCGTGATCGCAGCGGCGGATTCGATCGAGGCTGCTCGAGCTTTCCTGGTCCGGCACATGCACGGGAAGCGAACTCGCCGGCATCTTCATGTCGGGACATGTTCGACAGCGGGTATGGTTCGGCATTCGGTGCGCCACCTTCGAGCAGGATAAAAGGTTACAACGATACAGGCCAGGCAGGAGGAAGCACCGAGAACGCAGACGCTGGAGATCGAATGCACCGCACACCGGAACGAGGTGTCAAGCGTTGCCTGCAGCTTGATTTTCGACCCATGAAGTCGGACAGGTCGCTCGCGGAGGATGATAGAGACGGTGCGCGAGGTCTATGCCTTTGTCTTGGTGAGTTGGTTGTCCATATTCATTCGGTTCAGCTAGAGGCTGATGGGTCCTGCACGCGTTGCGTTTCAGAGCAAACAAAGCTGATCGCAAGGGTCAGCGGACGACTTCAGAGTCGAGGACTGGGCTTACTGTAGTGAGTGCTGACGATCTGCGAGCGGGGACGTGTCGACGTTCTCACACCCATATTCCATAGTGCTTCCACCTATCGTTCTGCCAACATCATGGTCCGTGGCTCTTGTCCGATGGCAATAGACGAGAGGCTGACTGTTGCTATGTATGCAGGTCGAGAGTCCGTACCTGCAGACTGCGCAGAAGGTACTGGAAGAGGTAGTCTGGGAGCTTGATGCTGAAGCATGCGACACTGCGGACGAGGAAGCTTGAAAGTGGTTCCGGCGCTCTATGGGGGAACATGCGTTTATGGACACGTCGGTTAGTGTTTTTACACCCGGACGATGGGAGCGGAGGCAGGACCATTTGTAGGTGATGCTGTGCTGGTCAGGATCGCTAGGGGTTAGGGAGTGACCGGAAGGCGCGCAGAATGTGAGTCGATTGTCGGAATGCGTAGGACCGTGCGTCGACTGTTGTAATTATGGTTCCACGCGAAATCGGTCTCTTATGTTGACTAGGTGCTATCCGTCCAGACCATGTGGATTTGACATAGCTTGGTCTATCCAAAGATATGAAGTTTGCCTGATTAGGGGTTTGGGTAACTTCGGTCAATCGACATCTATCGCTTCGTCGCTGAGGTTTCAGCTTTGTTTACTTTGTGGCTCTCGAGGATGTGCTTCATGATCATATGCATCAAGCTGAGCTCTCATGTGAACAGTGATGACGTTGCATATTTCGCTCTACCCTTAGCCGGACGACAAGCAGCTCACGCTGGAGACTCTCATCATGAGTGACAGCGCCAGTCCTCGAGGAGCGTACGGGACATATGCGTCGACACCGGTCGCAATACGCCTCAACGACGATCTGCGGGACCTTCACATCGCAACAGAGCCCCGTACAAGTGGGAAGGGCAAGGGTTCGTACATCGTCGTCTCCGGAGGTACGGCCGCCAACGACTTCGTGCAAGCTTTCGGGAAGGACTGCGCATTCGTGCTTCCTGGTGAGATTTTCTTTCCATTTACCGAATTAACGCTCGTGAAACAAGCTTATATATCCTTTCACAGTATCGGACGACGGGGGTTCATCAAGCGAGATTCTACGGTGCCTTGGCGGTCCCTCAATCGGGGATATACGTTCTCGACTCATCCGACTTATACCCGTGCCCGAGAATGGCGTTACCGATCTTGTTGACGATCCGGAATGCCTCAAAGGCATCGAAGCGGTACATGACCTATTCGCGCAGCGGTTCCCGGCGACATGTACGGAACGGCAGGCCAAGGAGATGTGGGGGGACATTATCGAAGGGAAGAGCGATCTGTGGGGAGGTGTCCCAGAAGATCGACGGGAGGCTATGCGAGGTGGGTCTCTCAGTTTTCTTCATGTCTCTCTATACGAATATGGTGATTTGACGCATTCGTGAAGCATTCTTCGTGCACTTCAACACCCTCATTCTGCGACGAGCCCATAAACATTTTTCATTCAAGAATTGTTCCTTGGGAAACGTCTTCCTGGCAGCAGCTAGGGACATGCTGGGCGGCTTGCCTGGCGCCATTTTCATGTTCAAAGCCCTCAGCGATTCGCAGGGAACGGCGCAGGTGATGCCAGTGATAGTCACAAATCGTCAGTAGCGAATCCTAGGCTACTCCTGAATCGTTCGGTGCTGATGATGTCTGACCATGCATACAGAGCGGATTACGATCGCCGCTAAACTGGTAGGTCAATAAGCCTTTGTGAGGCGATTCTCAAGCTGATACATGCCTTCAGGCAAACGGAAGGGTCATCACCGGACAGTACGCAGTTGACCCTTGTCGAATTGCCGCTCATAGCTAACCCGTATGCCGTAGATGCGAGATCTCGCACCCGGCCCCTCCTTCGATCGCTTCAAACAGAACGAGCCGGAGCGTCTCGTATACCAACCTTCGAAAACGCTCGGACTCCATGTCGTTCGATACCACGCACATGTCTTCCCCCGGCGAGGACTCGGACTCGACCACCAGCGATGATACAGCAACAGGGGATAGCCTTGCCCTTACGTCTTCGGAATTCGACACGCAATCTGGCTCTGAATCGAGTTTCAGGCCACATCGAGCCGTGCCTGGTAGTCCGTGGCGGGATCCTGTACACTTGGATGAAGACGGGAAAGCAGAGGACCGAAGGGTAGATCCCCAAGTGCTGGGCCAGTCGTTAAGGGAAATATCAAGAAGACGCCTACGAAGCAGAGGGGAGAGAACGCCCCGGCCGACGGATGACGAGGAACAGCCAGATGGAAATGCGCTATACGTGAAGGGCACTCAGGAGGTACCGCTAGAATCCAGGATTGAGAGTGAGTAGCTTGAAGCCACTGAGCCTCGAGTGATTTTGATAGATCCTTGCTGCGCCAGGACTTTACTATATCGAGAACGCATACGGCCACGAAATCTTCCCTGATCCAAACGGCGAGATGATCAAGCAGCTACAGTTGAAGGAGACGCTGATATACAGCTGTGGTAGTCTATGGACAAGGTGAGTGGCCATATCTGCTCTGCCTGACCTTCAGCCAATTCGACCCTCGCTTTGGATGTTAGTATTATCCCATGCCTGGCCTTACGCGGGGTGGCATCCACGATAGCTAGATCCAAGACACTACGCCATAAAGTGCTCCTTCGTAAGCGGTGTCCTCTTAAGCGCACCGTATCTCCCTAAGTGACCTTTTCAGTCAATTTCAAAAACGACAGAGAGACGGACGGATACACGGCAATCGACTACGTGAACGCCATTGTGACCTCACTCAATCGCTATAATAAGCCTCAGAAAGGCGACGGCCGACCGAGGCGTCATTACGAGGTCAGGCAGCTGCTGACCCATTTGGTATATCTGGAAGGAGGGCAGGTTAGCGTCGATCCCGAAGAACTGAACGTGAGTCTCGGGGTGTCATGAGAATCGCGGCAAGAACCGCGGCTGATTTCGTTCCCTGCAGGCAAGAGGCATTACAGTAATCAAGGTGCCAGCTTCGGCCGGGACGAAGTTTACCAAAGATACCGTCGAGTGGGCTCTTAGTCAGTTGTCCTAGATCCCATAGGTTGCCTTTTCCGGCGACATCTGTCGACTACCATGGAGGAAAGATCAGAGTCTCGCGATATCAATATGTCACTGATAAATTTTGAGGCTACCAACTTCCGCTCGACCACTGTTGGACGCATCGTCTGTATTGATTAAATGCATTATAAGTATGCTGGAACCCCGGTACAACCTTTAGCAAACCACTATTCCTCTCAGTGCACCTTTCTTCTCTTAGGCACAAACAAAGTCGTATTTAGTTTGGTCCTTGATGTTTCTGTAGGGCGGACGGTTGATGCTGGGGAATGGATTGATGCTCTGAGCGCCGCTACTTCGGGGCGACTTGGGCTGATATGGCTCTGGGGAGAAGAAACGCCCCTCTGCGACGTTGAACCGACGGAGCGGTCCGCCCTGCTGTCCGTAAATATTTGCTGTGTTGATGATCTCCTGATAGTCTGACGGGAACTAGCAGAAGATGTGCTGGGAATGCTGAAAAAGTCCATGTCGACCGGGCGCTTGCGTTTGTGAGTTTCGGGCGCGGATTTCGGTGGTGTTTCTCGAACGGCAACGGGCGGCGATTGGGTGACTCGACTACGTTTCTTTCCCTTGGTTGACGATACGAACGTCACTTCGTCAGAGTCGGAATCCTCCTCCGGTACACCATTCTTCAACAGCTTCTCCTTAGGTGCAGGCGTCCCGCCAGGTGCAGCGGAGAGCGAAGGGTCACCCGCTTCACGAATCTGTTGTCGAAGACCCTGGCTAGGGTATAGGAATGGCGGCGCAGGCAGTGATGACCCCTTTGAAGCCTTGGTCGTAAGTGTTTGGGTTGTGGCAGAGGGATGGAACGCTCCGAGCGTAGCATATGGCCCGCTTGTTGGGAATATGAGGCTCTCGACGGTCGAGGCACGTCCGGACGGAAGGGAGGGTGGCGCGCGAAATTTCCGCTCCTGCATTGTCTTTTCTCTGACCCTTCCGAGTAACGTGGGTTTCGCTGGCAGGGGTAACGAAAGCTTAGTCAAGACTTCGAAAAAGTTTCTTCGTAACCTACCTCGACTCGGTCCAGCAGCCGTCAGAGACTTCTTGCGATAACCCAGGTCTTGCAAAGTCGTGGACGTGAGCTGTGTCCTTCTCGCAAGCTTCTCCCTTTCTTCCGCCGCATATGATGCTTTCATATCTTCCGCGGCTTGCAAGATCTTCCTCTCTTCCTCCCGCAACAAGTGCTGTAAAGACAGTATTGAGCTTGAGAGTCCGTCGATAACAAAATGACGCCCTTCGAGGACATACCTTGTATACTCTGCGCCATGATTTCGGCGGCTCCTTCTCGTATGTCTTGTAATCAGGCAAACTTTTCTGCATGACGAACCGCCTCCACAGATCTAGGCACGGAAGGATCAGATATCGATTCGATTTCCGGTTTCCGTCGACGACTTACGATCTGTATCGCCTTTGATGCCCTGCATACGACAGATCAGCCTGAAGGTACGGACTGAACAGGCTAGTCGTCAATGACTCACTGGAGAATTGCCCTCCAGCTGTTCGAGCTGTTTGGCGGACATTGAACTGAAGAATAATGGATGTTGCTGATATTGCAGGTCTCCAATGTCGTCGTACCGCGATGCGCATCGCATCATGACTACAAACACCGTATGAGCGACTCAAATGCACGGGATATGTCACGAAACTTACTTCCCCTACAGATGTCTAGGAGCGTCCTGACACCTCTTTCCCCTTCTACCTGCAAGTCTTCCTCTGCACCTTCCTCCGCGATTCCCCCTTGCCGATGGTTCACAGAGACACCTGTTTCCTTTGGGATCTCGTACCCGTTCTCGTCAACCTCGATGACGAGATCCTCTTCCCCCTCGTTTCCAGCCCAGCGTACTTGGACGATGTTTCCGCTTTGAGGAATCAGTTCTGGAGATTCCCGGCTGAGATCAATCGGAGCTTCCGGAGGGGGAGACCTTCCGGGAGACCTCTCGTCTATGGTGATGATACCGCGCTCTTCCGGAGCCGGAGCGATATCTCCGTCTCCAAACAGGTCGACGTCTTCATTGCTGCTTCCGGCTTCTGCCGGGGTTTCGGGCTGATCAGGCTGATCTTGGGACAGCTCGGTGGTTCTGCGATCCTGCGCCGCGGAAGTTTCGACAGGCAATGACGCTTCCTCTATCGCAGGCGGCAGCTCGAACGGCTCTGGGCTGCCAGGCGGTTCACTGAGCTCCGACAAGGGCGACGACATTACCGTCAGCGGTGACGAGGTGTCGGACATGGTGTTTCAGCCGGCGTTTCTGGTGCGAAGGAAGCAGTGATGGAGGAATATCTTGCAATGAGTTGGTCGAGCAGGACATCATTGAGTGGTAACGTCAATCAAGGACTGTTCCAGGTCTTGAATCCCTCGAGTTGATGATCACCACCAGACAAGCAGGAGGCAATCGTCGTCGATGATAATTCTGAATCCGCGTTTCAGGCGGCGCCCGAAGTCACCGGCGTTCCCGAGAACAATAGCAAGTCCTGATGAGTATGGGCTCGTCAATCTTTCAAGCTCGCCTCTACCAGTCAACCAGC
Organism: Naganishia kalamii; assembly: GCA_022813745.1. Classification (NCBI taxonomy): domain Eukaryota; kingdom Fungi; phylum Basidiomycota; class Tremellomycetes; order Filobasidiales; family Filobasidiaceae; genus Naganishia; species Naganishia kalamii. The sequence goes on along the minus strand of JAKLLX010000019.1, from coordinate 290,783 downwards.
GACGTGAATGAAGCCACAGCCATTATAGTCCGTCGTCATTTTATCGCTCCCGTACGCTGCGCAGGGAAGCCACTGGTGAACAGCGGAAACCACCTTCACCTCGAGCATTGCGAAAAGGAGGGATCACCCATCAACTTCCCGTTGGATCAATCGAATTGATCGACACCATCCGTCCCGTCCTGAAGGCATTTGACCTTCGATCACGACTCCTCCAACCTGAAGAGCGTTCGACACCTTTCGTTCTATAAGAGCTACCGTCAACATCTTCATTCAGCAATAACCACGGGCGCATACTGAAGGCCCTCCCCGTCGATCGTTTCGAATTTCGCCTCGTCACGATAACATCAACACCGCAAATCCAACCACCATGTACTCTCGTCCACACAAACAATCCATGTCAGAGCTCAAGCTCAGACGCCTAACGGAGCACAACTCGAGACTAAGGGAGGACTTGCACCGACCACGCATCAGGGTCAGTGAAGCAGCCATGTCGTAAGTCCCTATCTTGCCGTCTCCCTACACCACGGGAAATTACGTGCTAACTGTACTGATGCTTGAATCTACGTTGCAGATTGATACGATTCTGCAAAGCAACAAGGGACCCTCTCCTTCCCTCGGTCTGGGGACCGCTCGCAAAAGGCGAGGATCCGTATGCGCCGCCTCAGCAAGCCGGTTGTTGTTCGAGTACGTGCAACGTCTATCATGTTGTCGGGAATGATTCGCTGATCTGACTCTGATACTCCAACAGCTATGTAAAAGGGTTGGGCTTTGGCCGTTATGTAGGGGCGCGTGGCACGTACGCTCAAAGGAGATGCGACCAGATGCGGGAGATAGAAGACAGGGCGTGTCAGGAGACGGACAGTATGTAAAGGTCAGCGTTGTAATTGTGTCGAATTCTGTACACGAGATGTCCATTGTTTCCCATACTCCGGGACAATCGAACCGCAGGGCGCCGGTGTCAAATCGAACCGTACAAACGATTGAATCGGGTTTTAAGGGATACCATCATACCCTAGCAGCTTTTGACAATGTTTGATTGATTGTTTCCCATTATATACAACGTTTTCTTTACCCGTAATGCAAGATATGCTTCGTCCATCACCAACTCGATCGTGTGCTGATCGTCGCGTCTCCCACCCAGTCTATACTGCCAGATCACTACTGATCCAGCAAACCCAAGAAATCACCCTTGATACTACCGATTGCGAACAACTCGGTCTGATCAGTCCTGATACCCATCAGCCGTATCCTGACCTTTGAGCCTCGTTTGATACTCTTTTGGGACAGGCGGGTTTAGTTCCGATATCGGAACTTAACCACTCGACATCACTTACTTCGCCAGCTTGGTCAGACACAAAGGAGGGTGGGTTGGATTCTGGCTGGAATCGCAGGTCGTCGGGGATATACTGCAGCGGCAAGACAGAAAGATCAGTCACTGATCGTGGGGAAATGAAAGTCTAAGTCTGCCGCGCCATAACAACCCAAGAGATGCGAGGTGTCGTCAGGACATAAGCGATCCAATCTACTACGATGGATCTTCCGTACATAAAACATCATCGCCCGGAGGCTAAGATGTCCCTATGCTAATGATTCATCACTCAACTGCCTTGCAGTCTCTGAGTTGATGGCGGGGCAGGAGGGGTTGAGGCAAGATGCGGATGGAGACTTACGAAAGTTGACACGAAGATTTGCATGGGACCGAGGTAGGCGAAGAATCCGAGCTGGTACCGGATGTGAGCTCGCCAGACATCCCGACGCAGTGCTGAGACTCACCTTGCCAACCTTGTCGACGATTGCATCCACCACTTCCCCTTTGAAGGGCTTCATCACAATCGCCGAATAGTGGAGGGTGAACTCTGCCTCTCCCGTTCCGTAGACAACCCGACTGCCCGCCTGCAGATCCGTCAGGTTATCGATACTGTTGACAGCGACAATATAACTAGAGGCGAAGGATCAGTGAAAGATCAACGGAATCGCAGATCAGAAGCGACTCACCCATATTTCCCGCTCGTCGTTCCCTCTACATCCGCGTACAACTTTTGCAAGATGACTTCCTGGATCTTGGGTCCAAAGTAGGACGGATGTAGCTGGATCGTGTGCGTCAACTTCTTCATGAAAAACATGATGCAAGAAGCGTCGAAGGAGAACGGGGAGAGAACCCTCTCGAGAGAAGGGGGTCACTCTCCGTCGTCAAGACAGCGGCGCCGCGGTCGCGTCCGGTTGCCGTGTCGTCCTTTCGAAGTGGTGGGAAGGGGGAAACGAGGTGCTGGTGAAAGCGTCGTTGCCGGTCCCTTTTGTATGTTTGGCGTGTGGTGATTGCGAGCGCACACGACAGATGCAGCGAGCAAGCCTGGAATGTTTTGCAGCGAAACGAGTTTCGAGCCGCAGCGCGCTTTCACTGTGTGCGCTAGTAAAGACGGATCCGCTCAGCTGAGGTAATCAAGCGATCGTGATCAACGCCGATGATGTTTCCGTTCGGATAGCGAGCTTCAACAGCTTCAATGCATGTTTCGTCATTCTGCAACTTGCAACGAATATCTGGCAGGATCGTGGACAGCCTGAGGTCGCTATAAGCATGAAGATGGAACGGTAGATTCCCGCAACACCACCAGCACGTATACCGGGGTAAACAGGTCGGCTGAACACATACGAAGCAGCTTGTATGTCCAAGACGTCCTGTTCGAATCGGATATCATGATTTTAATCGATGTCTGTGCAACTCTACAGATTCATATCATCCGCCCTCTATCAATCAACATATGAAGGTTGCCAGTATGCCCCCCGTGAACCACGATATGCCCGACGACGATGATGAGTTCACGGACGTACGTTGCACGGTTCATTCAGGATTTCTATTTCTGAACAATGGTTGACTGGAAACATCCCTAGGTGGAGGACGTTATGCCGGATTCGCCTATCCTACCAGGCCAACAAACGCCGACAGCGTTCAATCTCTTAGCGGCACAGACACCACGAGCAAGCGCACGCTCCGTATCGTCGGACAGCATACGTCGGCATCCCCGCAGTGTGAAAGAGGAAGCATTCAGCGCTGTCCGACGGCCAAGGTTCGCGCCCAAGACGTCTTTCCAAGAAGTCAGATATCGTCGGAATAATGTCCAGCGGTCTGACGCTGGTGAAAGGGATGAAGGGGCGAACGGATTCCATACCAAAGGACTTGCACCGCGGCCGATCGATTTCGCAACAGCACCGACGAACCGGAATCCGAGCCAACATCAGCACACAAAGCAAGTACCATCTGCGTCAAGTTTGAACCGTTATTCCCTACTAGACGGTTCGGCGCCATTCGACAATGATTTCTCGTCTGCGTCGTCGGCCGAGGTAATGGCCCGGGAGCAGGAGATATCAGCTTCGCCATTTTCGGCATTGACCTCAGCCCCGGTACTGACAAGGAAAGCCACATATTCCTCTCTTCCGCCATCTCCTTCTTCCCTCTCACATACCGATTATGACATCGACGTTACCGGTCCTCGGAGCGTGGTCGAGGGCCAATCGCATCTGGACATCTACGACCAACTGGATCAGGAAGCCTTTGCAAAAGCCCTGCAGAAAGTGCTCGATAGCAAAAAGGACGTAGTGCTAGAGAGCCATGGCTTATCGGACCGAAAATCAAGAGCGGCGTCGTTACCGCCCGAGGATGTCCTGGCGGATCTACCGGCGAGTGCACCAGAAGTGAAAATGAATCCTTTCGACTCGCACGATAGCGGCGTGATGTTGCAGGCGGTCCCGCCCATGGTCAGGGCGATGTCGCGTACGAAGAGCGATCACGGAACCCGTACACCGAAGCGGCAGATATCGACGCAGAGTGTTCAGACAATAACATCCCAAGGTCGTCCTACGTTGGCAGACTCCATATCGCCAAACGCAGTCGAAGTGGGGAGCTCGCTGCAGCCGTTGTGGCAGATGATTGCAGATGAGATGAACGTCGAGGAGAATAGATTCTTCGTGATTGAGGGGAAATGGTAAGCAGCCCCGCGCGGCGGGATATGTCGGCGTTGCTCAACAGTCATCTGCGCCATCAAGGGAACGTATATCAAACTTCCTCGCAGTTCCAGCAGCGATAGAAAAGGTGAGTGTGGCGTAATCGCCACAAATTTCGCTAATGCCTGAATTCGGCGAAAGATCACCCTTTTCGGGTGCATGGCGTGCTTGGATGCATTCCTATACAACTTTACGATTCTGCCCCTCAAGGCGATATTCGCCAGCGTGATGCTGCTTTGGGATGTCACACGATTGCGTCAACTCAGGTATGTGCCGCCAGCGATCGACACGCTCCAGTGAGGTTTCGCTGACTTTCACTATCGTGGTTTTTCCAGAGTGCCGCCTTCGATCAGCCTCAGTCCCATCTTACGCTCTCTTCTTGTAATAATACCGACGATCGTGCTATCTATGACGACAGATGTGAGCAAGATGTATCACAAGGTTCGAGGACAAGATACGATAAAGCTATACGTCATCTATAACGCGTTGGAGGTCAGTACTTTGCTTCGCCTGGCGACGCCTCGGAAACTAACCGCCTTTGAACAGATCGCGGACAAGTTGTGCTCTGCGTTCGGACAGGATATCCTGGACACGTTGTTCTCCAAAGAGACACTTGAGGCGGCATGGTGGAGCGATCCTGCGAGTCCGCTAGACAGCAAGCGCAAACGCCGGCGGAAGCGAGAAAGGGCGACACCCTTTTTCTTCTTCATGTTGGGTTTAGCGTATGTCCGTAAGTTCACTTTCATGTTGTCCATTTTGACGGCGCCGCTTAGTCCACTGCTCTTCAGATATCCACGCCCTGGTATACTTTTACCAGCTGGTATCGCTCAACGTCGCCGTCAACTCGTACGACAACGCCTTGCTTACGCTGCTCGTCAGCAACCAGTTCGTCGAGATTAAAGGATGTGCGTAGCTAGAAGTCCCCTCAACTGTTGACTGACTGGAAATTTTGTGTTGTCGCAGCTGTTTTCAAGAAGTTCGAAAAGGAGAATCTTCTGCAGATCATGTGCGCCGGTAAGCCTTATCGGATGGTATTACCCGTCAAGAAGGCTGACACGTGCTGTTTGCAGACATCGTGGAGCGATTCCAGCTCGGATTGATGCTCTCGGTTATTGCGGTTCGAAACATGATTGAGATGTCGGGATCCGACCTCGCCTTTCTCCCAAAAAGCTTTGTCAAGGGGAAGAGTCTTCTGGACACTATACTTTCCGTATGTGCACTCGCGTTGATGTTTTCCTTCTTCTTCTGATGCGACGGTCTGTATTAGCCCGTCCTTATCGTTATTCTGTCAGAGATGGCCGTCGACTGGTTGAAACATGCTTTCATTACCAAATTCAACCATATCCGCGCATCAGTGTACGATCGGTACCTGGATGTGCTATGCAAGGATGTGATTTTGGCTGGCCGGACCCGCCAGACAGTGTCCACCAAAGTACGTTTCTCCTTTCACCGGAGGCTTGGCGAATCTGATTTCTGTATCCCTTAGTCACGGAATATCTTGACAGATCATACTCTTCTGCTCGGCAGACGCCTTGGATTCGCATCTCTTCCGTTGTCGTGTCTCCTCCTTCGGGTTGGAGTCCAGGCTGTGGGAATGACTTCGCTCTTCAGCTTCGTGGGGGACGATGGCCCTCTCTCGGAAGGGCCCGCTTCTACCGCGACACAAGTCTTCAGATGGGTCGGAATACCTTGCATCGGACTGCTCATATGGCTGTCGTATGTCATTTCGCGGAATGCAGGCTGTTCTCAAGTGTTGATCGCTATGTTTACTAGGCTGATCGCGCTCAAGGTGTTGCTGGGTACCGTTCTATCCACTTTTGCTATCCAGCGCCAGGGCGGAATGGCTTCAAGGGAGCAGGCGGATCAAGTAAACTCTTTCGGACGGAAGCCCATCGCTGAGAACCTTCAAGAGGAGGTAAGTAGCGATTTTCGACTTCGATCTCTGTACTGAACTATTCGGGCATTGCTTTCAGACTTATAATCAGCAGGTGCAGTCGCATCTAGGGAACCCCAAAGACGACATACCCCTCTATGATCCCGTCATGAAAACTGTCGACAAAGACGGTACTCAAACCGATGGAAAGAAGGCCGGTAAACCAAAGTGGAAGCTGGAGGAAGTGGAACGCTGGACAATGGTGAAACGGATATTTTAGTCTCGGGATGGCTTTGCTCCTTTATGCCTTGATATACAGGATCCTTTGATCAAATTCCCTTTAGCTCCTTGCTGCAATCCAATGGTTGTATAATATCAGAATGGGTGAAGCGGGCATGCTTCACATCGACAATGCCACCTCTGCACTCCATCAAGCATCCTCCCTTCTCCGCCATACCCTCCTCCATACCTGCCTGAAAGCAACAATTTCCATCTGCTCCAGAGTAGCAATATGGATTTCCTCCAGAACTTTGAGCCCCAGCCGAACGTCCCAAACATGGGACAGCCGCAAGCGAGTCATCAACAAACCTCCCCAACTGCTCAGACCAGTCAGAGTAATGAACCCTCGGCTGCTGGAACAGATCAAGGCGGAGGGTGAGTCTCATAGCTGGTGTTGGCCTTAATAGTGCAGACACCTGACTTGTGCTTGTAGAGTTTTTGAACTGCTTGAAGCCTTGCGGGAAGCTATGAAAGAGGACACCCAGACGACTGCGTTCAAACAATTCTCACAAGTGCAGCAACATATGGCTCAGGCCCAACAGGTCCAGCAAGTGGCAACGCCACCGCCACTACCGCCTGCACAACCAGTCTTGCGTGAGTGCGAGCTGCAGGCCGATACCGTGAGCTGAACCCGAGCTAATGCAATGCGACTTATCAGATGTCAACCGTCCTCCGCGGCCCCAACACTGTACTCGTGCGTATACTTGGCCACAATAATATTCAATATTGTGTCGCTGATACGCCATCTCGACAGTAAACGACCGCGGTTGCTTATGGAAGAGTCCGAACGTGGATCAGGTATCTTGGCAGCGGGAGATTGCGCGACTCGAAACCGCCGAGAGCGGATTTCTCTGCTGTATTTCTTTGCTGTTCCTCTTAATATGGATAAGCAGGATGATCTCTTTCCCGACTCCCACGCCATTGGACGAATTCGGCGTAAAGAAGAAGCGATCACGATAGTGTCATTCCTGCCTTGTAATTTACAATGATGCTGAAGAGACTGGCTTGACCAATTCCATCTTGACTTTGGCTCGCTGCGTGCTCTTGTCCTTCTCTATCGAGATGGCAACCTTGACCTTGTCGAAGACGGAAACCACAACGTCGCCCTTTTCTGTCGGAAGAGCGATCGCGTACTCTTCCGGATCGAATTTGTGCACGTCTTTCTTGAACTCGATCAAACCTTCCAATCCGAGTCTGTCATGTCGCATGTCAGACAATGCATATCAAGGCAGATCCGGATCGACTCACTGAGGCACAAACACCGCCAAGCCGTTCCTGAACGTCCTGATAACGAAGGCATCTTCGGTAGCGGCCGGAGCGCCCTCTCCAGCCTTGAGACTCCTTCCTTTCAGGGCCAACCCAACATAGAACTCCACACTGGCCCGACCGGCCATCTGGGCAAGTCGATGACGTCGATTGACGACTGACAGAGTGCGTTCCACATGTGACTTGGATTGCAAAGAGGGATGTAAAGGAGTGTAACCGATTGCGGCTGCTAGTTGTCGATGTGCCAAAACGTCGGCATAACGACGGATGGGCGACTATGATGAACGCATATCAGCCAACTTCAAATCGAACATGTGCATCAGTCGGGCTTACAGTGAAATGGGTATAGATAGGACTGGCGAGACCGTAATGACCGAAGGTGTCTTTTGAGACGCTTCCTGAGCAGAAGTATTCCGCGGCAAGCATACACCGAGTTGCCATGATTCGCACCAACGTGTTGAATTCCGGTTCCGAAGGGATCTATTCGAAACGAAGATTAGCATTTTCCGCGAGGAAACAGGAAACCTGTCATGTATGCTCACCACACAGTGGTCCAGCGATTCGGCCAAAGCTTTCGACGATGTTACATCTAGCGTCATGCCCTTCTTCTTCTGAAGGATATCTTGCAGCGTTTCAAAATTGGTCTTGGGTGGCGGCAAATGTCGACGCAATACGGCCGTCTGAGGATACGCTTCCTGGATTTTCTTTGCCACGCTGATGTTGGCGAGCAACATGAACTCCTCGACGAGACTGTTTGTCTCGAGCGATTGCTTTTGTTCGACGTCAATAGGTTCCGGCGCGTTTTCGTTGGAATCCAGATGGATCTTGAGCTCGGGCGACGACAGCGAAAGAGCTCCCGCTCGCATTCGACCTTCCTTGAGCTTGATTGCAAGCCTGTTGAGCAATCGAATGCCTTCCGTCAGCGGGTCCTGCAAAGACTTGTCATCTTTGCGGTCTTGCGCCTGTTGATAGGTGAATGCCTCTTTCGACGCGATGACGGACTTGGTGAATCTAGTGCTAACAATCTCGCCTTCTGGAGTAAGCTCCCAAATTGCCGAGAAAGCCAGTCGCTCGACGAAGGGTCGCAACGAACACAAGTTGGTACCCAACAAGGCCGGCAACATGTCGATACGCTTGTCGACCAAGTAGACCGTTGTGCCTCGCGAGGCGGCTTCCGAGTCCATGGGGTTATCGGGATGCACAAAGTGCGAAACATCGGCGATATCTGAAGCAAGCCAGTCAGTACTGAACAGGAGCGCGCGACGTTGGGCTACTCACGGACACCTGCTTCAATGTTACCGTTCGGCAACGGTCGAGCATGAAGCGCGTCATCGATGTCCTGACAGCCGACCGGATCGATACTGCAGATCAATAGATCCCGCAAATCCTCTCGATCCCTCCAGATGACGTTGTCCGCCGATTTGGGAGGGACGACCCACGACTCGCCCTCGGTCGGTAGACAATCAAGGATAGCACGTCCGAAAGGCCTATACGGCACTTCATACTCGAGCAACAAGCTTTCCTGCTCGGCTTCCTTGCTTTCCACCTTGCCGAGCGCCCGAACAAAGTGTCCGTCGGGGTATCGCGAGTACGGCGACCAGCTATCAAGTGACACGAGGAATTTCTGGTCGAGAAGCGACGGCGCCTGTCGCGTACGCATGCGGATTCGCGGAAGCTTTCGATCGACCGGGGTGGCGAACACTGTCTGTTGCGCCAAAGAGGTGCTGGCGGCGTCGGAGACGGATGAGCTGTCCAGGTGGCAGACGTAACTATGGACGCCATCGCAGTCAGCCTATGATATATAAGCGATATGACGCGACTTACGCCCTCCAGTTTCGCTTGATGACACCGACGACCCGCCCTGTAGGCTGCTTAATTTTCGGCTTTGCAGCGAGGCCTCTTGCGTTCTGCTCTTCCTTTGCGATCAACTTGGCTTCAGCCTCCCGGGCTTCTTCCGCCTCGGCTTCTTCATCATCCGCATCATCGTCCTTGAGCGCGACTTTGGGTAAAAGAATAAGCGACAGCGCAGCGGCGAAACCGTTCGGCACTTACTGTCCTGATCCAAGACTTCTTCACCGGGAGCCTTCCACTCGTTCTCGGGCAAGAGTTCGACAACAACGACATCTCCATTGACGGCTCGGTTCATGCTTTCCCTTCCGACCAGGAGAATCTTCTTGTCATAGGTAGCCGAACTGACCGTTCCCTGGGATAGGAGATGTCAATGAAATGTCACGTCTCATGCATGAAATTATGCTCACCTCCAGATAGTTGTAAGGGTCGGCATTGAAGTACCCTTGATGGAAGATTCCCCTCTGAATACCAGCTTGCAAAGTCGCTTGAGGTAGATACTAATGCAAGGCGATCAGACGTCTATCCCCTATTTCGACTCTAGCACTCACATCGGCATAAATCCGCTTCGTCATCTCCCCCCTCGGCGCATGCCCATCACCCGAACTCGTCGCCACAAGATCACTCAACTTGACCTTCAACTCGTCCGGCAAGCCATCGACGTATTCCCGTGTCGAAGTGGCGGAAAGCCCGATATCCGCGGCCTTGGTCCGATTGGCACGGTCGTCCGTGAGGAGGATGAGTTGCGGGTGGGATGAGCCGCGGGGTTTAGGTTGGGACAAGAGGTGGTTTGCGTAGAATGAGAGAGTGAGGCGGATGGCTAAAGCAAGGTGGGCATCAGGATTCGCTCACAACAAACGGACATGACGCGATGGACTCACCTCGATCGTTCCTGTCGTTGACAGACTCCATCGTCCTCGTCCCCGTCACCGGTTTCTCCTTCTCCTCGTCTCCCTCTTCCAGATCCTCATCCCCATCCGGCAAAGCCGCGGTATACTCGACCTTTGTCGCAGTCTCCCTATGCTGTTCATTCCAGAAGACCCAGACGTGCCTGTCTTCCTCGGAGATCAGCTGCTGGAGTCGGTTGTAGAGCGGTAACGAGCGGTGTCGGACTTCGGCGAGGGTAGTCGAGGGGAGAACGAGGGGGATGGAGGCAGGCAGTGCCGCAAGGAGATCCATCTAAGGGAGACCGTCAGGGCCGGACCGTGAGAAACTATGTGACAACGTACCTGTTGCAGAACGATGTTAGTGTCCACAACAAGCCAATGCCCAGCCTCATGTGTCCACTTCGTATGCTTGGTGAATCCCACAGCTGGAAGTGCAGCCTTGTATCCAGGGTAATCGGCGCATTTTGAGCATCCCTCGTAGCCGCAAGGGATATCATCTCGCAGGTACCTCTCTCGCAGGACTAGCGTTTCTCGGGATCAGCTGTATTCTCTGGTCTCGCGGGGAACAGCGTACGAACCCTTGATAACCTTTCCTCTCTTGGTCTTTTTCAAAAACTTCTTTTGCGCAAACGGCAAGTCGCCTCGGGTCCTCTTGAGGATCGTGATGACGGGCATTGCCCTTTCTGTCTCTGCCATCTTGAAGCGGTGACAGGAATCAGTGGATAGATAGAATCGGTGGATAAATGCTGAATATCGCCTTCGCCTTGAACAGCTCTTGAACTGAAACTCGAATCGATCATTAGCAAGCGATCGAGCGGACTCGAAAGAGCTCATGTCCTTGCGAGGACCCCTTTTGCCTCCGCCAAAGCTGAAACGCGGCGGACCGATCAGGGGCCGAACTCTTCCATCATCTGTTCCTTCTCGAGCTGCATGTCGCTCAAGATGTCGAACGTGATTTCCAGTTGGCAAGCTGAAAGCTGAACGTGTTCACAGAGGGACGACGATGTACAAAAGGATTGGCAGGGCAAGAACGTGCAAACGATGAAGGCAGCTGCGCCGTCGGGACCGTGGACGGCAAAAGGACACGAAAGGCAAAGGACTTTCCCGTCAAGCGGTTGTCACCTGTCCCGAAACGGCAGCGTCATGCCTGTGCGATCGGGGATAGGAGAAAATGAGGGATGAGAGTGAAGAAAGATAAGGCTAAAGGATGGAAGATGCAATCTTGTTTACACCGTTACGGTTCGTATGGCGATGGCAGAAAGGGATGTTGAAGATTATGACATCGCACGCCATCAATAGTCGACTGGCGGGTCAGATATATACCTCAAGGGGTGACAACCTGGAAACGTTCATAATGCGAGAAACACCGCCATTCTTAAAGCCCTGCCACATTCAACGTTCATCTCGCTCCTTGACCACTTGACCAAAGAGATACGAGCAAGCAGCTTGAAGCTTCCGATTACCCTCCGAGATGAGCGTCGAACCAGTGATCCATGGTCACGATGGCTACCGAGACCCAGCAATCGTCATTGGTCCGTTCAAGCCATCGTAAGTCCCCCCAACCGAGTCACAGCGGCTCCAAACTCACTTTAGCTCTGCAGCCGACCGGGCTACGGACCAGTATGTCTCCACACCCACTCCCAAACCAATGCCAGGCCTGATCATTGTTCCCCTTCGGCAGGTATTATCTTATCTTCAAGCGTCCCAACTACCCGATCCATTGGTGATCCATCCATTGCTGAACTTGCAAGGATGGGACAGGCGTCCATATGCGAGTAAGTACCCATTGCGGTAATGCGGTATAGGCAAGAGCTAACGAATGGCCTTGCGTCTCTGACTAGAATTTCTGGCCGTAAGCAATTTATCCTGTCGAGATACATCGGACCTCGCTCATCAGCATACACTTGCTCCCTCTTACAGTGGAATATAAGTGAGTAACATCGCATTCCGCCGTCCGCCAGTCCAAGTCCTCACGGCAGAAACACGTAAACAGCGGAACACCCAATGTTCGCTGCGATCTGGGTGAGTCAATCCAGTATTCCTACTCGGAACGAAGAATACTGAGATGCCAGCTCGCAGGTCGACTATGATGATTCTGAAACCGAATGTGAGCGCCTCGATGCACGTGGACGGGTAGAGGTGACTTGCTGAATAAACATCGTCCTTAGGGATCAAGGAACGAGGTCAGCCCGCAACGTCGCCGATAGTGGAAGAATTATATCTCGGGCATGTGGAAACGGGTAAGTAGAGGGCCTCATCGGCTGCTATCTTCCCTGGCGAAATGGCTGACATCGTTGTACACTTCAGGCTGGTGTATACGGTACGTATAGTCGGACTTGGTCGTTGGGAACATCCCATTGACAGATGTTTCCAGAGTGCGGAATCGGATGGGCATAACGTGTGAAGACGTGGTGAGTATTGGTAGTCGGCCATGCGAATCGACATCTCCATCTTATGCATCATTACGAGCGGTTATTCGCAATATTCGACTTTTATGCCGCTCCGTGAGTTTTTTACGTCTTACTGGGAAGGACCTCTAGGCGAACGGACGTTGACGCGAATTGGCGTCGCAGGCTCTATGTTGATGAACTTGGAGGTATGCGACGGAGTTGGAGCGAACCATTGCGCTTCGGAACGCTCATGTCTTACGCCATCTCAGAGATGCATCCACGTGCTGTAAGAATCATGGAACAGCAGTAGTAGGTCGGCGTGTAAGAACTGCTCGCTCAGTTCCTTCTTACGAAACTCTTCGTGCCTTTGCTTCGCAGCTTCGAGAAACGCCGGCTGGGGTTCTTTGATGGCGGCGTAGAGGGATACCGGAAAGTCAGTGCAGACTCCCTGCAAGGCCGGATCGACCTCTAGACGCTAATGGACGGTGGGGTATACAGGCAGATGCGCTTCTTGGCCAGGTCTATTTCAATGGGTAAGTCAGGATGAGCTCCGCTGAGCAGCGGTGGCACGATACTCAAGTTGCCCCCACGCAGGCTATATAACGGTAAGCAGATTACGAAGCACACCGAAAGCGGGTACTTACGGCTGTCCGATCTCGGAGCTAAGATGAATACGCGAGGTACGCATTACAGAAAGGAGCTCTTGGAATCAGTGGCTGACTTCCTCGTGCTCGTTGGGTTTCCCGTGTCTTCAGGCTCACCCTCAAGAAGAAATACAACTTCGCAGCATCGAATCTGCTGCTCCTTCGCCTGGGTAAGTCCCCCAACGCTTTTGTGCTCCATGATCTGTTCGAGATGTTTGGCTCATACGAATTTTGTTCGTGTTTGCCAGGGAACTGTTGAGGGCTGTGATCATTTCCCGTTGGATGTAGAAAGGGCCCTTAGGCAGTAGCATCTGTCATTGTAACAAAAATCTTTTGCCTCTTTTCATCAGTTGGGTGCAGGTTGCTCCTGGATACACTCAAATAGACATTTTGGAGATGTACAGACATTGTACTACAAGTCATCAATCGAAGATTCGTTCCGCTCGTAACTAGGTCGTGATCTCAACATAAGGAAGGCTGATTGCCTCTTGATACATGTATCTTGGCCCTCCTTGCCAATTTATTCTCGCTGGAATAGACGCAATGTCAGATACCAGGTGCTGCCTAAGAACCGAAGTGCTAGAAACCAGGGGAAGTATCAGAAAACGGTGAAAGAACGCTTGAGGAATCAATGCTCACCAGCCAAAGCGGCAACGGAACTAGGAGTAACAATTCGGTCAGCGTCGTTTTACATTCGTCAGATATGCCTGCTTACTAGAGAATGAATCCCATGTAAATCGCCGAAAGGGACTTGCTCTTTACCTGAATGGTCGCATTTCTATAACGTAGCCAAGACACGGAGTTAATCCCTGTGATGCTGACCTGTATAGATCAAGTGGGACATACAGGATACCGGCTGCAAGCCCGGCATTCGTTATCACCCATATCAGCAAGGTATTGGTTCGGAATGTCTGTAGCGGGAATGTCAACGAGATGCCCAGTAATATAGATCCAGCGACGCACTTTGTAATAGTCCTCTTGCTTCTGCGCTGCGCTCTTCTTCTTCTCTTCGACAGGCGCAGGTTCCCGCAGTCGCTTCAGTTCCGCCGTGTATATGTCGTTGATATCCTTTTGCTCCGTCGGGACCGCGACGTCGACTTCGCCCGCCTTTGCATTTTTACCACCTCCGGCGGAACCCAAGTCCATGTCAACCTTGTCCGAGCCTTTGGTTCCCCAGGACTGTGGGCGGAAAGAAATGGTCAGGAAGAACGGGGAGTCCGCTATCGGCCGGACTTACGACATCGTGCACGTTTGAGAAGGCGTAGACGCTATAAAGAATGGATCGTTAGCCTTTAGTGTTCAGGATGCGAAATCCTGACACAACGTACTTGAAGACGTTGATATACGACGGCGCGAGCTGATGACTTTCATTAATGCCCGAAACAGCGCCGTTGGGCTTGGAGATCGACTCACCAATAGATATTGAACAAACGACGTGAGCATATGCCAAGGGTCCAATGCCAGAATGGAGGCGACGATGTAGATCCCATAAGTCGCGATGAGCGAAAGCACGATATTCCTGAACGTTTGATCGGCGTTTTTGTAATCTGTAGCATCGATGTTGCCATCTGCGACAGCAGCCTTGATGCCAATGACGGCAAGATAAACTGAGCAGAACCGAGGATGTCAGCATCCTGTTTGCTTGCGAATTGACACTCGAACACATACTGGCGGAAGCGACCATGTAAACTGTAATGATGGCAAAGCCAACCATGGCCGTCGTGTATCCGGCGACAGAGCTGTAAACCATCCAACCATCAGTTCTTGTGTATAGCCACAAAAGTCCGAAGGTGCTTACCCCTGCGGCCTGTTACCCATCGAGAGCAAGAAGCACATCACCAGCAACGCAAGGTATATGTACGCCAACGGAATATTGATGTACTTCGTCCACGGCACGTAGTCTTGCAGAGATTTGGTGAGGATGTACTATTATTTGGCATGACATGAGTCACTGCAGGGTCATGTTTTTCCGAGGCCTGAGCTTACGAATGCGATGTAGTAATTGCCCTGCGATTGAAGAGATCGTGAGCCTGGATTCAGCCAACACCATGTGGTTACTCACCATTGAGAACCAGGTGAAGATCATGTTGTACGTCTCTATAGAGCCCGGAGTCGTCAGTATATTGTTTTGGCACATCCCTGAAATTTACATACGATAGATCAGTTCGATATGCAAGAAAAACTTCCTCCAGAATCCGTGCCTAATAGACCCTCGGTTAGTCAACGATCACCTTCGACATGGCAAGACCCACTTTGACCGATACAGATAGCCGAAATGGAAGATACTGTGAATGGCTGCGAAGAATGAACCGTTCAACCATCTGCGGGAACGTCAATAGTTAGTTACGGCGACATTCGCTGTGAGCGCTTTGATTTACCGTCTTCGCTGGGAGACCAACTCGGGAACCTGCATCGACGGATCAGCGCTGCCAGTTCCAACGCAGATCAGGCCACTCACTCGATCCGGAACATCGGTGACTGCTCGAGCACTCTTGACATAGTGCAGCGTCCACCTTCCGCCTCTCTTCGATACGAGTTCCCAGCAGAGGATACGATCTGCAAGGGTAACATGTCAGCTGAGTATTGCCGCGACGCAGAAATCCTTCATGTGGCATACCTTCAGCGAGGTACATATTGGCGGTGCTGACAACGCGTCAAGAGTCAGTTCCACGGTTGACTTTCGAGGCGCTTGACTCACAAGATGCCCGCATCCGCGCCATGCATGGTTTCACCCAAGAAATACTGCTTCAGCGGTCCTTCGCCATGGACATCGTTTTCCAGAGCTTTGTACTATCATTTCACGATCTATGGGTAAGTGAACGAGCGAAACACTTTGCTCCACAGACGTACCCGATAAGCCGAGAAGGCTCCCGGTCTGCAGGAAAGGCAAAAGTCAGGAACGAATCCAGATACCAAGCGAAAAGCAACGCACAGAACCGTAATCCACCCAAACGCCGACTCCAACGGCTTGTCCAAGATATTACTCATCTTGTACTCGACTTTTCCCCAAAGATCAGCACCCCGCGTCCGCCACAGCCACGCCGAACCCACAATTCTGCGCCGCCACCAACGGGTTGAACAGATTCCTCCAGTACAGCCCCTTGAGCGCGACGATCTCCCCGCACGCGCCGCCGCAGTTGGGCTTGAGGTCGAATGTCTTCCAGAGATGGTAGATGGAGGTCGAGGCTGGGTCGGTGCCGACGTCGAGGAGGACGCAGACGCTGCGGAGGGGTCAGCAAGATTTGATGAGGAAAGGGAGGAGGCGTACTTTGGCTGGAGGACTGGTCCGAAGGCGTTGAAGAACCATCGATGACTGCCAAACACACATGATTAGCTCGCTTATCCTCCGCAGACTCAAGCGCGAAACCGACCTGTTGATCTTCTTCGCATTCTTCTCCTAATTGACCAGCAGCCACATCAGTATCCGCTCCCCCGACCGGTCCCAAGAGCGGCGTACCTTGACACACAAGATCATCTGCACTGGAGCATACTTCTTCGCCGGGACGACTTGGTGGTTCTTATCGAGCGTGACTGCCAGAAAAGCCCGAGTCAGCGCAGATCCCGGAACGACGGCACAACGCCGACTCACGCTGCGTCGTATACTCGTACACATGGGCTTGCTGTTGACGTACGATTCAGCCTCAGAACCATATACCAACCGAAAGACTTACCACCGGCTTATCCCCGACCATATTCTTCGCAATCCCCTCCTGGTACACCCCCAGCGCCGCCAACATCGCCCGTGTGCGCGGGTTGAACACTTTCCGTCCATCGACGACGACACAGACGACGACTTTCTTCCAGCCGTCGTCGCCCCAGACGGTGGATCGACTGCGTTCGTTGTTGAGGTGGGCGATGTTGGCCATGACGCCGCGCATTGTTCGGGCGAAGAGGACTTCGTCTTCCTATAACACCCCAATTTCGATCAATATTGTGGATGGGGAAGCGGTGCGAGCTGAGAACGTACGTTGTACATCGTAATCACCTACGCAGAAAACATCAGCACATGTCCACCTTTCGAGGGAGCACGACTCACGATGAAAATCTCCGTCTTCCGCGTCGGCTCATACAGCTGTTTCTGGCGCAAGGTATACCTCTCTTGCTATTCCCCACACAACGCATCAGCTCGTCCATTCTCCCGGCACGCGAACACGCCAACGCGAGCGGGACTCACAGCAAAATCATCCGGTCCACAGGTGACGGCCGTATACCTCATCAACGCGAATTCCTGTTCCTTGCGGTGCTCGAGAGGGCACAGGTCGAGTAGTGCCGTCGGGACGGGACATTCGAGGACGAGGTTCCCGCGGAAGAGGCTATCCCCAACACCGTGTCAGTTGTTGAAAAGGTTGAGAGGGGTAAATGTAGAGGGGACTCACGGCACCCGCTTCGTCGTCTTCAACCGCCGGATCATCCGCCCTTCCGGCGCCGCACCATACCGCAACGTCACCGGCTCATCCGGATCCGCCTGCCTCCCCTGTCCATCCACCCCATGCGGATCCGCCACCACCCCGGCGGCGCCGATGTCCCCGGCATCACCTGAGAATGGATTCCCGTACCGCGCCTCCCCCGCGGATTGGATCCGCTGCAGCAGCGGCTGGTCGGCGTCGTCCCCCATCGGGGTATAGCTCCCCGGCATGCCATTCCCTCCTGGAGTGGGGAACGGCGAGTATTGCCTCATGGGCGGCTCAAAGTGCGCCTGGCCGTCGGCGAAGAGGTAGTCGCTCCCTTGGTGCGGGAACATTGGGGGCGGGGACATGATCCGTGCGTCGGGCATGTACATTTCCGCGCCGGCGGGCTGCTGGGTCGTGATCGGGGGTCCTTGCGGCCAGTGGTCGTATTGGGGGACGTTTGCGTTTCCGTTGTCCGTCGGATAGGAAGGGTCGTAGATTGGCTGTGACTGGGAATGATGCAGCGCTGGATGACCTTGATCGTGCGGGGGGAAGGAAGGAGGATATCCCTGTTGCTGCATGGCGGGATCATGCATCACTTGTCCGACCTGCGCAAAGCTCTGCCTCGGAGGAGAGGAAACGGGCGGATAGCCGTGCGGCTGCTGCATCGGCGGCGGACTCGCGGCTTGATTCGGATAGTATCCCATCGGCTGTCGTAGTGGATCTTGCGGGGGATACTGTTGCCCCGGCGTACCAGGTCGAAAGGGGTCCGGCATTGGCTGGTTATATGTCAGTGATTGTCCTTGGGGGGCACAGCAATACTCACGCGATATCCCTGGTTGTTGTTGGGTTGATACGCCATACTGGACAATAGAATAGACTAAAGTCTGATGGAAGGAACACAGCAATCAAGGCATCTTCCTTGATCTGTTGATCTGAGCCTGAAACACCAAAGACGCGCCCAACACGCGGAATCAGAATAGAGGATCGCGCTGTGCCAGCTATGCATCAACAACGTCCCCTCTCTCCTTGGGTCAGCGAGGTTGACAGGAAGGCTGACAGGATGACTGGTCAAGCCACGAACGGATGATTCACTGCTCGTTGAAGACCCGCCCGCGAGACACGTAGGAAAGCAAGCTGGGGGGAGCAAGAAGAAGCGTTGGATCCGTCTTGCTTCCTGCATTCCCGTCGAATCTAGCCTTCTTTACCTATCTCAACTTGTCTATGCATGCTATCTGATTTACTCCACTCGTGTGCTCTCATACATCGTCCGCTTCAGTTCAGAGGGGAATACACGAAAGCTGAGACGCAAGAGACGGACATGTCGCTCCCCGTGACCACTCATGTGCCGATCGTCCCGAGGTAAGCTCCCGAGGATCTTTGACGCGACAGCGAAAGGTTGATTCATGATCTACCTTCCTTCACCGCTTGCTCCGCGCTCATCGAGACATGCACCACCATCACTAGACACACCCGTCAGATGTTCCGCTACACGCCCCTCGGCCACTCGTCGGGATCAACTCTTGCCCGGATCAGACCGCGTCACATTCTCCTCGCATTCGGAACATGCGCCCTCGTGCTCGTGCTTTACAGCGGATCGGTCCATCAAGACCGTCTAGCATCCTTCGCGCAAAGCATCACCTCGAGCACCACCACTCTCACAGATCCGGACCTATACAAGCCCGGCGCACTGGGAAACTACCTCCTCAGCAAACAGCGCAAGTATCTCAGCTATAAAGACTGGAAACTCTACCTTGACGGCCACCACGACATGCTCGACCGGATGATGGACCTCGACGTCCCGATGATTGAAGTCCAGGGCGAGGAAGACGCGGCAGAGGCGGCTTGTGAGGGGTGGAGCAGTGACCTTGACGAAAAGGATGAGCGTTGGGAGACGTGTTGGCGTGCAAAGATGTGGCGCCAAATAGAGGCATTCGATATGCCGGAATCATTCAAGTAAGTCCTGGGCTTCGGGCTTGGGTCAGTGTTGATTCGTGTAGGATCTGGCCGTCTGTGGAATCCCGGAACAAGGCGTCCCTGGAACGGCTTCAAACATGCCTCGATCAGCCGTTTGCGCAACTCCCCGACTACCCGGAATACGACGGGGCGTACGAGCCGATCCAGCTGAAGAGCGTCGACGACCGCGTAGAGACGGATACAAGACCATGCTCTAAAACCGCTACGCGAGTTGTCCTCGGGAACTGGTAAGCCCCCTCCCCTGCAATCAATCATATCTGACAATCTGTCGTATAGGTGGTACTTTACCCTCGCCTACGGCGACCCCGCCTCGAACCCGGGCGAAACGGTCTGGCTCCGCGCCCAACTGCAGGTCCTCTCCGAACTGGGGTACACGATCCTCTCCACGCACAGCTACGCCGGGATGATCGCCTCCCACGCCGCGATGCCCGACGTCATTTCCCAAATATGGACAGAAGACAAGAACACGCTCGCGTGCCAGGACGACCCGCGGTGCGCGCTGTTCTCCGCGTTTCAGGCGACGAACGAAAAGTACCCGGGGACCGAGGTGAGACCTGATCATACGAGTCCCGTATGGGACGAGATCCCCGAGGATGCGGATAAACGGCCGCCACAGCGCTGGGCGTGGACGTGGCCCGAGTTGAACGCGTTGCCTCTCGAAGAGAGGGGTACGATCCCGCTCTGGAAGCTGTTCACCACGACTTATGTGAGTCCCGCCCGCGGCGTGCGTCTGCGAATCGGGCTGACGGCGTGTGCAGTGGGGCGCGCGGCCGAACGATCCGTTTTGGGATTTTACGGAGCAGGAGTTTACGTGGAACCCCCTGGGCCAGCAGTGGACGCTCACGTACGTCCTACCCGGATCCACGCGACCAAAGCTAATCTGCCACCGAAGACCGTTTAATTACCCAGACCACAGCTATATCCCCTACTCTATGGAACGCGACTGCATGAAAACGCACTACGTCCCCGAATCCGCAAGAGAAGACCGACTCTTCATCCTCGCCAAGAGCACCGAGTACTTCAACGCGCCGTTCACGGGCATCCCGCGGGATTTCTGGGCCACGGTGACGGAGCAAACGAATTTGACGGCGGTCAGTACCGCCGAGGACGACGAGAACCTCGTTCGGGAGGGCGGGCATGTCTTTGGCGTGCCCGAGGGGATCGAGGCGCTGGGCAGGGTGACGAAAGCCGAGTTTGAGATCCAGTTGGCGAGGGCAAAGGTGATGCTTGGCTTGGGAAGGCCGTATATCAGTCCGTCGGTGTACAGCGCGCTGTACGTCCCGATCGTCCCGCTGTGGATCCCTTTGCTGATTGGTGGTATTGCAGATGCCAAGGCACGCCAGTGGTCATTCCCTACTTCCGCGGCGTGGCCGTCCCGCAAGGATGGAAACTATTCGACGGGCAGTATTCCCAGCACGGTCCCGCGGCGGCCATCGGCCCGCCCTATGTGTATTCCTACGACTATACGAACATGACCGACATGGTCTCCAAGATCAACGCCGCTGCAAGCACTCCTATCAAGCGATAGTACGTCCCGCCAACCCCCTCCGGGCACCGCGCACTGACCCTCCCGTAGCATACCAAAAGACATGACCCAGGCCGCCGTCGAACGAAACATGGACGACCTGCTCCGCTTCGACTGGAAACGCCATGCCGCGTCGAACCAAGCGGCCCAGCCGGTGTCGTATGATCGCTTGAGGCGGTGGGTCGTGGCGCGGTGTTTCAAGATTGGACGGTGTGAGCCGCTGAAGGGGGAATTGGCGCTTGCGCAGTGAGGCGTGGGCCGGCGGATCTTTGCGAAGATTTGGGAAATAGAGGGGTTGCATGGCATGGGGTGTGTAGGGGCAGGTGGTTGTATATGTATTAGGATCTGGACAGGAATGGACCATGGAGACATATGGCCCGAGGCATGAAGCACGTTTGCTGCGTGTCGAAAGACCTGTAGCCACCCGGGACTGTGTTCGGGCTGATCGTTTTGGAATATATGGTCTACGCGAGAGGAGACGAGCGGGGATGAAGAGGGCGACGTGAGGCTGCGAGACCGATCATCGAAACACTCCTTATCTCCATGAACACATGAACGATTGCGTCACGTATCGTCGACCAATGATCATCGACTCGGCCAACTCGCACCAGAATTCATCACAACTTTGCCTCCCTCGGAATCACCGCCATGGCTTCGATCTCCACGTCCGTCCCGCGCGGCAACTCTTTCACCCCGATACACGACCGCGCCGGCGGCGGGTGCGGCATCATGGCGAGGTACGCCGCATCCATTTCCGCGCGCTGTGAGTAGTCCGTGATCTGAAGGCAGGAGGGGAGGAACAGTGAGGGCGTGTATGCACTGGAGAGGAGGGGGGCGTACAAAGACTGTCAGCTTCACCGCGTGCGCGAGCGAGGAGCCGGCGGCTTTCAGAACGGCGTCGAGGTTCTTCAGCGCTTGCGTCTGCCCCACGCATCAGCTTCTACCACACCACCGGGGGAAATGAATCGGCGTACAGTACGTGCCGCGATTCCTCCCTCGACCATCGTGCCATCGGGCGTGGCTCCGATTTGACCGGACGCGAAGAGGAGTCCGTTTGCTTCTATTACTTGGGCTGCAGGATCATCAGCGGGGAGTAGGGTGAGAAGACGAGGGACGTACATAGGACGGAGATGGGCGCAGGTGCGTCTGGGGTGAGGTGGGCGGTGCGAGACATTTTGAACGAGGTGAGGTGGTGAGGTGATGCGGGGTTGGCAGGTGCTTCAGCTATAGATACTAGAACGATAGCCGATTCTATTGTTCCATTGGTGTCTCTCGATCTTTCATGTGCGTTGGCGGATGCAAACCAAGCGACAAAGGATCAAACTTGATACTCGAGTGACTGTTGCTCTGTCCCGACTCCTTTACATGAAAAAATGTACGGCCACAGAGGACACCTGAATGGCCATACATCGTTCACTCTTGCCCGTCCGACACCGGTCCTCCGCGCGATCAACGATAATGCACCATACTCAAGCCTACAGCGCCAGACCGAATCGCAAACCGACAGCCGAACCACACCCCGACTCGACGAACGAGGATCCACAAGGCGTACAAGCGCTTTCGACGGGCCTGTCCCGTGTTGCGGTATCATCAGCCTCGAACAACGGGACTCCTCCGCAGACTCGGTATCAGGATAGATCACGTGGAGGGATGGACGGAGACAGACAGGAATGGAGGACGACGGGATGGGGAACGCGCGAGAGGGGACCTCGAGATGCGGGGAGCTGGCGGCCTCGGTACAGCGGGGAGAGCAATCACGGGAACGTCCAATCGGGACGGAACTCTCCGTTTCGCACTCCGGACCCCTGGAATCATCCTGAACAGCTCGAAAATGCAGGATCTCGGACACATCAACAGCAAGGCCCACCACCGCGGCGGTCTGCGCGTTTGGCCAACAGGAGTCCAAGGCGATATGATCCTGACGATTTTACCCCCAGCGGACCTGGAAGTTGGCAGAACGATCCTCGTCCGTCATACGAGAACATGCACGAGTCGGCGCGGTATCAGGTCCACGACAGCCATCAGCGAATCGACGGTCCTTTCGCCGAATCAAACGGTTTCAACGATCCGCACTCTCGATATAGGTCACCGCAACGGGGGCGACGTAGCGTCACTCCGAGTCGACAACAGCCCGCTCGAGAACCAGTAAAGACCCGAAGTCGACTCCTGGTCGACCCTTCCATCACGTTCGAGCCCATCACCCAAACAACGCCTCCCCCGCCGCATCTACAACACCCGTTCCGCCTCTATCCGCCCGGAACGACCTTTGACCACAGCAAAGCGCTCCACTCCGAACCCGTCACGGAACGTCACCCGCCGCCCGAGTACTTTGCCCTGGCGCAATCCTCTCCAAACGTATACTACACCACGCACACGGCCACCGACCCGCGCGCGTCGCGGAAACTGGTGGTGCTCGACCTGAACGGGGCCATGCTCGTCCGCTCCGGCCGGTCAAACGACCCGATACTCAACATCCAACGGAAAGTCTACCCGCGGCCATTCCTCTCCGCGTTCCTGGACTACATGCTCCTCCCCGCGCGAAAAATAGACGACTGGTCGGACCCGACCGACGCACACAAGCAACAAATGCGGCCGTACGACGCGTTCGTATGGTCCTCCGCGCAGCCGTTGAACGTGGATACGATGATCCGGCTCGCGTTTGGCAAGTGGGGCATGCCGACGTCCCCGCGGGCGGGGGATCGGGTTGTCTGTGAGGAAATGCTGGCGAAATTCGAGAGGGTGGAGAGCAGGCCGGGCAGGGTGCTCGGTGTGTGGACGCGGATGGAGATGGACTTGACGAAGGCGCAGTATGGTGGGT
Organism: Naganishia kalamii; assembly: GCA_022813745.1. Classification (NCBI taxonomy): domain Eukaryota; kingdom Fungi; phylum Basidiomycota; class Tremellomycetes; order Filobasidiales; family Filobasidiaceae; genus Naganishia; species Naganishia kalamii. Next base: position 266,889 of record JAKLLX010000019.1, on the reverse strand, counting down.
ACCGCGATGGCTTGACTGGTTCCCGATTACTAATCTTGTTGGCCGTCTTGTAGGCAAGAAATCACTCACCTATAAAGACCTCGAAAAAGTCGTGAAGCACTTTGAACACCTCGAACCCACCGGCGCGGAAACCTCGCGCTTCTACCGCCCGGATCCAGACTTCAATCCATCACTCCAATCAACACTACTCGTCGACGATTCCACCATCAAGGCGTGCATGCAGCCGTTCAATCATATTCCGATACCGGAATACACGCTGGAATCGCTCGAGGCGACGAATAGGGTGCGGGAAGCCGAAAAAGAGGACAGGCATCCGAGGAGGGGGAGCCATGATTCCGGCAGAGAGGTTGACCGGGACATCGAAACGCGCGCGGGCATCCTACGACAGATCTTCGGCGCAGACCCATCGAATCTGCTTCACAGCTTGGAGGTGGACTCCGCAAGCCAACTCCACGATGGTAACGACGAGCCAAAGCTCGACGGAATACTGCTCGCCGTCATAGGAATCCTCCATGAAATCAAGGACGTCGTCAACCTCCCCGCCTGGATCGCCGCCGGTGGTCTTCTGCCCAGCGTCGAACACACCTTGACGCAAGAGATGGTCGAGAAAGGGTGGACGTATATCGCATCGCTCGACTGCAGTTCAGCAGAAACTGCAGCGCAACAGGGTAGGACTTTGCATGCGGCTCCGACGTTGTTGCCGTCTCACCCGGATTACAAGCACTGGTATCAGTCGCCGTTGCACACTTTGTATTGGGTTCGGAGGGGGTTGATCGCGCTGCATGAACGAGGGATAGATCCGAGGGACACGGATCAGGGTGTATAGGAACGGCATGGCGCGGAGAGGGAGAGTGCCATTATAGTCTGCATTGCCCCAGGTTACTAGTTGCAAGTTGTATAAGGCGTTTTTGTTTGTAGATCTATCTGATTATCAGCCTGATGGGCAAACCGTCCGAGTTCATCAGGTTCAAGTCATGTCACAGCTCGCTTGACCAAATGCGCAACCGGAATGTGATGAAGGTCCTTATTCAGCAACAGGAAAGAGGAACGCATTGCAGGCAGAAGTGCGAGTCCTCTGACTTCTCGAGTTTGCATGGTGGGACTCCGTCAAGTGGCAACTTCCGGGTGACCAGTCTTGCGGTGCGACCTCGAGTTTCCCAACCATGCTGCGCGCCAGGAAAACAAGCGTGTAGCGCCCGCACGGTTCACACCTCGATTCCATCGATTTTCTTTCTATAGTTCCTTTTGCACGCCCTTCACTGTCTGTCAACAACCGAGAACTAGCTGAAAAAACGAGTCCCAAGTCGTGAAAAGACATCAAGCCATCATCCTCTAGTGGTGGCCGTTCTTGTGGTGCTCTGTGAAATGCGGGAATGATCAGTCGGGCCGTGTGGGTGAATGAGGTGTGGGACGTACTCAAGTGCACTGCAGATGACGGAAAAAGACACAAGGGAAAAAAGGAAGGTTGATTAGCACCGGGACAATCATATATGTCAAATTCGCGAGCAAGTCGTGACTTACTGTTGTAGTCGATGGTGTAGCCGATACCGAAGAGGATGAAGATGGTGGCCAAGATGGGGGCACTACACGGATGAAAGAGTCAGCGTCCGGATGTGGTGAAAGGGCATTCGAGGTCCGCTACGGGTTTCCGATCGGATCTCGCATTTTTGAAGGGACTGGCCTTGTCCCAGTCGTCCGCGGATCGGCGGGCCGCATTGTTCGAGCGTCATATACGTTGCCGGAGCGAGATGCCTTCCCTCACGTGATGTCCAGAGACGATTCCTCGCTATCCCGCCTGTTTCCGGCCGTTTCGATTTCACTCTCGGCTCATCTTCCAGCAACGATGCATCAACCCCGCAGACCCTAAGCACACCCCTCTCAACCCTGGCGACCCCGAAACCCCGCAAAGCAATCCACCACCATCGACTTACCCGCTGGCGTTGGGTCCTTCAAAGTACTTTCCTCGGAGACCGGTTGCCTTTTGAGCGGCAGGTTCGGGACCCTTGGGAAGCTTGGAGTAGAAGCTGATGACGGACTGAGTTCGGGCAGAGGTTCCGCCGGAAGACTAGAAGACGATCGACGACAAGTGAGTGAGGTCCAAAGTTTCAGCCTGTTTCGGAAGAAAGCGGGACGTACGACAGCCGCGGGGGAAGCGATCTTGGGGGGGATCAAGGATCCGAGGGCCCGTCGGGAAGCAGTGGCGTACATGTTGTCCGGGAGTGTGCTGGGTATGAGCGGTGGGGAGCAAGTCGAGGTCGGGGATGAAGCGATATCGTCTGCTCATACCGACCTGTTTTCCCGGCGCGGAGAGGGAAGGACAGCTGGAAGGACGAGCGATCCAAGCTGGGAGACGCGGACGCACCTTCTGGATTGGGCGGTCTTTGACCTAGAATGACGTGGCTTATGCCTTACGGAATCTTGCAGCTGGTAGTTGGTGCAAAAGAGTTGCCCCAGGGCGTTATCTTGATGCTTGCTATGCTAGTACGTGAGATACTGGGCAGTGTGAGCCGACACAATGATTCTTAGCCAAAGTCAAGTTTATTGGGAAGACCAGCGGCTAATCATCTAGAATTCATGCGAGAGCTTTACAAAGACTCCTCCAGCGCCGCCTTTCTCCTTCTATAGACTTTCTCTTCCACCTTGACTTGCCCCCGGAAAACCCCTTCTTGCGCGGCTTCATCTACTCCATCCGTACTAGCGCTCCTCCAGCAAAGATCTTCTATCAGATCCGCCTGTCCACTGCCAGCAATCGATTCCCAAACCGTCCTACGTTCCTCGACCAGCGACCCATCCTCTGTCCACACAGCTCCCGCAACATGATGCGCCGCGACATTGTACAAGAAGGGATGCGTCTTCGGATGAACAGCTTCACCAACCAACGCACGCGCGTATCCCAACAAGAGGTCCTCGTCATCCTCTATCGGCTCAAAGTACGTCTCCAGCGTTCCATGTTCCCTCGGCACATCCTCAAATCGCATTCGAAGCGTTCGCAGGACCGACGGCTGTTCACACCAGACGAGTTTTCGGTAGTCTAGCGGATAGGTGTGTGCCAACGGTGGGAGCACGAGTTGGCTGAATAGTTTGTCGCCCAGGGAGATGGATTCGTAGAGCTCGATAAAGTCGTAATAGAATTGGTAGAATGTTGTTGCCGCGCCGAGGAATGATTTCGCGACGTCGGCCATGGTCACGGTGTTCGGCATCGGTTCGGAACTGGGTTGCAAGACGGGCGCGAGGAAGCGTGTCATGTTTTCTTGTACGACCGGATCCCTGAACAGCTCGGATTCGTGGTTCTCCTCGTCATCGGCCGGGTCCACTTGTTCGAGCACAAAGACCTTCATGAGGTTCACCAGCGCTTGCGGTCTCGTCAAGCCCTGACTGTCTTTCACGAGGTCTCGCTGCCCCTCTGACGGATGTAGCAACAGGTCGGCAAATACCAAGGTTGCTCGAAGTAATTGAAGCCGAGACGCATTCCACGCTGGTGGAAGTTGCTTGAATACAGGCGAGCTCCGTCGTTTGAGCAGAGCGTTGAACGGCGTAAACAGCCAATCTTGCGCCAGAGGTAGACCAGCAATCGCGCCCGTGCGGATGTTTCTCGCGACCGTTCCGCGGCGTAACGTGGTGGTCACCCGCAGCATGTTGGAAAGCGGTCGTGATGGTCCAACGAGGACGTCGAGGTCGGGCAGTATAGCGTAGTGGAGGAACGGGCGAAGAATGTACAGTCCATGCGAATGCGATATACTGGCCACGCGGTCGCTGTTCCATGGCAGGTCGAGCAAGATATCCACGATGTTGAGAAGGGATGTCTCGTCGCCGGGCTGTCCTGAGAGTATGGCTTGTAGTGCCAGATTCGCCCACGTTGATATGTCCGCGATCGCCTTTGAGCCAGGGAATGACTGGAGCAATGTGTACCGCAGACAGCGCACAGAATGCACGTCTCCGAATATGGTGGACAACGACTTTATATAGGCGAGGACAGTCGGCTCATCCGGGAAAACGTCGAGTCCGACTTTGATGCATAGCGAGAGACGAGACTCGGCGACACCGGCATACGCCTGCAGATCTCGGCCGGAAGCGTGGCGTTCCGACATCCTCGGCAGGTCTTCCAGCTGGTGGCGAGTAGCCTCGGCAAATTCGGCCGGAAGACTTTGCTTGATGGCTTTCTTTTCGTCGATGCCGCTTCGAGGTGTGTTCTTCGTCACTCCGTCAGTCCAGGCTACGAGCATATCGATTGCAGACTGCTCGAGTTGAAGCACGGCCAGATCCCTGCTGGAGTTCGAAGCGGAGTTGCCCGTACGGCGAAGCAGATAGAGTTGGAGCACTTGCGCCGCCTCTTCCGCCCAACCTAAACCCTCGACCTGAGTCCACACGAGATCGTGCTCCTTTTCCATGCTGTGAGGATCCGTAGCGGAGACAATCCACACCCGAAGAAGGTCAAAGTACGCCGACGCCAAATCCAGTTCTTCCGTTGATGCAGAGACGTCCAACCGACTGGCCCACTGGCCGACAGACAGCCATAGTTCCGGCGCACTCGAGAGTAGGCTGCCGTTCAGCCCGTACCGAGCCACCGTTTCGAACGTTCGAACCACCAAGCTGGTCATGCGGTACATGGTGCCCTTTGCAGAACCTGCAGCATCGGCGCGCCACGGAGGAACCGCCAAGAACCGGAGGTACTGCTCGTAGGAAGACGCCTTCAACTGCGCCTTTGCCCCCGCCCTACTTGTCATGGTACAGACCAAGCTGATTCGAAGCGTTGATACGGCGATCGAAGCGTTCTCCATTTCGTCTGTCGGGACCGGCCAGTCGAGTGAAGTCACAAAGGACTTGACTAGTGTCGGCACGATCTTGGCGATACCGTCTGCCGCGTCAAACGATGCGTGCGACATTGCGAGTAGGACAGAGAGAAGCTGGCGGATCGAGATGGGCGACAAGACGGATTGACTCGGTTTACTGCCGAGGAGGTATTTGACACGAGCCATCATGTCTTCGATAGTGGCCTTTTGTATCCAATTTTGAATCTGCGCGTCCTCGACCACGGTGTGAACCGCTTCCGTATCGTCGACGTGTTCGAACTGGTGCGCCTTGATAGCGGCGTACAAGCAAGCGATCGTTTCCCGAAGTAGGCCCGAATTCTTCTCGCCAGAGACGATGATCTGCGTCGTAATCTCGAGGCACGACTGCCTGACCTTGTCCCGCACCAGCTCCGTCCTGATTTGGTCCGGATATCCATCAAGTTGCGACGCAATCTTTCCAAGCAAGGAGACCATGATCGTCCGTTGCGGCCCAAACGATGACGCACAGAGCATCAAGATCTCCTTGACGGTATACCCTGCCTGACCCGCTTCATCACCGTGGTGATGCAGCCCGAGATGGGAAGGAAGCGCCGCCGCTTGTTCCGGAGTGAGCGGTTTGCCCGACAGGTCGAAGCGAAGTGATGCGCTAGATGCGGATGTGGCGTTTTGCGTCTCCTGTAACCATTGGAGGTTGGCGTTGTTGGGGTCTTCTTCCGGAAAGTACTGCTGTTGAATCTCGGACGGGAGAAGAGCTTCGGCGGCGGAGAAGTGGACTTTACGTCGATTTTGCGGTTCACCAGCTGCAAGGTAAAGGGGTCAGATTGATGGTACGAATAGGTGTCCCCAGTCCCGTTTACTTACAAACTGCTTCATTCAAGGTTTTTGTCCGGTCCATCTGCTCTGCAACTACTTCCGGTATCGTCTCGACAACAGGCGCTTGAACCGGCTCGATCTCCTTCTGTTTCGTCCTTGTTGAAGATCCCTCCCCTTGCGCAACCACCTGCGTTCCCGCCGCCGCCTCTGCCATCCTCATCTTGCGCTGGGCCCTTTGCGCTAACATCTCCAATATCCCCGGAGAGAAAGCCTGCTGAAGCTCCTCCAACTCCCTCTGCCGCTCCAGATCACTCATCGCCGCCACCTTGTTCTCATTCTCCGCCCTGACATCATTCAACAACGCCCCAACATCTCCAGGTTGCTGCGTTGCCGGGGTGCTCGATGACGCCGCAGTCGAGGTCAATGGTGCGGGCGCAAGGCCGGAAGCAGCGATTCCGATCGTTGGGGGCTGCTCTTTGGTCGTGCTGTGCGAGGACTGCCTTGCCGCATTCTCGTGGCGCGCTCGTTTGAACGCGGATACCTTTTGCGAGCGGTGCGGAACAGCGGGGAAGCCGGAAGACGAATCCGCGAGGCTTGGTGGCGCCGGAGGTTTCGCGGAGCTGCGTTCCTTGATATCTCTCACGAAAGCCATGTTGCGAGTCAAGGATAGTTCATAAAGGAGAGAATGGTGACTGTCAAGGATATATTCTCGAGTCTTCCTTTCATCTGAAACCTGGGTGCACATGATAAACATTGATCGGTCGTAGCGCGCGACTCTTCCCACCTGAGCTTGTTGCCACCACCTTCGCCCCATCGCCGTCTCGAGCGACCACGAGCATGCACCGAGTGACGACGTTGTCAGTGCTAAGGATCAGTGACTCGCGAACAGGCACCCAACTTGTAAATACTGAAAACTTTATGTGACTCTGCTCGACATACAATTGAACGAAAGATATATACCAGAGAGTGTTGTTTCGTTTTACGTTCCCGATTAACCACTGCTTTACTTTATACACGTACGTCGTCGTCGCCGCCGCCTTCGATAATCGCTTCTATGTTACTGCAAGCCCAAGAACCGAAAGATGTTTTAGATGAGACCCACGCCCAAAAAACCGACAGATTAAACGAAGACATCGCTTCCGAATGAAGCGTTGCCTTCTCGACTCTACAGAGGACGAGAGAGGTCAGTGTTGTCAAAAGCGCGGAGCCATGAGCTTACCAAACAGAAGATGTGATCACCAAGAATACGCTCGGAGAATCCGATTTCACAGTAGACGCTGGATCGAGGGACAGTGTGAGCAAAGATGAGAGCGCCGAGATTCGCAAAGCGGACTTACAAGTAATCTGAAAGATGTAGATCAAGGAAGAAAATGCGGAAAGACGAATATCAGTGACCGACCGCAACACCAACTCGGATGACACGCACATATCCACTTTCGCTTGAAGACCTGGATATCCGCCTCGCTCATCTCTGGGTGTTCATCCCTGAGCGCCGGCACGATATCTCTCTCAAAGTTGTTCAAGAACCGGATGCGCCATTCGCGTAACGTTCGTGCGTAGTGTGGCTATCAAAGGGTTATCAGCAGACGCACCCCGGAGAACTCGATAGGGCGACTCACGCCGATGTTGCAGATCGAGTCGATGACGAGACGACCGTGACTGCCCTTTTCGATCATCTCGGTCGTGTATGATACGCTGGGCAGGAAGCCGCCAGGGAAGACTGTAGTGGAGCGTCAGCGAAGTCACGGGATTGGCGTGTAATTACTCACTCCACTTGCGGATAAAGTCGTCCGTGTTGGTGTCTGAGCAAGGAAAGAATCAGTACTCACGCCTCCCGTCACCCAGCCGCAACTCACACGTCGCAAACCTCGCCTCGGGAATGGTAATGACTTGGAAACAAGCGACACCGTGTTGGTTCAAGACATTATCAATCATCTCAAAGTAGGGCCCAATATACTCCTTTCCGACGGCCTCGAGCATCTCAATCGAGACGACCCGATCAAACGTATGATACCAATCCTCCGGAATACTCCGGAAATCCATCAGGTGAACCCGAATCTTGCCCTGCAACCCGGCCAGTCGGATCCGCTCCTCGGCCAACGCTTTTTGCTGCGAACTAAGCGTCAACGTGTCCACCGTGCACCCCGTCGAGCGGACGGCTTCGATCGCAAAGCTGCCCCATCCCGAACCGATCTCGAGCACGCGGTGGCCGCGCGCGATCTTGGCTTTACGGATGATGTGGTGCAGTTTGGCGTACTGCGAGCGCTCGAGGTCGTCCCGGTGGGTCCAGTGGTGTTTGGGCTGGGGGGAAGAGGGGACGAGGTCGCCGTCGAGAGTGGGGTAGATGCCGCACGAGTAGGTCATCTGCGATGGAGTCAGCACAGGCACAGGCTGGGTGACAAGGCACGTACATCTTTTGACAAGAACGAAGCGAACATTCTGAGGCAGAACCGGATTAGTCTCCGGGCCAAAGTCTCGAATGGAGGAACTCACCGATTACTGATATCATAATGCGCCCTGATATTCCCCACACTGTTCCTGACACTGTTCACAATCCGACTATTCGTCGTCCACCTTCCAAGGACACTAAACACCGCCGCCGGCAAGCTCTGCAACCCCGCCGAGATCCCGCCGGCATTGAGCGCATCGCGTTTCTTCTGCGCGGTCCTGCCCGGCGCCGAGATGGCACCAGGGTGGTCCGAACGGATGATGAGTTGGAACAAGTCGATCAGACTTGAGCCTTCGAGGAGCGGGGAGGAAGGGTCGAGGATCGAGGTTGAGTAATAGGTCGGCGAGAGGAGTTGAGATGGGTTGCGAGTGGTTTCGATAGTACACTCCCCTGCCATGTAGGATTCCGCAAAACCGAGGTCGCCGGAGAGCAGGATCCGGAGGAAGAATGTTGACGAATGGATGCGGATAATTACGTGCGGTCCTTCTCCAGTCTCGGTGGGTTTAAGATCCGCGGTAATGTTTACGCCTGTAAAGGGCACCGACGCGCTAGAAGAGGCTTCACCTGCCCGGGTCAATACGGCGAGCTTGAAAGACGAGGCGACCGGGGTAGAGGACCCGGAGACCAAGGTCGCCGTCGAGGCAAAGGATGAGGCCAGGCGGGATGAGGAACGGTCGTCGTCCGAAGACGAGTCGGCGTCGAATGTCGGGACGGCAGGTGTGTTCCTGCGTGTGGTGTTCTCGCTTCGTTCCGTCTTCTCGTTACGTCCGTAGTCTTCTTGCTCCACTTCGGCTGCTCCTTCGATGCCCTCGCTCGCTCCACTCGTCCAAACCCTTCCATCGGGCAAGACCAACGTCAACCTCCCATACTTGACTTGCTCCTCCAGAATCCTCACTACGCTCCGCTCCACGACTCCGACCAACGGAGAGTACTTTGAACTCGCGACGACGGATCCGACGCTGAGAACGGCATCGCTCGCGAGTCCGACGGCGGAGTTTGAAAGACTGAGGGCGGTGGTGAGGGGTGCGGTGATAGCGTTGTAAATGATTGACATGGTGGTGGATGAGGGTATTCCGTCCTGACAGAAAGGTTATCTTGGTTGACGGGCGTACTAATATGCCGGCGTTTCGAGTGTCCACAAGAAGACCAGGAAGAGCGGAGAAGGAGCCCGAAGACGGCGTGACGAGTCCTTTAGCGGGACGATATATTATAGATGGCCGTGTCTGATATCACTTCGGTCGTCCTCGGTCTCTGTCCCGTCTCTCTCTTTAGCAATCTCCCAGCGCACCAGCGCACAATTACTCTACTTGGATCGCCGATCTCGTCCACGCCGGGCCATCTGCATCCGAGATGCGGAGGGGGGATCGTGACGTTGTGTTTCAGGTTAGTACCCCCTCCGCTTGCGGTTGTCGGACATTGGACAGGCTCCGGGGAAGCTGCGGAGCCGCACATGGACAACGTCGTGGACATGCGCATTGGTGTTACGAGGTACAAACTAGAGTATATAGTACAGGGCGGCAAGGGGCCGGGATACAACCTATGATAAACCGGACATCGAGTCGATCGGAGCGGACACGGCATGTCAAGCGGAGTCTTCCCGAGTCGCTTTAGATCTACGGAATTCATGGCACCAGTCAATGCCGGACTCTCTGTTGAACACGGCCGAGAAAACGTACCAAGCTCAACTCAAGCGTCCACACCCTTCTCGCCCACACCTTGATTTTCGCATACTCTTTGGAATCCCCGCCGACGGGGATGTCCACTTCTACACCATCCCACCAGCATTTTCGCTGCCGACGCAACGTCAGCGACAATGACCGCAAACAGGATGCCAGAAGGACGTACAGCAGGTTTCCTCCAGAACAACAGCAGCTTTTGCGCAGTGTTCATCTGCTGCTCGTCCAACGTCACTTTCGCATCCCCCGTCGTCGTCTTGGCCTTGAGGTTTTCCTCATCAGAGTCAGAGTCGCTTTCCGCCGCTTTTGACGTGTCGCGCGAGCCGCCATGTTCGATACCGGTGTTGAGGAGGACGAGGGAGATCGACGAGATGCAACAGCGGGAAGGCTCGAGCGCCCGGTAGCCCCATTCGTCGTCCCGCGAGAAGCCACTGTGCACGTCGAAGCGAGATGAGCAGGCCGTGGAATTCATGAGGGGTAAACAAGACGCACCTGGTGCACAGCATGTCGATCAAGTGCTGTTCGGCAAGATTGCCCTCCTTGCTGACATTCCGCTGCAACGCCGTAAACACCTTGCGCCTCTCCATCAATGCCTTGCCGCACTCCTTCTTGATCCTCAACAGCTCTGCATTCGGCTGCCCGGCGGCATTCGTTCGTGCCTTCCCCGCCATGACGTGTGGTGGGGATCCCTCGGTGTTTTTCAAGTCTGATGTTGTTGTTGCCGAAGGCGGGATGGCAAAGTACTCGAGTTCTTCTCGGAGGACGATGATGGGTTGTTTGATGATCAACGGGTTCCCTTCGAGCGAGTGGTCGAAGCCTTGTTGCGCTGGTGTCGGCCCGCGGTAGAGGATCGAGGAAGGCAGAAGTGCTTGTTGTGCGTTGAACAATCCGCCGGGAATTTGTTCGTTGCCGTAGAAGATGTCGGAGGCACGTTTGAAGAAGCCCAGGACGTAGTCGAATGATCCAGGATCGAACTTCAACGCAAGGGGATCAATGATGCACTCGTTTCCCAATGCCCAATTCACTCACATCAACAGCAAACACATGATCCTCCTCCTCGTCATGCTCCATCATCGACCCATCCATCCCAAATCCTTCACCGTCCATCTGAACCGCACGACTAAGCAACAACCCGTTTGGGAACAGGGCCAGCAAGATCGATTCCGGAAGGTTCATCAGGGTATCCCTTTCGACGGTGATCCTTTCGCCGCGCATGTCGAGTGTGAGTCGGTTGAGGAGCTGGTTGCCATGTTGGCCGGCAGAATGGTAGCTTGGCGGGTAGGAGGGGGAGACGGAAGTGATGGGCGAGCTCGATGGGGCTACCGAAGTGATGGGATTCGACATGTTGACGTTGGTAGTTGTCGAGGACGCGAGGTTACCGTTCAATGGTCCTTTGTCGTGCTGGACGAGGCTTTCTGCTCTAGATTGGTTCGAGAGTCGTGAAAGACGTGAAAGGGATGGACCGCACGAAGAAGGCTATGTAAGGAGACAGTCGATACAAGCAATCAGAGGAGTATCACTCGAGTTGGGTCCGAGTTGACTGATGCCCGGATGCGGACGCGCTTTGGGGGGTCCGTAGAGGGGGTCCGCTTCTTTCGCCTTCTCGGTCCGTTCAGAAGTGACACCCCCTGGAGCCCTTCAGGTCTACGCTGGGCTCTGACTTCCTGCATCCTCAACTCTCTGACTGCGCAGACATAGCACTTCCCCAGATCTCCCAGACTCCGAGCAGACAATCGAAGCACGCTCCGCTAAACTTCACGCAAACTGCTGATTTCATTTTGGTTTCATGCTGTACAATTGTCTGTTCGATATCGTTGCATTTCCGTTCTTATGCTTATCCTGCAACCAGTTCCAACGCATCCACACTGTCCCGTCGGCTTCTTTATTGGCCCTTGACATCTACGTTGTGCTGCAAAACGAAGTCCAGCGGTCAGCTCTCTCGGTTGAACGGAGCGACGTTGTACCCGGACTCACCTTGTGCTTCTGGTCGTGAGCGTTGCCGTTCTTCTCGTCGTGGCCCTGGTCAAGGACGTTCGATCCCTGCAAGGCGGAGGCAGACAAGTTGAATGAGATGACTTTATCAGCATTTTGGGTTGGGCACTTACATGTACCGGTGCATCGTGCATGAGCTATGTATGCGAAGACGAGACCAGGGGTCAGCCTCCATGTCATCTGAGGCTGCTCAAGAGGGGGCTTACCTGAGCATTGACATCTCCAACCGGCTCCTTGTTGGCGGAAGGAGTGATGGTGGTCTCCGTCTTCTTGTACCCCTCTGAACGTCGACGCGACAAGGAGAAGGCACATCTTCAGGACGTGAATCCATCCTCGGTCGTATGGGAAGACTTACGATCGTTGGTGTGGTCTGAGTTCGACATTGTGAGGTGAATCTGTGAGTTATTTGGTAAGGTGGTTATGGGAACGGACAGACGGGTCCAGGTCGCAACGCTTTGGATTATATAGTACTACGGGGAAGGACACGGGCCTAAACGCAGAGCTGGACATCGTTACGTTATACGTTATGAAATGACGAGGCTCAACTGGAATGCGACGACGTTTCTACTCGCTGCTCATGTGCTTGAACCTACAGATAGATCGGAATCGGAACACGAGTTCGACGTCGGATCGATTTCTGCACTCTGGAGATGACGAATCACGCTTCTACCGCAGAGGCTAGCGGTGCAGGTGCACGGCAGGTTCGTAATGGGTGTGACCTCGACAGCTACCTCGACCGTTGGAGTAAGAGTTGGCTGAGTGACAGTATGGCGATATGTCGGTCCAGTTGCTATGCCGCCAGGTCAACACCGCTTTCGTCAGACGTGCACGGGGACAATAGGGTCGCACGGTACTGCAGGACGCTCAGTTGGCCGGGACACACTGTATATTTTCAACAGCTTATCAGGGGTTGACCAATATGTTACAGCTCCGTGCCTATCAATCCAGCATATCTCCGTGCTAGCATTTGCGATTTTGTCGACCGTCGGAATTGATAGATGCGAAAGAATTTGAGCGATCTCGCCCGCCCGCGACCCTTGATGGCGATACGATGCTCTGTCCGTGATGACCTTGAGACGAAAAGAAGCGAGGTCACTTTACATCTTCATCGCGTCCGGGTCGTTGTTCGCCTGGAGTTCAGCCCTAGACGAAGTGACAATGTCAGTTCGCATGTTCGAAACCACATGCGAGCAAGATGCTTGACGGATCGTAGTGGGGATCGCGATCCTAGTCCAAGGAGCAACGATCGTCACCGAGTGTGACGGCGGAAGACGAGGTCCATCTCGCACCCCAATCCTGCCAGCCCGCCCTCCAGCTGTATCGCTCTCCTCCAGAAACTCTCCCAGCTCTGCCCGGGACTCACCTCAATTGCTGCGTGAATGGCGACTCCTTGTCATCATCATCCCAATTGTCCTCCCATAGCTGCGCACTCGGATCCTGTGCCTGTGCACCCCCCTGAGCGGCGTTGGCGGACGTCAGTGCTGCGAGTGTTGTCGATGATTGTGGCCAGTCTACGAGAGTTGATGGTAAGTGGAATTAGCTGTGAAAGAAGAGGAGGTGCGCTTGCCTTCTGCGGGAAATTCCTGGAAAAGAGGAGATTGAAGTGGTGTCAGCAACAGGAATACGATGCATGACACTACATCTGTCAAGAAGCCTTGTGCATCAAAGGCCTCAAACAAGTCGAGGCGAACCCAGCTCTCTCGGACACGAGTACAAATCTTCCCGTCAACTCACCTCAAACTCGTCATCCTCCTCCAAAGCGCCCAAGTGCTCTAGCTGCTTCTTCTCTCCATTCTGTGCTCCGTTATCAGTCGATGGTCCGGCCGCTTCAGCAGACTTGTCGTTTGGTTGTTGAGGTGCTGCCATGTTATAAGGTTTTTGTGACTAGTGCAATGCAATGGATGTGATTTGCGTTGGGGCCTGCCTTCTATGCCGATGCGAATCTTTCGAGACGGGTGTGAAAGGCCGTTTGTGGTTGATGACAAGCTGTTTCGAAAGGTGGTTCAACGATCACACGAAATACTGATACAGTATGCATAGCTGATGAATGCGATGCTTGTGAAGCGTCCCGCCAATAACACGTCATTCGAGTTTCTGCTGTTGACACGCTCGATTGCTTGTCGCATAGGGATGGTCAACTTGATCGTCAACCTTGTTCATCCACACGTTCCTCTTTCCAGACATCACCGTATCCCGTTACTCAACGTCGTATAGAGCATTACAGGACCCGCATCGCCCGTTGCGCAGCCGTTCCACAGCAAAATGAGGCAAGCCCCGGCGCGGCATCAATACTATCTATCTTCTAACATTTGTCTCCCCGCGATCACAGTCAGTACGCCAACATGAACAAGTCCGACCTGGATGAAGGACAGATCCGAGAGCTGGAGGAATACGAAGTTTCCCAGGGACCGCTATCGGTGTTGCAGCAGAGTGTCAGGAACAACACCCAGGTTCTGATCAGTTTGAGGAATAACAAGAAGTTGCTGGCGAGGGTAAAGGCTTTTGATAGGCACGCAAACATGGTGAGTCGGTCGTTTGATACTGCGGTGGTGGATGGCCTGCTGCGGTCAAGGAAGGGAGAGACAATGGGGAGGAGAATCAGCGGATCGGTCTCGAAGGAGGAACGTTGTCAAGCTGCTTGAATGACTGCGACCAGTTGATGAAGGCAAGGAGGGAAGCTTCGTGAGAAGATGACGGGGTGGGTTGGCTGCAATGCGGTCGCCATGAACGGGAATGCATGCTACCTAGCACATGCTTGCGCGGGAGGAAGGCTTCTTCTTCGACTTCGTGCCCTTGGATCTCCGCTGACATCATGTTGTCGTTTCTTCCCCGCCGCAGGTCCTCGAGAACGTCAAGGAGGTACGCACGAACGCACATCCCTCTCTTGCGCCGCAGCTCATCCTCTTATCCTTGTCTCAGATGTGGACAGAAGTACCAAAAGGCAAGAACAAGAAGCCAGTGAACAAGGATAGATTCATCTCGTACGCCCGACCGGTTCCCGGCCGTGATCATGGGAAGCTAACGGATTATTTCGTTTGGCTCGCATAGGAAAATGTTCCTGCGTGGGGACTCTGTCATCTTGGGTTCGTCGGCGCAGATGGTAGCACCATTCGAGCGTATGCTGATTTGTGATCCGCTCCCACAGTCCTCCGAAACGCTGCATAGATCGCTTTACCATGAAGAAATGTACGCCAGACTAGGGCGGTTGGCTCGGCAGTCGAAGGACGTTCAGACGTTCCTCAATCAAAATTCGTCGGCGGGAAAGTTGTTGTACGATTCATGTCATATTCATCACTTGGAGACTGATTGTCCGGAAGGGGTGGGAATTCGAGTCGCAATGCGACGATGCAGCCAACGTTTAGCTCGTGGTCAATCTGCCCTCGCGCTCCCCTAATATAAGTTAGGCGGTTCAGAGTGAAGACAGCATCGGGAGGTCATAAGCCTCTTGGCGCAACGGTGCCAAAGTCGAGACGCGATAGCCTCAACGGCGTAACATTCGCTCGTTGAACAGATATCCTCGACAGTCTATGCATACAATGCGACTCTGACGTCCCTACAAACATAGCCCTCCTGGCACCCTACTTTTGGGTAAACCAATTGGCCACGCGCTGAAAGTATCCCGCCTCCTTCTCCTCCCGCGGCACATTGGTGAACCCCTTGGTCGACATCGACTGCTCCTGCGAGGTATCCGCGCGTTGCGGGGCGGGCGTGATGAGTTTCTTGACCTTGGCCGCGGGCGAGGCGTCCGCGCGGTTCTGAGCGATGACTTTTTCGATGGAGCGCCGTTGGGCGGCGTTGAGTTGTGCGGTCGGTTCAGGGGTTGATGGAGGTGTTTGTTGTGCAGGAGTCGCGCTGGGGGTTGCGCTTGTGGATTTGGATGCGCTGTTTGGCGAAGACACTGCAGTTTCCGATGCGGGCGTCTCCTGTTCTCTCTTCAACAACCGCTTCAGCAATGTCGATGACGGTTTAACGCTCACATCGACGCTCTCCTCCCGCTTGGCAGCAGCGTTTTCTATCTCCCGCCTCTTCCGCCAATACTCCCGCTCCGCCGCTAGACGTTCCTCGAGCGTCTGCTGCTCCGCCTTTTTCTGCTCTGCCAGGTCCGTCGCGGATACCGAGTCCACCTTGGCCGGTGCGCTGGGCGACATCGGTGAGCTCGTACTGCGGTCCGCCCTAGATGGCTCGGGAGAAAAGACGCCAGTCAACGGCCGGTACGCCGCTTGCAGGTCCGCGAAACCGCCGTAGAAGCCCTTCCATTCCGTCAACCGGGACAGAATCTCCTCGTCCTCTTGCAGCTCCTCTTCCGGCGCCTTTCGCGCGCGTCGATCACTGGATCTCCGCGCCGGTCCACGGCCGGTTGTGAATACCCCCGGCTTGGTCTCGACTGGCATGGCGGACCGATAGACGCCGTACGTGTCCGCGACGGAGGTTACTTCCTTCGGCGCGACGGTGCGCACTTCGACAAAGATCGTATCCAGGCGCGGGGGTTTGGTACTGTTCGGCGCTTTGCCTTGCGTGGTCGATGGTGGTTCCAGGATGGCTTGTTCGATTTCCGCGAGGGACGGCCCGCCGTTCATTCGGTGTGCCCGTGAGATGCTGTAGCAGGGCACTTCGAGGACGAGGTCCTTGGTCAGGGTGACGGGGTGGAGGAGGGTGATGTGGAGCGTTCTGAGAAGGGTGCCGTTTACGGGATCCTACGATCGCACGATCCAGAATGAGATGAAATTATCGAAGCGAATTCAGATTCTGGCTACTCACACGTCGATGATGCACTGCTACCGCAGGTCCACACTTGGCTTCAACCGCCTTGACGATCGTCAGCGAATGCGCGACCGTCAAATTCGGCGAAACGTTTCCTCCGATTCGGACGACGAGCTGAGTTGAACCTTGAATCGGAACGAGACCTTCCGCGGGGATCTCGAGCGGTGGGATATGGACGTACGTTGCGCCAGGAATGACATCGTCTAGAGGAGCTGTTGCGGTCGGCGAACGTGTCGGGGCAGACGTATGGATCGGCGAACGGAGAGGTGCGGTGGTGCTGCGTGTTTGACGCGCGGATCGGCGGAGGAGCGCGCGGGATGTGGCGGTAACGGCTGTACGGGCGACCATGTTGACGGGAGTCGGGACGATCCGTGCTTGTAGCGACGTCTTGCTGCAATCCTGGAAAACGAGTCCAAGTTGCGAAGTTGAAGTCGTCCGAAGCTGTCGATCACCAAAAAAGCGACTCCCCCTCGGCGGCCGGCTGTTCAAGGCGACAGGGTGCGCCCGACATGCAATGGAAGGTGATCAGCTTCATCAGCTTCATCATCTCGTTCATTCTTCATCCTCGCGCGTGTGCTCACTGTTCGATTCCCATCACCCTCGACTCTCACCTCCCTCCTCCACCGGTCAACGTGACATCCGTACATTCCTTCCGAGTTTATGGGAGTGCGACCAAAGAAGAACAAGCCAGAACTAGCACAAGAAATGTCAAACGACGCGAAAGGCCAGATCGAGCCGGTCGCGGATGAACCCACGCGCGGACCTCCTATGTGAGTTGTGGCTCTCGTTTGTGATGCAGTTCCAGCGCTGATGGTATTGCGTATTTGTGATGCAGTACTGCGGATCTGCCGGTAAGAACGCGTCGGAAAGGCAAGATGAAAGCGTGATAGTCTGACGACATGTCATCTCCCCTTTACAGACAGCATGGGGGTTCCTCGAAGCCGGTGTTGATCGGATCATGCTCAAGTACGTCGCGTCTTTGTGGGGCGTCTTTCCCCTCGAGGACACCCAAGCCCCTCGCGTCGAGCGACTCCTATTCACGTGTACTAACCCCATCCCTGCCTCTTCTCACGCTTTCCGATCTCCCGTCACCTCGCTTCGTACATCCAGCTTCACCGCCGGAATGACAAACCACTACTATGTACTCTGCTACACGACATGCTACAACTACTGCACGAACACCAAGGGGATCGGCGCGTCGGGTCTGGCGGGACGTGGGGCCGGTGCTGCGCGTGAGTCCTTTGACGTTCTCTAGGGTGAGGAGATAGGAGTACCGCTGACTGATCTTGATCTTCGCAGGTGGAAGCGCGAATGTGATGGGTTCGGACCTGTACAACAAGCTTACGGACTACTTCAAGCGCCACATCGCCCGACTCCGCAAAGTGCGTCTCTTCGTGTCAAACCCGCAACTCATTCTGATCATCCTCTTGATGACGTAGCAATGCGAGACCCTCTCAGACGTCGCGTTGATTCAGTACTACTACAAGGAATGGGAATCCTACACCCGTGGGGCAAACTACGTTAGCAGACTGTTCACATACTTGAACCGATACTGGGTCAAGCGGGAGAAGGATGAGGGGCGAAAGGGCGTGTTCCCCGTGTACATCGTGAGTCCACCTTCTCGCGATCACTTGCGCGTCTGCTGATAAGGAGGTTGCAGCTCGCCTTGGTTCAATGGCGGGAGCACATGTTTGCCAACTTGTACGACAAGAACAACAAGCTCGTCAACGCCGTCCTGCAGCAGATCGAGAACCACCGGAACGGGGAGGAAGTCGATACGACCCTGTTGAAGGGCGTCATCGAGAGTTTCGGTACGTCTCCTTTCCCTCCTGCTCCCACGCGCTCCATCATCTCACACACGCCCCGTCTCCGCAGTCACCCTCGGCATGAACGACGAGAACGGCACCCAGCGCGCCTCGCTCGACCTCTACCGGGACAAGTTCCAGACCCACTTCCTCGCGGCGACCGAGGCCTACTACAAGAAGGAGTCCGAGGCGTTCCTTGCCGAGAACTCGATCAGCGATTACTTGAAAAAGGTCGAGGCGCGCCTGGAGGAGGAGGCGCGAAGGGTGGATTTGTACTTGCATAATAGCACGACCAAGGGCGTGAGTGCCTATCTGGTGCAGAGGATGGGACGGTAACTGATTTCTTGCGTCGCTAGTTGATGAACAAGTGCGACAAGGCGTTGATTGTCGACCATATGGCGCTCCTTCAGGAAGAGTTCCAGAAGATGTTGGACGCGGACCGAAACGAGGGTACGTCGCTACTCTTCCTGTCCGTCTCTGTTCCATGCACTGACGCGTGTCGGATCCGTCTCAGACCTCGCTCGAACCTGGACGCTTCTCGCTCGAATCCCCGATGGATTGAATCCGCTTCGTGAAACGTTTGAAGAACACGTCAAGAAGTCGGGATTGGCGGCCGTCGAGGGCGTCGCTGCGGCATTGAACTCGACCGGTGCTGAAGCTGGTGCTAAAGCGGACACGGTTGTGAGTTTCCTCCGAAAGGGACAATTGGTGACAACGAAAGCTAAGATTTGGTGGGTGTTTGTGTTTTAGGACCCTACAGCCTACATCCAAGCACTCTTGTCGGTTCACAAAAAGAATGCAGATGTTGTCGAAAAGGCGTTCAAGGGTGAAAAGGGCTTTGGAGAGGCACTTGATCGAGTACGTTTCGCCTGTGACACGTTCACTCACAGTGGAAGGGATCGTACTAACCCTCTTGCGTGTGCCACAGGCTTGCAAGCAGTACTGCAACCACAACGCTATCGCCACGACGACTTCCAGGTCTCCGGAGCTGCTGGCTGCATATGTCAACTCCGTTCTGAGCAAGAGCAACAAGGAGGCTTCCGATGATGCCAACTTGGAAGAGTCGCTCAATGAAGCTGTAAGTACATGGGCGTCGTTTCCGCCCTGTCCTACGCTGACAGTGATTTCTATCATAGATGACCATCTTCAAGTACATCGACGACAAGGACGTATTCCAAAAGTTCTATTCCAAGAACCTGGCCACCCGACTTGTTCGACAACGTTCCGCGTCGGATGAGGCGGAAGCCAGTATGATCTCCAAGCTCAAGGAGGTCTGTGGTGTCGATTACACGATCCGGTTGCAGAAGATGGTTCAAGGCAAGTCTCCCTCGCATTTCGCTTTTGAATGGGGTGTACTGATGTCGCGCTCGGCGCATCAGATGTGACGCTAAGCAAGGAAACGACGGCCGAATTCAAGGAGCGGATGAGACAAGGCGGTGACAGCACTTCAGACAGTAAGTTACGCAACTCGCCCTGAAGCCAACGCACGACTGACTCGCTCCCGATCCCAGTCGACTTTTCCATCATCGTCGGCAGTACCGTCAACTGGCCTATCACCGCACAGCAGACCGAATTTGCCATTCCCAAGCAGCTGTCGTCGATCTACGAGAGGTTCAAGGGGTTCTACACTACCAATCATTCGTACGTCGCCGTGTCTATGCAGGTCGGCGTCTGCGCATAACTGATCCACTCAACATACAGAGGTCGAAAACTGAGTTGGATGTGGCACCTTTCCAACAATGAGATCAAGATGACTTTCACCAAGCCAAACTACATCCTCATGGCCAGCTCTTATCAGACAGCCATCTTGCTGCAGTTCAATGACACTCACTCATTGTCCTATGCCGAGATTGCTGAAGGGACTCAATTGGCGGATGCCCAGTTGAAGCCTGTTTTGAATCTGCTTGTCAAGGCCAAGTTGTTGCTCGTGGATGGTGACCAGTACGACTTGAACATGAGTGAGTCGCACCTTGTCCGTTGACGCAGAATTCGCGCTAAACTCCGGTTGGGATGTAGACTTCAAATCAAAGAAGGTGCGGGAAACGCAGGCGAACGAAGAATCGACGACTAACTTTCCGTTGATCGCAGATCCGAATCAACATCAACCAAGCCATTCGTGCGGAACAAAAGCAAGAGTCCAACGACGTGATGAAGGCAGTAGACGAGGACCGAAAGTTCGTCTACCAAGCTACCATCGTTCGGTGAGTACTCTGCTTTTCGTACCGGCCGGCATCACCTGACATGTCTATCTGCCAGAATCATGAAAATGCGAAAGGTGGGTTGCAGCGCCGGCGGCATGAGTGTTGGAAGCTGATCATTCTCGCGTTATAGACCTTGGCCCATCAGGCGCTCATCCAAGAGACGGTCTCGATGATCTCGCCTCAATTTGTGCCAAAGGTCCCGCATATCAAGCAGGCTATCGATCACCTGATAGACAAGGAATACCTCGAGCGTGCAGAGGGCTCCCGGGATACTTAGTAGGTTGACTCGCGTTGCAGGTGATGCCAGTATACTCATTCTCTCATTCTACCGTCCCTTTCAGCAACTACTTGGGTAAGCTTGCCTGTCTGGCCGAAAGTGTCTCTCAGATGGCTGACATGCGTTTGCACTCTTACAGCATAGATTCCCTTCGTCGCTCGGTATATCTAGACTGCGTCAATTGGCGCCCTTTTCCGGCACTGTATATCATCGTCATGACATTATCAGATGCCCAGACACGACTTCTAGTCTATAATCTCAGTTAGATGAATCGACAGCCAGCTCTATTAGATCTGGGTTAATCTTCCTCCCTGCCGGTCTTGCCTTCGTCATCGCTCTCGACGCCGTCCAGTGCCTTCTCTTTCTCGCCCTTCGCTCCCGGGCCTTTCTTTTTCCTCATGGCTTCTTCCGGGATTTCGCCTTGCGGGCTAAAGGGAGGGCTGGCGTGAGACTTCGTATCACAGTTTGACGGAAAATACCTACTTCAAGTATGAAAGAGACGGGCCCTGCACATTGTCCAAGTTTGTATTCCAATTATGATAGTGCGCTGCCGACTCTTCATCTCGCCTCAGCCGTTCATAGATGTGCTTGAGCTTGAACGCAAAGATCTCGTCCTTATGCGTCTCGAATTCAAGCTGCGAGGTCGGAAGTCTGTGAGCTAGTGTTGGGCATTTACTTGTGAGGGAAGAGGGATACGAACCGGATGATTATGCTCGACCTTGTTCTGCTTTGACTTGTGAGCCGCATTATCGTTGTACGTCTTGAACCTAGGTTGTTCCAACAGCAAGCCGAGAGCGGGAGCCTTTGGCGCGTGAATCTGTTCGGGGCCTATTTGATGGGGCGTTAGGCTGACAGTCTGCGTAAACGTTGGACACGCGACTTACCGAACGTTTTCGGGATGAGGGAGGCCGGTGTTCTTGTGCGTGCGGCCAAGACGGCGAGACTGATCATTTTTCGCTGCGACGACACGATCAGCGACGAAGTCTTCTTGTAATAGTATGTATTGACTTACGATTTGGTGAAGCATAAAGCTCTGGCCGTGGATCTTGACGGATATCCACTCCATGCCATTATGCTCGACAGGCTCGTCAACGTTGATGTCGATCATGTACCGGTTGCACGACCGGTCGTTGTACGGCTTGTTGAGGGTGTAGTTGTGGAAGTTGCTATACCGATAGGTCTGAATATCCGGACAGGAAAGAAAGTCAACGGAGACCAAACTCACTGTGTGCCGAGGTACGCCTTCATCAACTCCCTAAACCGCTCCACCTCCTCCTTGGAGATCCTAAACCCCCGCTTCTTGGCCAACTCGGCCATCGTCCGCCTCCGCGCGGGCGTCATCTCCTCCCCCACTGCGCCCTCCGACAAACCGTCCGCGGCCCTGGCAGCCTCGAGCGCCGCATCATGGTCGTACCCCTTCCAGAACTCGTGTTCTTCGTATGTGAGCCCGGCTTTCGTCGCGTTGGCGACGGTCTGGGCGTGCAGGTGGGTTCCCGGGCGCGGGGGAAGGAGGGTGTATGATGGAAGGAGGTATTCGTAGACGCGGGTGTCGCATGCGCTGTGCGCCCGGGCAAGCAAGGTTAGGCGGAAAGAAAAAGCGTGCGATTGGGAGGGACTTACGTTCGCGCGTTGAAACCTTGCAGCGTTCGCGTCCAGCTCCAGACCCGGATATCCTCCGGCAAATGCTCGTTGATCGCCCTTGTCAGCTCTTCAGGCGTCTCAATCCCCGGCGGCTTGATAATCATCTTCAACGAGACCCTGCACCGCCGAATTAGCCCCGCCACACACGCTGAGCCGAGGGCATGCGACTCACACGTTGCCGGCCGCGCTGACACCCGCGTCTGTCCGTGCTGCACGCGAGAGGTCGACCTTCTTTGGGTCGTCTGCGTTCGTAGCGGCGACGGCGCCCGCCTGGACGAGCGCCTGGAAGAGGATCCCTTCGATCGTCTTGGTGGATGTCGGTGGGGCGTCGGGCGAGGTTGCTGATGGGTTCTGGCTGCAAGAGAGGATCCGGGTGAGCAGCGCGCGGACTTCAAAAAGGGAGAGCCACGTACATCTGCATCCCGTTGTACCCTGATCCGCTGAAACCGAGCAAGATCGCACACTTGTACTTTGGCAACCGCGGCGCCTTGTCCTCCCCGCCCGCCGGCGGCGGCGCACCCTCCGCCTTGTCCTCGTCATTCCGACTGCCCCACTCACGCACGCCCTTGCCCTTGTACCGCTCCGCGCTCTTTTCGTACTTTTCCTTTGCGCGCTGCTTGTACTTTTCCTTTTGCTGTTTCCTGCCGCCCGTCATGGAGGGCCCGGCGCGGGCCTGCTCGAGGCCGGATTCTTGCGCCGAGAGCATGGCCATCATTTCTTCTTCGTCCATTGCCGGGAGGGTGCGCGTGGGTTCGGTCATGACGTTGGTCGAGGTGGAGATGATTTGGTCTGCTTTGGAGACGGGAAGGTCGTTGGATGGGGTTTCACCGACGTTTTGTCGTTTTTCGGCGGGGCCGGGGGCGGCGTCTGTGATTTCATCGTGGCTTCGCTTGACGGCCGAGCCGTTGGAGATGTCTGTGGCGGACATAATGATGGTAGCAGTAGCAAGAGAGCAATGAAATACCTCAATCCCTACTTGTCTCCTACTTTCTTGTCTCGCTCAATAATTTGCAACTCGATCGCGATCACCCACAATTTCGGCAACCTCGTCTTCATCTTTACTCTATCTTCCTTATACCTACTCAACCTATTCAACCCATATAATGTGGCCATTCACCTCGACACCATCCACACCCCCGGCATCGGCAGACAAGTGCCCCGTCGACCACTCGACACGCGCCGCATGGCTCCAGGCCAATCCGGGCGCAACGTCGCCCTTTCATCCGAAAGAGAGCAGTCCGCCGCCACCCGCGGCAGCGTCGCCTTCCCCCGCGCAGACGTTCGTGCAGTCTGCGGCAAACACGACACAGGACTCGTCCTCGTCCCGGGCGACGCCGGCGGAGCAGCCCGTGAATGATTCCTACCTCGCGTCCTTCCTCTCCCGACTCTCGAACCAACGCGAGGTCTCCTCGATCCCGCGGTACGAATCAAGCAAAACGCCCGAATTCTCCCCGAACGGGGAACAGACCGTCTCCAGCACCGCGCGCGACACGCCAGCCGATGGACACTCCTCCTCCCCGGCTGCGGCGGACGGAGACGAAAACCACTGGGTCTACCCCTCGGAGCAGCAATTCTTCCTCGCCATGATGCGCAAACACGCCGCCAAGGTGTACCGGGAAGACATGCCCCCGCCGAAACCAGAGGACATGCGGACGATCGTGCCGATCCACAACGCGGTCAACGAGCGCGCGTGGCACGAGCTGATGGGCTGGGAGCGGGGCCAGGGCGGGGAGAAGTGTGGTGGAGTCAGGTTGGTCAGTTTCAAGGGCCGGCCGAAGGATCGGACGCCAAAGGCGTGGCTGAATGTCGCCCTGGGGTGAGTCGGGTGTCGAGGTCAACGAGGGGTGGAGCTGATGAGTAGGATAGGTACACCGCGCCGTTTGACAGACACGACTGGGTCATCAACCGTTGCGGACAGGAGGTGCGCTACGTGATTGACTTTTACAGCGGTCGCGCGCCGAGCACGACGGCCAATGGGTCGTTGCCGCCCAAGGATGCGGGCAACTTGAGCTTTTACCTTGATGTCAGGCCGGCGGTGGATAGCTGGGAAGGCGTGCGCTTACGAGCGAGCAAGTTGTTTGGGCTATAGCGGTCAGGCAAAGGTTGTATCGATGATGGCATGTTACACTCTACCGATTTCACACTCTAGTCCAGATCATCTTCTGCCCGTCTCAGCGCCTGCTCGACCAGATCCGCCTGCTCATCATCCAAGTCGACCTGACTCGCGCTCCCTTCTCCCCTCTCACTCGACCGCTGTTCACCCTCGCCAACTCGCTCCTCGCGGGGAATGACAACCCCGGCCTCATCCTCTGCGCCACCCTGCCACCCAGCACCGCCACCAACAGCATCCGCAAACGTCGCTTCAGCCGCACCGGCGTCCTTGCCCAATGGCGCACGCGTGTCCTGGCCCGCTTCCTCGCCCGCGGAAGAAGTCTCGATCGCCGCGTCGGGAGAGGACGAGACGGGCATCTCGTCTTCCCGCGGTGCGCCGGCGACGGCGATCGTCTTTTGTTCGGGTTCTTCGTGCAGGTCGTCGAATACGTTGCGTCCCGGTTCTGGAACGAGGGGCTGTTCGGGAGAGGATGAGACGCGGTAACGAAGATATGTGCGGGTACTTACCGCCAGCGTGGTTTCGGCAGTTCCGGCGGTTGCTGTCGCGCTCGAAGGTTGAGCGGCCTTGTGCGGGTGGTACGCGTCCCGGCTGTCCGGGAATCCGTCACTGCAAGCACAGATCAGCGTCGGTCTCCGACTAGCGTTCGGTACTCGCGACCTACCAGTTGAAATCCCAATGCGGCAAATACTTGGCATTGATACACTCCTTCTTGGACCACTCGCCCGCGTACGCCAACGGGCTGAACTTGCGGAAACAATACAGCACAAAGATCATGTACACGGCCGCGATCTGGATCCTTCGTGTCTGGCGAAGGTTTCGCGTAAACAGGTCAAAGACGGCGCACGAGCACAGGATGGCAAAGTAGAGGGCGGGGAAGTAGTGGTGTAGGAAGAGTTGACGCTGCATGAGGAAGAAGGGGAGGTAGTGCATCGCCCAGCCGATGACGAGGAAGCCGCAGATCTCGTCGTATACGCGGACCGTCGCTATATATGAAATCAGCGTTAAAACATGTGCGATCAGGGCGGGACTCACGTCGCTCGAGATCACGATATCCTCGTTTCTCCCTAAGCACGAGCAACGTCCGCAGACCGAGGTAGGCGAGCACCGCCAACGTGCTCGACCACCAAATCACCGGGTTCCCGATCAAGTAGACTTGCTTCTGCTCCTTGACCCAAAAGTTCTGCCGAGCGGTCGCCGAGTCAGCATTCACACACAGACAACATCGTGGACACTTACGATTCCCCGTCGAAGGATCGGCCAGGCAGAAGGCCGCGAGTCGTACGCATGTCGATCGGTCAGACCTTGATTCGTCTGCCACATGACCCCCTGGAGTTCGAGGAACTTTGCCAGGAAGCCCGGTTTATGGTAGTTTACCGTCTCGCTACCCGGTCCGACTGTAGTGTGATTAGCGTGCGTCTCGATACAAACGCGGGCGACTCACGAAGAGGATGGGTGTTGGTCTCGACGTACCACAGGGAATTATCCCACGTCGGATTTTTATTACATGTAACCTTCGCCGTGCCCGTCAGCTCCGCAAACCCAATAACTGCACCAAACTCACCTCCTGCTGCTCGAAACCCCACTCCGGAAGCTTGACCTTGTGCGAGAACAAGTAACAACCCGTCATGACGTGCCTCAACCGGAAATGACTCCTCAGCGTGCGGATACGCTCCCGCGCCTTGCGCTTGTCCTTGCCGCCGCGGGTCTCGGGCGTGATTTCGACGATGAAATCGTCGTTGGCGTCTCCGGCGAATCTATATTGTAAGGTGAGCACTGATTCCTGTGTATCTGGCCCGAGTCTGCTTACCCCGGGAACCCGTAACCAGACACCTCGTTCTGGAACTCGACCTCGCTGATGGGCGGCCTGACTTCGTGCGAATGCAGTCGCTTTTCCGTCACGATATGCTCCAGCCTGATCTTGGCGCCGTTCTCGATGTACTGCATGGGCAACTGCGCCCAGTCGAAGGATGCCGGGCCGGATTCCGAGGAGCCGTTGAGGACGAGCCAGTTGTTGTTTTCGTCTCGGTGGGGGTAGAGGGTGATTTGTTGTTCTACGAGTGAGCTGTCAGCTGGGTTGGATCTGGCTGAGCGGAGTACTTACGCATGCTTCCCGTGGGATAAGAGTGCGCGTGTGAGTGAAGGTATCCGCCCTGCGTATTGACGTGTCGAATGGAAATCGTCGATCCATACGCGACATCTAAACCGCCCATCAGCGCCGGCTCTCTCCACAAATCCGCCACTACTCACCCGCATACGTATCCTCCATCCCGTGCCCAATCAACGTATGCTGAAACTCGGAACTCATAAACCCGTCGCCCTCGCCGCTCCTGTTCAGGACCCAAAAGTGAATCTGGAACATGAACATGTAGAACGCGACCGGCACGACGATCAGACACAGTGCGCGTGCCGCAAAGTGTCGGAGCCATGCGCGCGGGGTGACACGTAGATCGCCGAGCAGGGTCCATAGTTGCGCGATGACGCACACTCCGACGGTAGCGATGGTGAACAAGCCGACCCATTTACAAGAAACGACGGCGCCGAGGCTGAATCCCGTCAAGAGAAGGTAGGTCCACCATTTTCGGGTGAACGCTGCGCCGGGTTTACCAGGGTTAGACGTCGCCGCGTCCTCGTTGGCGAATTGGACCCAGAAGTAGGCGGTGAGCGCGGTGAAGAAGATCAACGGGGAATCAAGGAGGATGAGGCGGGACTGGGTGATCAGTCCGTTTTCGAACGTGATCAAGAGCCCGGCGAGGATGGCGGTCGTGCGCCGGGTGCCGAAGCCTGTGCGGAGGGTGAGGTAGGCGAGGGGGACGACGGCGACGCCCAGGAGGGCGGGGAGGAGACGCATGGTGATGTAGGGGACGTGCGGTTCGAGGTAGTCTCTGTGCATGGTTTAGCGTGTGCTGAAATGGTGCGGCAGGTTGAAAGGACTCACTTGCCGATATCTTTAAAGTCAAAGTCACCGTCGAACCGTCCGACAAGGGCCGCGAGCGTGATCAACAGTTTCGCGAGCGGAGGGTGGACGTCCATGAAGAATGTCTGTTTGATGTATTTGCGCGCAAAACCTCCAAAGTGGACTTCGTCAAAGCTGTCAAAGCCGAGTCAGCGCAAGAAGCAAAGACGGGACAGACGAACGTACACCACGCTCGACGGCTGCCAGATCTTCCAACACCGCACAATCACAGCCAACACCGTCAACCCGACAATCCACCTGACTTCACCCTTGGCGAGGCCTATCTCCCTCCCGCTCCAATGCTCGTTCCTCCCTCCCAAACCCTTTCCCGTCCGTCTTGCACCAGAGGAAGACAAGGACGACGGTCCGTAGACGTGTTGCTTGAGTCGCGCGTCGGCGTCCGAGAGCGGTCTCTGACTCGGTCGAGGGGCTGGTGAGGGGTCCATGGGGATGTTGCGACGTACGGCTGCGGTGCCGTCTGGAAAGGATGCCGACATCTTGGCTTTATCGTCTTCAAGTATAGACAAGACTTTGGTAAAGGGAGCGTTCTTGTGACGCAGCAGCACAGGTCAGACGCGAAACACGGCGCCCGAACGCGGCCGCCGAAAATGAGGAGCCCCAGTGGTGGCTTGTTTATTTCGAGACTGTGCTTCATGCATTCGCCATCGGATGACGCACTCTCGATGCAAGTCAGCTACATTTAAGCAGTACATTCATCGCAAGTCTCAACCTCCTAGCTTTGAACCTCAATCCATCTGGTCCACCAATCCATTTGCCTGCGTTCGCAACTCCTTCCAAGTCCCAATCCCGCTTCAATCTCTCACAGCCTTCAGACAGCTACCCACTATTGCATCATGCCTCTCTCTGATATCGTCAACAAGCACCTCACCGTGCGTCTTCCGTCCATCCTGCTAGCTTATGTTCACCCCTTCCCCGTAGTACACGTATGATAATGGGTGGAAGTACGAATTCTGGCTCAAGAGCGAGAAGAGGATCGTCTACGGTACGCTGTGGCTTCCGGGAGGACACCGCGCGCCGTGCTTACCTGCTTTTTCCGGGGATTTCGCAGCAATCTGGGGTGGCCCCATGAACGGCCGAAAGAACTATCAGACTTGTGCCGTGCAGGAGGTACGTTTCTGGCTTCCTGGCGTGGGCTTATAGCTGAGATTTTTCACGTCGCACAGGTCCGAACCGGCGAGATCTTCCAGGTACGTTCGCCCTATCTAGATCCCGAGAGCCGCAAAAACTGACCTGCCTACCGCCCCGTAGATCTCATGGGTCGAAGGTCTGTCCGGCCCCTCATCACCAGTTCTCCCTCACTGACCCTTCTCTTCGAACCTTGCAGAGACCGGCACAGTAGTGTCCATCATCGTCGACCTCGCTCAAAAGCGAATCACCACGTATATGGCCTTCTCCCGCGGACACTGGGATTACCCTGAAAAGGCACACGTACGTCCTCCCCGTCCTTCTTTTCTCCCAGTTCCCCTCCCTTCCCCGCCTGACCCAACTGACCTGATCTCCCTTCGGCAGGGCGACAAACGAAACCCGGAAGACTTTGCGCGCTGGCGCGAACTTGCCTCCGTCGGGAAGAACACCGATAGGGAGATCATCCCGGAGCAGGCGACGATCGATACGATTACCGAGGGACGCGGGGATTTGGAGGATATTGATGAGGATGCGGAGACGATCTGAGCGAGGGAACAGAGAAAGCTCTCGGTGTCGGAGAATAGTAAAGGTTATAATATTGGATAACAATGAAGTGCGAGTGCTAGCATTCGTCGGTACTCTGTGATTGGAACGTGTCCCTTGCGTCCCACGGGTATCGGATGACGAGGCAAGTGACGACTAGTCAGAGGAACTGAAGTACGACCCTGGAGACTCTCCGCGCAACGTGCGATGGGCATTCGACCAGTCCTCGTGATGAGAGGGACCGGAAGGCGTCGCCGCGACTTGTACCATCTCGCTTCCTAGGAGCCCCATCTTTACTTTGCAGCTGCAACTCAATACCACTTTTGGTGGCGAAAAAGGGAGTAGGATGCCCCTGAGGCGAATGGTAGTGGTGAATTGTACGCGCTCTTTGGAGCCAAACTGTGTTTAGTCTTTCATAGTTTCCTTTCTATATCTTGAATATTGCGCTCAATCTCGCACACTCTTGCCCTTGTCCATCTGAATCTCTCCCTAGAATTTCTGACAGCACCTAGTTCTCCGGACTGGGGCGCTTCAGTCTGAACGGTGCACGCACCACTCTGCGAGGAAACTTGTCAGCCTCCCGATGTCAGTAATCATTCAAGGAGCGATATGACAAAATCGCAGAACAGTGAAGCAAAAGAAATGGTCTATGAGTCTGCGTAAGGTTCGCATTGAGCCGCATCATCCGAGCACTTGCAGTACACTGCACAGCATCTATTCGCCCTCGAGGCAATTTCGTCATCTGCATGGCATGAAGTGGTACGAAACTCAACGTCAAACATACAATCTCGACCTCAAGTACAACAACGGCGTCAATTCGAACGCGAATGATACATGTACATGTGTCTCTAACCCTGAGATTCCAGGGGGGTCACTGTCTGCGGATACTACTCATTAGCGACAAACCACAACGTCGCCTCGCCGACCGACGCAACAGCCTCATCCAACCTAGCACCACCGCCAAGTCGACCCTTCGCTCTCGCTTGTTGACCTTTCTTTGCATGTCTCGCTCCGACCACCTTGCCGTTCGCCCATTCCGCCAAACCGGCTTTACAAGCTGTCTCGAATCTTCGCAGCTTCTCCCACGCCTCGAGTTCGGCTCCCTGATCCGTATTGACGGATGTCATTGGTGTCGCCAGAATTGCTGCCGTGTTACGAGTTGTTCGGCGTCGGATCGGTGAGCGAGATGGGTCTCGTCGACTCATCACACGATTCAGGGCTTTCGATCTCGGTTTTACGAGTGTCGGTGTCGCATAAAGCAGGCGCTTCGTGAGATAGTGTAGCCACTAAAGACGGTGTCGCAGTGTCAGGTCAATGTTCGCGGACGCACAACAGGGGAGCTGCTCACCATGAGGTTGGTGACCGGATGAAACTCGTTCCAAGCATTTCCAGCATTCTCGATAAGACCCCGCATCGCCCTATAAACATCCCATTGCTCGCCTTGACCATCAAACACGTCCTCCGGAATATGCGACCATATCACGTCTGCCTGCGCCGAAGACTTGGCACGCGAGAGACCAAAGTCGATGATGGTGGTACGAAGCTCGCCTGTCTCCGTCTCAGACAGAAGAACCTGGCCTTCATGAAGATCACGATGCTAAGGGGAACAATGCCTCAGCGATTTGCCGCACTTGTCACAGCGTCGTACATACCTCGAACTCGGCTTCCTGCTCGGCGGTGTGAAGAGCGTCGGCCACTTGCCACAGGACATCGACAGCTTGTCTCCAGCCTGTCGCCTTGTCGAATTGATATGACTCTAAATCGGTACCGGCGTTCTCAAGGAAAAGTAACATGTAGTACTGATTCTCGGGAAGGCAGTCTGAACAGCAGAAGGTGAGGTCAGTGTAAGTTTCGCAAGAACAGCGAAGAGCATACCAGGTCGAGGACTTTCACTGCCTCTTTCCTTCTTGAACTCGTCCCATGAGTCCAGCAGTCTCTCCGGATACGTTCCACGAACGATATGTGCTCTGCTCATGTTGCGTTAGCGAACTCAATGGGCTGTGCATAAACGGAATGACGTACTCGTGAAGCTTGACGAAACCTTCGTGAACCCCGTTCATCAACCGTGTGATCTCAATCTCCCTCGCAATGGCATCCACCTTTGTCAAGCACACCTCGTCGTCATCCTCGCCTCCCGCAGATTTCCCTGATCGAGCTGACACCGTTTTCGTGAGGTTCATGTCAAGCGGTACGACCTTCATAACCACTTTTGGCGACCCCGCAGACGAGCTTTCGGACCAGACGCCAAACACTTCCGAGTAGCTTGCTTCACCGATCTTGCGGAAGACATTGGGGACAGGCGCAGCTGCTGCGCGTTTTCCGCGAGTTTTAGTCCGGGTAGCTGATACCGATGCGATCTGATGCGTGTCGATGAAAGACGTAAAGTCGGAAGCTGAGTCGTGGTCGCAGAGCGCGAGGAGATTGTGTAGGCGATAATCATCCGTTCCTGATCCGATGGAGAGCTTGTTGAGTCCTTCAAGAATAACGGATTCCTGCGCCTCCGCCATTCCCGAGTCTGATGCGAGAGAGGAGGCCTTTCCGTCGCCCTCGCCATCTTCGGAACCATCCTCTTCGGAGCTCTCGACGACCTTGCGTCCGTGTCGTTTCTGTCGCGGCACGGGACGCGAGGAAAGTGAGGACGACGAGACGTTATGAGTGGAGCGGGTAGTTGATCGGTCGGAGGGGTCGTCGATATTTGTTGTTGCTTCTGACGTCGATTCGGATTCGAGAGACACGTGGATGCGTGAATCGATGTCTGCTTCTTCGTTCAACGGAGATTCGTCTTCGTTAGATATCACCGCTCTTCGAGGCGCCCTTCCTGTCTTCTTTTTGGGCACTCTGTCTCCCAGGGGCTTTCTTGATCTCGCTACCTTCTTCGGCGACCAGTTCTCCTCTTCTCCTTCATTATCGTCAGTGTCGTCGCTCGACGTATCGTCGATCAGATTTACGACGCTCTTCTCCTGAAGTACGTTTCGCAGAGGCGCTGTTGTTGGGTGGGAATGGTGTTTGTCGAGGACGGCATCTTGAAAGTCGCTATGGATGTTGATGACACGCTATCAACATAGGTCGGTTGAATTCTTCATGCTATGTTTGGATAGAGCTTACTGTGTTCCGCTTGCCGTATGCTTTGACGGTCTTTGTCTGTAGGAAGCGACAGGATGAAATCAGGAACTAGAAAACCTTGGGGCATGACGCAGCTCACTCTAGAGTGAAGCATGGTGGGAGGCGTCACACGTCGGCAGGTGTGACAATGACACAGCAATCTGAACTACTGTCTACCTATAAGAAGGTGATGAGGGTCAAGTAGAACATGCATGGACCATGTTGACGCGATCGATTTCGGCGGCCGACACGCGACCTCGCCAGCTTCACCTCTTCGACGCAAACAAACCAAGTTGGGTGAAGTTCTATCCATCCACACCTGTTCACACGCATCGCCGGTCATCGACAACCCACTCAGAGACCTACATATGCACACATAGCGCCAAACTGATCAGTCGAATCGCCCTCGACAACGACGCCGCCATGGCTTCCCTTACAGCGTCAGGTTCAAGCTACTCTTTCAAGCTACGGAACGCAATCGAAGAAGAAGCTGATACAGCACTTTCAAAGCTGGATGATTTGATTAGGACAAAGGGTTATGAATGGCTCGATGATTATATGCAGGGCGTGAAGGAGGCTGTTGCGCAAGGTGGAAGGAGGAACGCTGCACAAGCTGGGTAAGTTTTGCAGCGAAC
Organism: Naganishia kalamii; assembly: GCA_022813745.1. Classification (NCBI taxonomy): domain Eukaryota; kingdom Fungi; phylum Basidiomycota; class Tremellomycetes; order Filobasidiales; family Filobasidiaceae; genus Naganishia; species Naganishia kalamii. The sequence goes on along the minus strand of JAKLLX010000019.1, from coordinate 233,992 downwards.
ACTTTCCCGTAATATGATGTCGAACGTTGACTCTCCGCACAATATAGGTCAACGCTGGTCAACATCCTCAAGACACCTTCAAGAACACCACGTCATGGTACGGCCAAGAAGACACGAACAGTCCTTGCCAAAGAGAAAGACAAGGAGAATAGGCTTCGAGTGGCGAACGCAGAGCTGGAAACCGAAGTCGCTGGGGATTCTCGAGGTCTGACCAAGGGGAAGAGCGTAAGTGATATACCAACGCGTTATACCATCGAGTTTGCTCATGAGCTATTCAAACAGAATCTACGAACTATCCTTTTCTCTTCTGCACTTGCGGAACACGACCAGAACATCACAGAGGCACCGCCTATCAGACACGCTCTCCCTATTATCGTGAAAGATACCGCAAATCCCTTCATCGCACCCACCGCCATTCCATCCCCAACCGAGCAGAAATTAATTCCGTCGTCGAGCAGATCATCAAGCAAAGCCGCGCAGAAGCCAAATGAGCCGATACAGATCGAGCAAGCTTTGCCGTCGAGTAAACAGCCATCTCGAAAGGATCAGCTATCGCACGCGCAACAATCGAACGTGTCAGTCAAGAAGTCCACGGTGGAAAGACAGGCAGAGATTGCGACAGCCCCAGTGGAACGAGAGACAGCACGGGCCATCGATCCAGATCGGACAGAGACGCGTCGCAAGGAGGAAGACACCATACGTTCTGCGCCTGCGCCGGGAGTCATCCCCTCAGAAATCAACCCATCAGCCAAGGCTGTTCTCAATGTGACGCCCATACATCAAGAACGAGATGAAGCTGTTCAGGAATCCGCAAAGTCGACTCCAGCGGTGACATCGCTCAACTTCGGTTCAACGTCGGAAACCACTCCGCCGGCGGTCGAGGTTCAAATACAGCATGAACAAGCTACGATGTCGCTGCCAGAATTCCGGGATTCAGTGGCTACAGGAGCCGAACAGGACGCCGAAGTATCTTCCGAGAATGTGGATATGGTTCAGCAGGCAACAAACCCCACGGACGACTATTCGGTCCCGCTCAAGGACGATGATGTGACTCTTCAGCTTCCGTCTTCGCCGAAAACGACCATGGGTACATCCGCCAAGAGCGTCTTCTCGCCCTCGGCCGTAACATTTGCCGCACTGCCGACTAGGGATCTCCAACGAGGCCGAAGTATAGGAGCGTCGAAGCATGCGAGGATGACCTCTCACCTCGTCGAGAGTACAGTTCCCGAAGTTCCGGCAACGGTCAAGACACCCGGACCGGCGACTACCGTTGCATTGCCGCAGCCCAGCGAAACCAAAGGCGCGATATCAAAAGCGGCAAGGGATAGCAAGTCTGGAGGAACAGGGGCGGGATCTTCATGGATTAGCAGAAAAGTGCTAGCGGGTTCGGGAGGGGAAGACCTTCGCAAGAGCTTAGCTGCGAGCAAGCGTCCCAGCACCCTGCATCACGCCATGGACGAAGAATCCGACAAAGAGGCAGATGAATTGGACGATCATCCCAGGCAACTGGTGGCGCGAGCGAGTGAAGCTCCTGTGCCCGTTCAACGATTCTCGATCGCCAGCAAGACGCCTCAGCCGCCACAGCAGAGTCGACAAACGCTCGGCGCTTCGACAATCTCGAGACCGGTTGAACCATCACAGACGAATCTGTCCAAGATGATCGCCGATCTGCAAGAACGAAGGGCGGTGGCGACTTTCAATGCTTCAGTCACTCGAGCGACATTGCCATCGTTGCAGCTTGGAAGGGGCGCGCAAGGTATCGCCGCAATGGGCATCTCCTCGGGTCTGTTAGGAAGGGCAGCGCTTCAGGCATCGCTTGATCGATCGCGGACCGCCGACAGCCAAGGACCTCAGGCGGACGCTTTCGATGTGTTTGACGAGAACCCATACGGTACGCCCAAGTCGTCAGCACCCAAATCGATATCGGTGAATGTCACGGATGGCCAAGGAGGACCAAGTACAACGGAGGAGTTGAACCAAGCGGTGGACGAGATACTTCGCAAGATATCGACAGAAAGGCAGATGCAACAGGTTCCGGAGGGCGGACTTCTCTCCATGAACCCCAACAACGCAGACACGGAACTCGCATCGACGCTTCAAATAATAGAGCCATCAGTCAGGAAGACGGCTGAAGCGGCGACACCTATGATGCCGAGGGTATCGAAGACTAGGGCAGAGGAGCAAGAGGTCGAGGAACTAACGAAACGGACAAACGCGATGTCGGTCACCAGCCGGGAAAGTGCAGGCCGCGACGCAGCGTCACTTTTAGGTGTCGCACGGCAACAGAATATAACGGTCTCGAAAGAGTCAGAGGCGATTGAGATTGTCGAATATACACCAGAGGAAGTCCCGGCTTCAACAACACCGGTAAACAGTCCGCCCAAGATGATTTACCGAGCTTCGCATGGCCAGTCGATCCCGACTCAGATTCTCGAGGCTCCGCCAAAGCCTGCGCGAGCTGAAGAGACTGCCCCGATCCAACAGCGGCAGGCGACGACAGCAAGCGGGCCCAAGCCTGCCTCTGCAGCAAAACCTCTACCGTCAAAGACTCAAGAACAACAAGGATCAAAGTCGGTAAACAAATTCCCAACTGCTCAAGGAGGACTTTCGCAGTCGCAGGCGGTATCCATCGATAGCGACGAGTCTGACGACAGCATGGACGAGAGCGTATTTGAAGACGCTCTGGGTGACAAGAGGTTCGACGAAGACGAAGTATTAGCCGACGAAGTCGCAAAGCTGGCAAAGCCGCTTCATCTCAACAGCGCAGAGCAGTCGTCCAGACAACCGATCGAAGATTCCGACTCGGATACAGCCTCTATACAGGAGGTCGAGAGCAATGACGCCGGGTCCAGAGCTCCCGTAAGTCTTTCACCGTATGCTTCATGGAGGCAGTCACTCACCGCCTTTGGTTGCAGTCGAGAACGGGAGCGGCATCCCTGGCTTCATCCACGGCTACGAATACTTTGTCGGTTTCTACAGCAACGAAAACGAAAGCCACCGTTCATACTCCCGCAAATATTGCTCGGCTGATCGACGGACAGAAGGCGCCTGCGGGGCCCATCAACAGTATCCTGAAAGCGCAACAGCGAAAGGCCGAGGTATGGCCCTCGCACAGCAGCTGGAGAAGAGAAACTAATCCTGCGATATTGTTACAACAGGACGAAGCTCGTCGAGCCAAACGAGTTGCCAATAAGGAAGCGATCGAGAAGCGCAAGCAGGACGAGCGTCAGGCCAAACTTGATGAGATGCGGATCAAGGAAGAAGCCGAAAGAAAAGCACGGCTGGAGCGACTTCGAAAGCAAAAGGCTGAACGAGAAAGGCTAGAGAAGAAACGTCAAGAGCAGGAGGCAGCTCGAGCGACCGAGTCGTTCATGCGGGACCGAGCGGGTTCAGTAGAACCGAGTCTTCCAAAACCCACTGTGAGTACAAGAAGGGCGAATGCGGAACGTTTGCTGATGGCCTTACCAGCTCAATCAATCTCAGGGCGCCAAGAAGGCCCTTCTCGCCAAGAGCACGAAGGGGGCCGAAGCTCCAAGAGTGAAGGAACCCCCGCGCGCGATTCAACCGAGTACAACTAGACCACCGTCACGAGTCTCCGCTGTTCCGACGGAGATCAAAGGCGGGACCGGAGCTATGCGTCCACAGATCGCAAGAAACAACACGAATCCGAATGCGATCGCTTCCCAACCGATCATCGTCAACAATGCCAACCATGTCATTCCGATTCGAGAAGCCAACGCACGGGTGTCGGTGCTTGTGAAGCAGCCTCCACCATTGACTACCTCGATGAACGGGAATGCGGCAGACGTACGTGCGGTCCGCCCGACGAAGAAGGCCTCCATTGTGCCGTCGCAAAAGATAGCCCCGCCAAGAACACGAGATTCCACCATTAAACCAACACGGGAAACAATGAAACCTGGAATGAATGTAGTGGAGTTCCAGCGAATGATCGCTCTAGGAGGAGCGACACCTGCAAATATGCGGTCCGAAGATATTGAATTGTCAGATATCGGAAGCGAGTAAGTCAATTCATCATTTCCTGCGAGGCGCCTGAAACTGACCATACCTCTGCTCTCTGTAGCTTTGGCTATGAATCAGACTCTTCGGAAAGCGACAAGGGCGAAGTTATCCCCTCATGGGCACAATCGCCTGCACTGCGGAAGGCAGCAGCAACTCAAGAAAAGATCAATCCAAGCCATCTATTCGGCGTCATGCCTGAATTCAAGATGGAGGCTGTCTTTGACCCGAAAGCTGCCCGACGCCCCAGATCAAGTAGCGCCAATTGGACCGGACAGGATCGCCTGACAGAGCAAGAGAAGTTGGAGTACGCAAAGAAGATGGGATACAAGTCAATTGACGACTTGGCCATGCTCACGATGTCTAGCGGAACAGCGCTTTGAAAGCTGTTGTGCGATGTCATTTGACGACTTTGATTGTAATGTATCGGGATCCGGAGGGATGTCGTTTATTTGTGACGATGAATCATGTATCAATAGCGTATGAGCGGCTTAGGAGTACTTGCTAGATGCTGTAGCTGTATTTGACATTTGCGACCGATGGTTTGCGATCTCGGGGGATCCTTGGGCCGGCAGTCGTGTTTCTGTCTAGTAATCAGCCGAGTATGGATTATAGGCGTAGTGATTCTGGCTGAGTAGGGACGTGGTCAGTCCGCATCTTCGATATTATACCGATCGACACTTTCTTACGAGGGATAAAGAGGGCCCGAAAGAGGTGGGTCTCGACTTGTGATCAGTGAGTACTCACCTCTATCGCTGCCTGTGAAGATTGCGTACTCGGGCATACTTTTGGGGCATTCAACGCGTGTCTGCTCTTCCTTTCCGTGATGGTCGAATAGATCAGTGACTCCTGATGTGGGCAAGTATGCATAAAGTAGTGAGATCTATGGCCTTCGACCTGCATTGGGAACCTTCATCTATGTATGTCTATGGATTTGAGGCACTAGGGGACAGCGTAGTTTGAGCAGACGGTATCAGTCCTTTCCAGCTTGCCTTCTAGCCTTCATCGCCGCCCTCAGCAGATATTCCCATTCAACGGCACCATCCGCTGCGCACAAACTGCGGAATCTCGACTCTTCATCTTGAATCAACTCCAGGGGTGTACCTAATGGACGGATGCGTCAGAAGCGACGCATAGCGAGACATTTGGTACCTACCGCTCTCAACTATTCGACCCTTGTCCATGACGAAAACCCGGTCACTGTGCACAGGACACCATCTATCAGCTTCTGCCCACCACTGGGAATCCTGAGACTCACTAATCGATGATCGTTCTGAGCCGATGAGCGATGGTGATCAGCGTTGTACCAGCAGGCAGAGACTCCTTGAGGGAAGACGTGATTCTGGCATCTGTCTCGTAATCGACGCTGCTGGTGGCTTCATCCATCACGATGATCTTGGAGCGTTTTAACAATGCTCTCGCCAGCACCAGCAGCTGACGTTCTCCCAGACTGAAATTCGCACCCCTGATGGAAGCAAGCGCGCGTCAGTACAGGATGGCAACTCGGAATGCATGACTGACTCTACCGCCACGAAGCTGTCTAGATCGTGGAAACCATCTTTCTCCCCTGTGTCTTCGTTTCCATGTATGAGATGCACCCGTTTGAGCGCGCTGTACAGTTCATGATCATCTGCCAGATGTTGTCATGTCAGGCTCTCCATCCGTGGGTGAGACACGAGGGCCTCACCGAGTTCTCCAGAGATATCCAGAGTCTCCCGCAAAGTTCCCGACGTAAGCAAGGGCTCCTGGGTGATGGCAGTGATACGGGAACGTAGATCGTGCAGCGAAACGAGTCTTGTGTCTGATTATTCAAAGCAGGGAATCAGACATGGTATTGTTTGCACCTCTTAACGGTTACATACCGATGCCGTCTATGCTGATGCTTCCCTGATGGCTTTCGATAGCCCGGAACAGGGCGAGGGCGAATGTGCTTTTACCGGATCCTGTAGATCCTACGATGGAAACACGTTGCCCGCCCTTTAGTAGCGAGGCCATCTCGGTTAAAACAGCTCCCAAACATGTCTGGGGAAACATTCTCACCTTGATCTCGAGATTGATATGATGCAACACGTCCGGCAAGTCTTCCTGATACCGCACGCACAGGTTTCGAACCAGAATATTCCCGGTGCTCGGCCACGCGGACGGAACGATACGTGAAGCATCCGTCTCTTCTTCTGACGGAAGGTCGCATACTACGATCACGCTCCGTGAGTCCGCAACACTCTTTGCAGTATCTCTGCCACTCACTCTCGCTGAGTCTCTCCACGGCGACCATTGATTGATCTAGCCCCGTCAATAGCTCCAACAAGCTGAGTAGACCAGTGGATGCAGCCAGGGCAAAGGACAATACAAAACCTGCCTGTGACGCCGTGGTACTTCGCGTCGAGACCATAATGATACCTGTGGCAGTGACGAGAAGACTCGAAAAGCTGAAGATAGTCAAGCAGAACCCTCGCCAGACTGACTGACGTATTAGCCTACTTGCACCTGCATTACCTAGTGCATGCGTACCTGCCCATTCAAATAACCTGGTCTTGCGGTCGACGTCCGAGAATACAGCCATGGCATGAGACATGACTCGACCGGCGCCGAACCTACCAGATCCGAATGTCAATGAATCGCCCAACCCGCACGCAAGCTCGTAGTACTCACGCTCGGATTACCGGAGCAGAATCTGACAGAAACGCTCTATCAGCATTAAAATACGGTCGCCTCCAATTGAGACTCACTGATCGCGTCGTTGCATATGGTCGCCATGGGACTTCCTACTGACGAGGCGAGTCGTCGCAGATCCGCCCGGAGTTTGCCGAAGCTATCGAGGCGGGGGGTCATTTCGTGAACGATTGACAGGAATCGGGATGTTAGACGTACAATCTTCGAAGGTACTCGAATGGCACCAGCAGAACAGCCACAACTAAGAGAAAGACCTGCAAATGGCTAGAAGTGAGCCCGTGATCACCGCTCCGCGGAAGCAAGAACTCATACAGGAGCCTTGATTGATATGACCAGCAGTGATGCTGCAAAAGCAAGTGCTGGAAACGTATCCAAGATGACTGTTCAAAGGATGTCGATGACTCGTCCATCAATGGGACCTACCTGCGGTGACTGATCTTCCGAAATCATCTGAGATGAACCCGTCAACTCGGTTAATGTCTTCGCTGAATCGATTGAGAAGCCTTCCTATAGGCCACGATGTGAATATCGACAACGGGCTGTGAACAAGGCGTCGAAGCATCATGTCGTGAATCAGAGGTGCCGCGCGGTCGCAGAAGCCGACTCTTCCCCTTCCAAAGCGCACGCCGTACAGCCATACCCATCGAAGCGCACCGACCATGATACCGGAAGTGACGATGATTGCGTAGCCAGACAGATAGTGGTTCAGGTTCGAGGACTGGGTGTCGCCCGTCCAGTATTTCAACCAGAGAGCCTCGAGAAAGCTGAAAAGCTGCGCTCCACCATAAATGAGAGCGAAAATGATCCAGTACGGTAAGCCGCCGGCAGCCCTGAGCAGAAACAGATAATGATGACTCCCGACTCTTCCGATCTCTCGTTTCTCCTCTTCGTATACCAGTCGGACCTTTTCTGGTAAACCGGATTGATCTGTGGCATCCAGTGTTATCGACTCGGGTTCTCCATCGTCATCGAATTTGGCGTTGACGTCAACCTCCTTTAATTCGGATATGAAATCTTCTTTCGGTCCCGACTTCTGAATGCGACCGTTGTCCAACTGTATCACGAAGTGCGCGCTCTGGATGACGAGGTTGACGTTGTGCGAAACCAGCACTACGGTACGGTTTTTCAGCAGGTCTCCTCGGAGACAATTGCGGTAGATGAATCTAGCCGTGTGAGCATCCACAGCGCTGAGAACGTCGTCCAGATATACGGTCATAGCTCTTGAATAGACGCAGCGGGCGAGCGAGACCCTACCGGGAGGAAGAAATGCGTCAACTCAGTCGGCCCAAACTGTGACCGATGTATATGATTACCTTGCCCTTTGACCACCGCTCTTTTGATTGCACAAGGGTGAGAATCTCCTGTGAGTCGCTCGAGTTCTCTCTGCAAACGCAGTACGCACCAGTGTCACCCCCTGCTCCCCCACCTCCGTCAAATCACCATAATCGAAAAGCCTGAGATCGGGCAGCAGTGCACACTGTCGCAAAACCGCACTATATCTCTCCGGCCAAAGCGGAAGACCATTCAGGATATTGTCCCTGATCGAGCCGTGCTTGATGTAGCTGATTTGTGGGGAATATGCTGTCATAGTGGGATCGATCCATTTGGTCACCTCGAACTCGATAGGAACCGGGTCTTCGAATAGAGGAATTGCATCTGGATAGCTGTGAGGGGCCATGACCTCCCCCTGCAGTATGGCGGCTTCTCCAAGCAAGGCCAAAAGCTGGATGAAGCAGAATCGATGTTAGTTCCGCGTGGCATCTAACCAGGCAACGTGAAAGTGGGACTTGCGAACAAGGTCTTCCCCGAGCCAAGAGGACCTGATACCAATGTCAATCCACCTGGAGGAATGGTAACGTTCAAGTCATTGAGAGTGAACTGAAAGTGTTGATCCTCGAATGTTGGTGTTTGCATGGTAAGATTTCCGGTTGGCCACCCGATAGTAGCATTCTGGAGCCAGATTCCACCTGAGACTGCGCCTCTTTCCGTCATGTCCACCTCAGGGGCGTTCAGGAAGGAGCAGAGTCTATCCAGAGAGATCTTCGCGACGAAGACCTCACGCACGACGTCGGGAATAACTCCCAGAGAGGCTACTCCCAGTTCGCTTGTTCAGTTAACAGACAGTACTCCATGAGCCATTACTCACCTTTCACGCGCCCGAATACAGCCATCGCCACGAACGCCGTCGCCGCTTCCAATACACCGCCCATGATTTTCGTATAGGTAAAGAAGATTGCCAAGATGGCGAGGAGGGGAATTTGATCGGCGATGATGTTGAAGCTGGTTCCGATATGGTATCGTCTGCGTTGTAGTCTGATGAACAGGATCAGCAGCGAATAGTTCTGGTGATATATTGGTCTTACCTCACTTCCTTCTCACGCAAGTAGGATATCCGTCTTACGAAGTGGTCTTCCCAACCATTCAACTGCGAGGCGATAAACTTTCAGCTCTGGATGTCTCTTACGACGGAATGGCGGCACCTTAATGGCCTTGACGCTGAGCAGAAACTCGTTGATAGCAGATGTCCGCGCATCGCGAGCTTTGGCCAGCTCACGATCACAGCCTGCAAAGATTTAGAGCGCAAATTCGTGATATGTACTTATGACGGACGACTCACGGTATGTGAACAACGATACCCAATACGAAAAGGGAGACGCCAGCGGAACAACCGAAATTCCAACGAATGCAGCCCAACCAAACATCTTGTAGAGGAAGGCGACACCGATTGCAACTCCAAGACAGAATCAGTAAATCAGCCTGCCGAAGCGATCGCTGAAGGACCTGTAAAACTCACGCGTGAGGAGGCCGTTCGACAAGAGGAATACTCTGTTTCCCAACCCGGACACCTTGCGATTGTCTATCAGGAGCAGATTCAAGATCTACCATACAGAGATCAACGAATTGCGCAAGGAAAGTGAGCACGCTGGACGCACCTGTGCCCTTCCCTTCCCACCACCGTCTTCTCTATTGCCTTGCTTTGCTTCGGCTGATTTTGCATCTGCGGATTTAAGGATTTTGTCGCATAGCTGTACGTTCAGTGCCATTCGAACCGGAAGATTCAGCTTGACGTGCTCTCGGATTCTACGCGAAAAGGATATTAGACTCTTGCGGGTCATGTTGGCGAACCGTCTTCACGCTGCTTACCCCACGTATGCGATCAGCAAACTCTCCGAAATCGTCCCGACGAACAGACCCGCGCACATGAGAAGCGGATAAGCCTTGTCCGTCCGACATGCCTCGTTGTCGAACGATTCCACGATTTCGTGGAGGAAGTATGGAGGGATGAATCCCGCGATGACTTTGGCCCATTCTGCGAAAAGGGCTGGCGATAATGGCCATCATCAGTGATGGCCCGTCGGCGGAGAAGAATGATTGTGACTCACAGTTTAGAATCAAGCTGCCCTTGCCACGGTACAAAAGTTTGGCCAGCTGCCACCCTCCTATACGTTCGACGTTGTCGTGCACTCCGTGGTTGACCGCACACTGCTCTTCCTGCTTATGTGGCGATGTTTGCCGTTCTGACACAGGAGGCACGAACACTGTCCCCTGCACCGGCAAGCACATATTCTCCGCTCGATTCTCGTACGGAAGGTGTGGGAGATCGCTAAAGTCGAGCCTTTCCTTTTTGGCAGACAGGAAGCCGATATGCATCGCCTGAAAGAGCTGCGAGTAAGCCATGGCCATGGTGACACGAAGAGTTTGGGGCTCACGTATCCAACGCAGATAAAGCTGAACAGGCAGCAGCCATCGTAATCAAAGACGTTGCATATCTCCTTGCGGGACCGATTCGATGTTCCGTTCTCTCCTGCACTTTCAGAGCCATTGAGCACCTTTCCTTCGACCTCCTCGACGTCATCGTACACTCCTGCCTTCAAGCCGAATCCGGCACCCAGCTTGGGTGGATCGTACCTCATCTCAGGTCGCCTTCTGATCAGTCCAGCGGAAACGAACATGCCGAAAAGACCAAGCCATCCCACGAGAGGAAGCAGTGATTGAGGACTGTGGTTGCCGATGGTCAATCCTGGCGGAGTCCTTTGCGTTGTGAGGATATACAGGACGGTCGGCAAGACCGGCAGTATCACCGCCGCGAACGATATTGCGAATAGTGCGGTTGTATGGCGTGCATGATTGTCGAATGACTTGGGTGTGAGCGCTTGCGTCTCCTTTCGCGAGTTTTCGGGAAGGAGAGGGGTTCGTTCGGAGGTGCTCGCACTAGGTTGAGGGGCCGATACGGTTTCTCGGGGAAGGACAGATCCTCTGAGAGAAGACAGGAAGACCATGGTAGAGATGATCTAGATCCGTGTGTATAAGCTGTCGTCGAACCCGTGCAGCAAGGGTCACGGCTTACGAGTAGGACCGATCCCAGCCACCACCACGGCTCCGGCTGCAACCACCATTCTTGGTGCAAGTTCCATCTGAATCCTTTCAGAGCTGCTATACTCGCACTGTGCCCGATGAACGCCGTGCCCAGAGCAATGCCGAAGGTACGCCGATAGCGGTCGACTCCATCATAAAAGTACGGGAGGTTGACGAGGTGGTCGAGTCTCGATCGGACGGCCTGCGGCTTGATCGGATTCTGGTATGACATGGGTCGATTTACTTGTCGGAGCACATGCAGAGGGGAAAAGGGGTGTGGTTGGTGTCGGGAGTCGAAGCGTATGTAGTAAACACCTGACAACCATCACTTTCTTCACTAAAGGAGGCTCAAGACTGCCCCTGACGTTTCAGATATCGGCGATCGCCTAGCGGAAGCATTTGCTTAGGTAACTCGCCACCTTGGGCTCCAATTCGTTTCTGCACCACCAACCAAGCAGTCTCGGCGGGCTTGAAGCACCCCACCTGATGTCGGCGTCCGCCTTCAACACAGTAGACATGCATATTCCCGAGCCTCACACCAATACAACGGCAGAATATTATAAATCATCCTCAAAGGGCCCCGAGCCAACTCCGTCCATATCCATGATATATAGTACCGGTAAACAGTTCTCGAAGAAGGGCCAACTTCGCGACCCCGTCCACACGTCACCGTCCCCTTGCGTCTCGCTGGCCCAGGACCCCTCTCACCTCCTTGTGATTTCGCAGGGCTTGATTGGGACCCTTTTTGGGAATGAACATGCCCTTCGGCTCTGCCGGTCGTCCGCCACCATTTTGCCCGCCTGATCCTGAAGGGCCTGCCCGCGCACTGCCCCTGGTCATCCCGATCCTGGGCGGGCCTTGTGCTGTCGAAGAGAAATGATATGGCGAGGCGTTGGATTGCGGTTCGTTCAGTCGTCGATTCGGTCCCCGAGATTGATGCCCGCCACCGCGGCTCGGACCGCCCAGTCCGTTCGTATTCGTCGTTTGACGGGTCTGTGTCCTCTGTATCAGATTCGAGTGTTGACCCAAGTTCTGCGACAAGGGATCATCGTCGCCGTCGACATCGTGGACAATGTGAACTCGGCTGATCCCTGAATCGCGAGTCCCCGTCGAGCCCGTCGTTGACTGCGGGCGGTCCCGCGAGATCGCCAGCGTTCCATCGGCGAACTTTGGCGGCGCTCGCTTTCTTTTCGTGGTTTGTATGTTGTCATTCCGCTTCTGTTGCTGAACGTGCGACTCCTCGACACCGTTCGCGGCGTCGATCAGCGCCTGTGAATCCAGTGATTCTCCGGGATCATCAAAGTCGTCGTCCACATCATCGTCGATGAGCGAGACCGGCGCGAGCGACTTGTCGATTTGCGAGACCGTGTTGCGTGACGGGGTAGGCGGGTCGACGATGATCGCCTCTGGCGAGTCGCTGCGATGCGTAGCGATCGACTGAACAGGTGAACTAGCTAGCGCCAAGACTTCAGGCGTCCCGGCAGGCCGTATGTCATCCTGGTCGTCGTCCGAAATACGCTGCGGTGAGGACATACGAGGCTGCCGACTTGACGGCTCAAACGGCGACGTGTTCCCCGAATCCGATTGGGCGAGATCCCGGGCCTCGTCGTCCTGCTCTGCGTCGGAGCTGCTCTCCCCATCGCTGTCGTCATCCGTAACATCGTGCAGACCTCGCACATCCGCAATCACCATCTGCGTCGCGCCATTCCCGGCATCCTCCTCGGCCAAGTACTCTGAGCCGATCCCGAAGCGCAGCCGGCCATACTCTCGGCTCTCCTTCAAGATCTGCAGCGCCCGGGTCCGCTTCTCCGCTTCGTCGTACTCCTCGCCGTCCTCCTTTCGCTGTACCATGTCTTCTTGAATCAAGTGCACGGCGACTTCGAGCACGAGCACGTGCTCGATGAATTCCTCGACGTCAAAAGGCTCCGTGGCCTTTTCCGTGACGAGTCGGGCAAATCGATTGTTACGCAGCATCCCTCGCAGAACGCTGCTAATAACCATCTTTCCGAGAGACCCGAAGCTAGATCACCATCAGCACAGCGCGCCAACAGGTGCAAACGCACTTACTACCCCGGCAACAGCCGATTCTTCCGCTGCTCATCATTCCTCGCCTCCACCCCGGCCCACCGCCGCCGCCCCTGCCTCTCGAAATCCCTGCTCGCGAACAGATAAAACGGCGAGTCCTTTGGCCGCTTCAGCATCCGCTTGACCGCCGGCTTCAACTTCTTCACGCGCGCCCGCAGTTCCGTAAAGTTGATCTCGCCGGGATAGCCAGAGTGCAGCCCGAGGGGGAAGACGTGCGATTCCGCGGAATGCCGTTCGCAGAATTCAATGGTTCGCGTCCAGTCGTCGCCGTTTGAGGTCGGGCGCGTCGCCCGGAGTTTTTCGTAGAGCGCGTCGGTGTTTGGGCTCATGGCGATTGGCAGGTGATTATCGCAGTACTGTCATGCAATCAGCATCTCGTTTCTTCATCTGCGCGACGCACTCACCGGACACTTGTCTTCGCTGATTTTCCTCGCTAAAACAGCCATCAGGACCGGACGCGTCGTTCGCGCACACCAACTCACCAATCAACCCCGGAATCTTACTCGGCGGCAACTGCAATGTCGGCGCATCGGAATACACCATATCACCCAACGGCAGTGGCTCGGCCCTGACCCATCATCAGCACACGTCCAATCACTTTTCCGGCCAACTCACCCATTCGGACCGTAAATGATCTCCTCCTCCTCGCCCAACGCATTGATCCGGTACTTTTGCCTCGCCTCAACGACCACCGGCTCCTCCGGCCGCAGGAGGGCTTCGTTCACCCTCACCGGCGCACGCATGGGCGACGGGAACCCGACGGGGATCGCCACCTTGTGCGGCGGGCGTTTGCCCTTTGTGGACTTGACGGGCGTGCGGACGTCGACGCGTTTGCTGAGCTTGCGCCGGGGCGCGCGGTCCGAGTCTGATGAGGCGGGGGAGATGATCGGGCCTTCGTCGTCGAGCGTGAGGCGCTTTCGTTTATTGCTCTTCTTTGGCTTGGCGGGCGGGGGCGTCCGTTCCCGGGCGCGTCTTGCGGATTTGCCGTTCGTTATCGGCAAGGTCTTTTCTCTTGCGTTCCCGACGACGGCTTTTCCCTTTCCTTTGATGGGTGCAGCGGCGGCCTTCTTCCGCGGGAGGATCGAGATATCGTCCGAGCTCTCCTCAGACGAGGTGTCCAACACGACGCGTCTCTTCGACTTTGTCTGTGTCTTCTTCGACGGCGCCGGTCGTTTCACAGGCGACGGCGGCAGCGGTTCCTTCTTCTTGCCGTCGCGTTTACTCGTCGCGAGTTTCGTCAGATTCGTCACCCCATTCACCCCGATCTTGCCCTTTCCCTTGCCCACCTTCGCCACTTTCTTCCCCGCAAACTCGGTCTCACTCCCGCTATCCACGGCCACCACCTTCCGCCTCGGTTTCTGCGCCGACGGCGCGACAGCACCGCGCTTCCACCCCTTCAAAAACGAATCATCCCTCCCGCCACCACCTTCATCACTCGAATACCCGATACTCCCGTCCCGGAGGAACTGCTTGGCCGCGCGGACGCTCCCGACGATCGAGGGCGCGAAACCCTGCACGCCCGCGCTCGAGGGCGCGGACGAGGCGAGGGACTCCCCGTCCCCGCGGCCGATGGAGACTTCTACTTGCAGGTCCGCCCGGGGCGCCGAGGAGGAGAGTTGCGTTCCGTCTTGCGAGACGAAGATGTATTCCTGTTTCCGTTCCTCGGCGAGACGGCGTTTCGCGTCCTGGGAGAGGTAGAGGTTGAGCCGCATATCGTCTGATCCGGAATCGGAATCCTCGAGCGCAGGCTGGGACGTCCACTTTGCGTACAGGTCGTTCGCGGTCGGACGTGTCGGTTCTGGGTCGGGGGACGACGACGACGTCCGCCGCTTCGGCCGCGGTTTCGGTCGTGTGCCTTTCGTCGTCGTCGGTTGTTGGGACGGCCGTTTCTTGTTCAGGCTCTGGGAGGACTGTCTCCTATCCTCGTTGGGATCGTCCAGCCAGTCCCTTGCGCGATATGTCTGCGACGGGTCTGTGAACGGGCGCGCGGTGACGAGTGTCTTGCCGTTACGGCGTTCCGTCTGCGTCGCTGCGCATTGGTTTTGTTGGTAGCCCTCCATGGTGGTGATCTGCAGTGCCAATCCGTGGCAGTCCGTGAATCAGAAGCATCTCCTCTCGTATGTCCACGACCTCCTCTTCACCAAACAAGCAAGGACCCTCTTTCGACGCGTTTTACATCCGAGACAGCCTTCCCAGCGCACTCAAGTATTTCCATCACCCTTCTCCTTTCCCTTCCCCTATTGTCTCCCAGGCAACGATGACCCGCCATTCGCTCGAGTACACGGATCCGCTCCTGCCCTCCGAGGACACACCAACCCCGCCACCGCGCCGGAAACCTCTCCGTATTCCGCGAGGGACATGGTTCATCCTCCTCCCCGTCCTCCTCACGCTGCTCTACGCCTCCCTAACACACATCGCGCCCCTCCCGCCCCTCCCGCGGATACGCATCGTCCACGCCTCGGACGCCGATGCGGACGCCGCGCAGAACGTGCTCACCGTTGCCGAGGAATGCGCGTGTGGGATCCCCTCACCAGAAGGGGAACAGACGGAGGGGCAACGTTTGTGCGGGATCTACGGACGGGATACCCTCGCGCGCAGCCGTGCACTGTTGGGGACGGGAGCGAGGGTCCAACGGATGATAGAGAAGGCACAGAGGGAACGACGGCCGTTGAACGTCGGCGTCCTCGGCGGAAGCGGTACGTCCTCCCTTTTTCGTGTTTCTGTGCCAGGGCTGATGGTGCGCAGTGTCGGCGTGCCACGCCGTTCATCCCTCCCCCGACCATCCGCAAGGTGATCCGGCGGGTCCGGGATGCTATACGACGTTGTTCAAGGAATGGCTGAATAAACGGCTGCCGCTTGTGAGTCTGACGGAGGTGGTATGGAGCATGGCGCTGAAATGTGGCTAGGCCGAGGGTGAGGAGCATACGATCATGAACGGTGCGATCGGCGGGATGGATTCGAGGTGCGTCGATTCGCGGATCATGAAACGATATCTGGAGCTGATCTCGGGACAGCTATTATGCCTTCTGTGGAGTACGCCTTTTGATCTCGCTGGTGATACTCTCGCTGACTTTGGTAGACACATCACATCCCGACGGACGTGGACCTGATCGTCCTCGAATTCGATGTCAACGACCAAGCGTACGTCCCCAGTCTTCCCGTTCGACCACTGGACTAACGCGGCTCCGCCCACTCGCGCCTCGCTTCGCTCCGCTCGCTCGCCAGCTCCGCCCTCTACCAACACTTCTTCGACCAACTCCTCCGCGCCCTCCTGGACCTGCCCTCCTCGCCCGCGCTGATCATCCTCGGCGCATGGGCGCCCACCGTCGCCCTCGACCAAGGCTACGCCGATCCGCAGCTCGTGCACGTGCCGATCGCGATGTACTATGATATCCCGTACGTCAGTCTGAAGCGGGCCGTGTGGGAGTCGTACCTCCGGTGGCCGCGGAGCGTGAGGAAGGCGTTTTGGGTCGAGGATGGGTTGCACCCGAATGTGCGGGGGCATGTGAGTCGTTTTGGGTTGTTGGAGGATTAGTGCTGATCCCCGGACAGCGACTGCTCGCGGACCTGTTGACCTCTTACCTCGAATACGAACTCTGCCGGGTCTCCATCCTCGGCCTTCCCGCCCCGCCGAAGACGGAACACACGCTCGCGACCACGTCCGCCTTTTCGACCGCGATCGACCTCGACTTTCCCTTTGACACGCCGCGCATGACGGACCCGAAGACGCCGCCCGAGGGCTGGGAAACAACGTTCAACGCCTCCGCCATCGCCCTCATCGCCCAGGAATCCCGGAGATTCCTCAGTCGACCATCCCCGTACGCCCTCCCACTGACAGAGATATTCACCCCGCTCCGGGACATCGTCTCGGACACCACCGCGGACCCGGCCACGCCCGACGGCCTGCTCGACCTCGTCCAGCCGCAGATGTACTGCGCCGACGCCAACGACCCGAAGAACCCGCTGCGGCCGATCATCGCGGACGGGTGGAAAGAGTATGTCTGGAACGGGGAGAAGCATTATTGGGTGAGCGATCGCGTCGGCGCGCGGATCAGGGTCGATATCAAGGTGGCCGAGGGGAGGTGAGTCCCCTCTTGGCGCGTTTGGTGCAGGTGGGGTGCTGATGCGCGGCGGTAGGATCGCGGTGTATTACTTCCGCAGTCAGCGGTACGACCTCGGCGATGCCAAGTGCTGGGTGGACGATAATGTCGCCGGCGCGAAACGCCTGCCCGGGTGGTGGGAACGGGAATACAACGTCGCGAGGTGCGTGTTTCCCCTTCTCCCTTCTTCCGCTGCTGATCCCTCCTGCAGCGTGGCGTATATCGACGAAAAAGTCACACCAGGTGACCATTAGTAAGTCCTGTATTTTACATCTCGGAACCCGGCTGATCGGATGTGATAGTGTAACATGTGAGATTCTGAAAGAGACGACGCATCCGACGAATCCGGATGCGCATCACTTTAGGTTGGTCGCTGTTATGGCGACTTAGGGCTGTATTAGAGCATATAGAACTTGTTGAGACACGGAGGGAGATGCATTAGGTTCATGATTGGGGTTTTTGGCGACGGTTCTCTTCGGTTGGACTCAGCGGTATTGGCTGAGCAATCAAGCATTGGGGCGCCAGGCCACTCAAGGACTACTGGCGGGCGCTCCAAGTTGAATCATTTTTCTGAATTTGACGAGGCGATCATTCTGCACCCTGGTCAGCTTCAGGATGGGACGTACCAACGACAGAAAACCCGTCGTTATCATGTTCGGGGCTGTTGTGAGTGGCTTTCTCGTTGCATTTGCTTTTCGAACGAGTTGAATGAAGAAGCGAGACAAGCAGCGATGGCGCCTTCGTGCCTATTGCCACGCCTGGATTTATATATTGTGAATATACCTGTGCCTAACAACAGCTTGTCCTCTCTATGTATGCACGGGCTTGTTAAGCAACCCTCGGCCAAACGCCCCAGCGATGACCGCGAATCCGTCGTCGGCATCCGCCACTTCCGCCAAGAATAGGTCGTGCCGATCCGCCAACTCTTGTTGATGCCGCCTGAGCTCGCGAATGACCGCATACTGACGTGCGCAGCTTGGGCACTCGGTGTCAGAGTCAGGGAGACACCTAATGAGGACTTCATCAGCGAAGCGCGACTGATCAGAGTCTACAAGACTTACCGCTGATGGTAGCTGTGCTTGCACATGTAATGGACAGTTGGTAGATCGAGCTGGCCGCCACACGATGCACAGCGTGTAACCTGGAATACCTGAGGATGCTCGGCATCGGCGAGATTCGCAATCTCCTTGAGCTTTTCTTCTGTTTCCGAGCGGTATGACTTGACAA
Organism: Naganishia kalamii; assembly: GCA_022813745.1. NCBI lineage: Eukaryota > Fungi > Basidiomycota > Tremellomycetes > Filobasidiales > Filobasidiaceae > Naganishia > Naganishia kalamii. The sequence goes on along the minus strand of JAKLLX010000019.1, from coordinate 215,534 downwards.
GGATTTGGTCCTGAAGAGCGAGTCAGTTTCAAGAGGGTGAACGGTTGACCGCTAAACTCACCGACTCAACGTCCTGCCGTGTGTCCGCCACCTTGGCTCGCAGCCAATCCTTGACTACCCCAATACTAGTGACTGTATTCCTGCTGAGGAGCTGGACTACTGCCAAAGGTGGCATGAGATTTTCCTCGTCAATCACTTCGAGAATCTCGCGAACATCTTCGGCGTGCTGGGATATACGCTCCGAATCTGCCGTAAGGTATCGCAAGACGAGGGGATACAGTTGCGGATTTGTTGGGCCGTACAGGTGAAGGTAGTGTAACACGTTATCGGAGGCTGAGCGTTCCTCTCCCGCAATCTTTGGCTCTGCGTCCCCCGCCTTGACATTCATCCAGAATCGGAGCACTTCCTCGTACATGCCAAGCTTCTCCCACAGCCTAATCTGTCCCGGTGTGAACCCAGCTGTCGAGGATACCATCAGGGCATGCATCGGGTCCACGGGTAGATCGCCAGTCCGCTCGACCACATTTAGTGCTTTCTGTCTTGAGGAAGTGGAAGTGGATGACTTTTGATCTTGAGCGTCTGTCAAGTAGAGCTCGAGCAATGTGTTCCAAACACATCGCTGATCGGCATCATCGGTGTCTAGTGCAGCTGTAGGCGACCCTTGTTCGATAGGTGCTTCCACCGTCCGAATCGGCCCGCCTTTAGTTGCTGAAGGTGTACTTGATACCGTCTGTTGCCACCTATCGCTAGCGATGCTTTCGAGGAACCGCAAGAATTGTTCCGGACTGCTGATGAAGTGCGCAAAGTATTGACGAGGGGATGGAATAGGATAGGTGGTCGTTCCAGACTCGGCGATAGGTGCAGGTGTGGTGTTCGATTGAACGACCGAGTTAGCGTCGGTGACAGCCGCTACCGGTTCCGCAGGCGTGTTGGCCGCATTGGCTTGTGGTGCCGTAGTCGCTGAACTGAATACGCCGGTCATCTTGTCGTAACCGAGATACGAAAGATAATTGTTGGATGCTTGCGGGATTTGACTGTCGCTTGAGAGCTCCGCCTGCTTCTTGTCTGCGCGTCTCGTGGCCAGTGCTTTCTGTTTGCGGAGAAAGTTGCCGGAACAAAGATCGATAAGGACAGTCGTGGTCTCCTCTGGGCGGTTTTGAAGCAGCGTTCTCCCATAACGTAAAAGATTACGCTCAGCCTGATGAGCAGAAGGATCAGCATTGATAAAATTGGCGGAAGGCGCGAAGTCGCGCATAACATTTGCAACTTACAGTCTTGGGCTCGAGCATACTGAGATAGTCCAAGGCCGCTTGATAATCCCTCACATCTTCCAGCATTATCATCAGATATTCCTGATCTTGCCGATACCGCTTTGCAAGGTATGTAGCATGTTCATAGAATCCTGCTTGACGGCAGACGCGGATCGCGGTCTCTAGATCGAAAGGTAACTCGCCGTCGCGCGATGTTTCAGTCTTCAGAAAGGCGTCCAAGCGGGCGGCATCAGATGTTTTGGTATAACAGTTGAGCAGGAGAGTCGTATGGTCGGGTGTGGCCATCCCTTTGGCATGCAATTCTTGCAGATAGGTGATGAGGTTTTGTATACGTTGCGCGTCCAGGAACTATTTGCGTTCGAGCGTTAATGAACCTGTTGGATGCCGAGCGGGAGACTTACCTTTCGTATCACATAACTCGGCTGCAGATACCCAAGAGTCTTGACAAACTGCCCGATCGCAGCCTCAAAGTCTCCTTTCGTGTAAAGATAATCGCCATACCTGGCCCAAATTTCTTTGATGCTCTGCTCGTCCATACCCTCACTCCGAGCGACTGCACCGGCCAAGGTGTACAGATTTTTCCGGTACAGCGCCTCGATCTTTGCTTCTGTCGATATTTCGGAAAGGCGTATGAGGTTGCCGTCCCCCAGCAAGAGGTGGATATTTGCGGAGCTTGATGTATCGCTTGAGGGGACGCTGGCGGCGAGCACATGCTGGACGCCGTGTTTATGGACCCCGGAATATGAAACAAACTTGTTGACGAGATCGAAAACGGTAACCTTTGCAGAGGTAGCGGACGAGGAGGACGTCGGATCGGATGCAGCTGCTGCGCTTCTGCGCACGGCGGCAGAGTTGGAGTTGGCTGAAGGCGTAAAAGGCGGTGAAACGATGACGAGGGATTTGCCCAAGTTGTGTATCGACGACTTTGGTCCCTCGTACGCGAGTACGGCTCCCCTTCCCTCAAGTCCGTAAAGATAGATGCCTTCGTCCCTACCCACAATCAAATCCCGCGCCTTGCCGTCCATCACGACACATCCAAGACCGGCGCCGTCGGATTCCTCCAATATCCGCGGATCGGTTCCTCTTCCTGGCACACTTGGTAACACAATCGTCTTGCTCGTCGTGGTGATGAACAGCGAGGTCACGATCTTTGCTTCGCGATCTTTTTGCTTTCCTTTGCCGTTTGCAGCTCCGCTGGTGTCTTTGCTAGCAGCTTCCTCGTAAAGCGGAGACAAGGGGTCTCGGAAACCAAGACCGGTGATAGGCTCCGCCAGAGACCCTTCCCAAACGATCCGTGCCTTGGGAAATGAGGTGATGGCTTGCGGTGACGTGGTGAGAGACTCGGATACATGTCGGTATAACAGTACTTGTCCCGATACGAGCCCGATGGCGAGATAGGATAAGTTTGCCGTCAATGCAATGGTTGACACCTGTTAACGAGATTCAGAATCATGAGTATACGACCGTCATCAGAGGGTGCATTGGCACATACAGGATATCCGCGACTTCCTGTGCCAAGCCGAACACTCCGCATCAACACCGGTTGCTTCGTCTTGTTGTCGTCGTGCAGCAGATCCCATATCTTCAGGATCGGAAACTGAGAAGGAGCATCATCCTCCTGCAACACGGGGGCGCCTGATTAGTCAAGGCATCACGGTTTCGCAAGCAGACGTACTCCGATTCCCAAGAGGACCCCTCCGCATTCCAGCAGCATGACCCCCCGCTCTCTTGCCTTTCCCTTTCCCTTTCCTGCTTGTCCTTCCGTTCCCTGGGAGCTGGTGGCATTCGGCGAGGACTGCGAATCCCATCCTTTCCAACGCTTGATAATTTGAAACTTCGTGTCCAGCAGGGAGATGTAACCGTTTGATTCGGAAATGATACATGATACTGTTTCCGACAGAGGTCCCGTTTGAGATGGCGATGTGATACAGTACGGCGGAATCAGGCTCTGTAGAGAATGGGTCAAGGATTTCAAATGAGGTCACACCAAGACGCATAAACGAATCGATATCTTACCCGAAATACAGCAGGGGACGAACCCAAGTCTTTGGCATCGGTCACTTCCGTCGTTTCGAAGAAGTTGAATTGTCTCCACTGAAGATGAAGCGCATAAGCCGACGATCGTGCCACAGCTCGAGGTATCTACTCACCGTTGCAACCGGTCCGCCCGCACTGGTATTCGTCAGCGTTGATGCCATATTCGCAATCTTCTCTCCCTTCGATTTCGCCAATTCGGATCAAGCCGAGCGGATAATTCCCAAGGGGATAGACGCGGGACGTTGACAATCGTCGTTGCTGGTATTGACGCTGCTAGGAAGGGGCAGGACAGACTAGGATAGGTATGAGCTCATCATGCTCGGAGTGCGTGGTGACGGCGATCGGCGGTAAGTTCAAGTTTCGGCCGCCGCATTTCAGCACAAAGTAAACAAGGATTTCCGTCTTCAGCTCGAGCTCTTCGTCGTCCTTTCGACTCATTCTTTCGTGGCATCGATAGGTTGTGGCCATCGGACGCCATCAGTCTGAGCTATCCACGACATGTCGCGACTAGCGTCTCTCAACCCGGCAAATCGGACACCGGCATCGCCCTCCTCGCGAGCAGCTGCATCTCCATCCAGGAATTCGCCTTTGACTCGCGATCCAAATACCTTCCACTCAATCCTGCGGGACATCAACAACGAGGTCCGGACGACGACTGAGTCGTGGGATGAACTATGTGTCAAGCTTTTCAGGAGTGCGAAGGGCGTGGTAGATGAAGGGACAGAAATCGAGTGAGTTGGACTGTATGCATTATTGCGCCGTGGACGGTGTCTGATGTGTACGTCCGTGTGCAGCAATATCATCGCGATGGAAGAAACCGCGTCGCGGCCTCCGATCATGTCCCACAAGTTGACATACGACAAGCACACTGCAGCGATAAAAGACACCATGTCACAGTTGGTCAGTTGCCGTCGGCTTACGTCCCGGAATCCATACTGACAACATTATTATAATAGGACAAGCTCCTCCTCACCCTGAGGACACTGGTGGAAAAGACAGACCTTCTGTTCTTCAAGTTTCTCAGCGACAAGTCCCCAGAGTCTGCCCTTGCAGAGCCCTTCTGGCCGGTGAGAGGAACATGGTCACTGGAACGTTTTGGTAAGAACCGTTGATGGCATTGCACGTGCTTGGCCTAACAATATCTCCTGCTCATCAGCCGAAGAGCTTCGTCCTGCTGTTACACATCACGCGGACCACCTCGCTCAAATATCGCACATGATGGACCGTCTTCTCACCCCTCTCACATTCGTCACTCCGTCGGCTACCGCCCAAGCCTCTGCACAAGCCGATAACCAAAGCTACGACCGCCACGCGATATTCACGCTCCAAAAAGAAACCCTCGAACTTTTCCGAGACATGATCTATCGCTCTTCACGACATGAATGGCGGGATTGGTGGGTCGAGATCGTGGGGATGGAGATGGACGGATGGGAAAAGGAAAGGAACGCGGATGAGGATGGTTTTGGGTTCAGTGGCACTGGAAGCCCGAGGGTGGGTAGTGGAGGGGGAAGCGCGCGCAAGGGACGAAACGGCAGGAATGGGGATCGTGCGGGCAGTGTCGAGCCTGGATGATGTTTACGAGATCGCCTAAAGTTATGCATGACGATAGACGCACGCCAATATACAATGTGTTACGTCAGGTACGCGACCTTCTCGAACGAAGATACGGGATGCTCTGCGACTACACGATGCAGCAAGTTGCAAGGACCTATCGCTGCATTCAGCCTGATAGCAGAGTGTAAGCTAAGCGAGCATTCCTGGTGCCAGCCGGGCGATATCATCGCTCTCCGGGATCACCTAATCCTGGATCGCTGTATCAAAGATGGAAGGATCAGCCGAGAAGGTCATCTGACGAGTCCAAGAACATACACTTCACCGTCTGTCTCTCCGCCTTCCGAAAGCGCGGACCCGGCAGGAGACAGAATCAGCTTTGGTCGTTTCTGATTCTGCTGCTGCTGCTGCTGTTGCTGTTGTTGCTGCTGCTGCTGGACTGTGTGTTGTACGCTGAAGAAGTAATGAGTCAACAAATCAGAACCACACATCAGAGAATCCACCGTTCGTCTTACGGGTTCCTGGCGTTATAATCGCAATGCACATATGCTCTTGCAACCCCATCCAGACTGCAATGACCGAGCTTTCGTTAGATTCAGAGTACCAGAGACCTGACAAATGGTTCCCACCTTTCAAGTGTTCCTCTTCACGATTGAGTGAAGTTGCAAATGAGCAAGGCTTTGGAAACAATGCAGGCGGTAACTTACTGTATCGTCTCGCCGATGTCGTGGGCATAGTGTAGCGTACTAGTTCTCGGTAGAATGACATCGATCTACGGAAGGGTATTAGCTCAAGGAAGATGCTGCAATGGATTTGACCACAATCCCCTCACCTCGATGACAATTTCGTCGCCAATGTGATAAACCTCGACAGCTGAGATCGCCAGCACCGCGCGGAAACGAGAGACGAGATACAAAACTCGCGTGATCTCGTGCGGATCGGCTCGACGGCCGGAGACTGTTTCGATCTGAAGCGTCAGCGAGAAAGATTTCGGAAAATCTGACCGGGTCTTACGATTGCTAAAGTTCTCCTGCAGGGTCTGTGGCGCGAATCATCGACGAAATCATCAATGTCTGACGGCTTCGGCATCTCGAGCATGACTTACGATACACCACTGCCAGATGATATACGTGCTCAGAACCATTCCACCGATGGGATCCAGAAGAGGGGACTTGAGCGCTTCCCCGATTGCGGGAAAGGAAAGCGACATGATATTGAAAAATACTATCAGGATGCGATGAGTTGGTGTGACCTTGGACTCGAACAAGCACCGACTTACCATCATTCTCCGCGTCCTGAGCGAGGGCTTTCACTGCAGTAGAAGGAATACGCGCGCACCAGATCCAGACGACCCCTTTGATAACGATAGTCGCTACCATGGTCCTGCAGAATACTGGATTAGACTGGACTACCCTGGCATGGACAAAAGATAGTACGTACGCCATCCCGACCCATGAGAGTTCTGCAACCTCCTGCTCCTGCTTACCAATCGCTCTCTGAAAGGATTCGATAAAGACCTGCTCGAACCCCAATCAGCCTTGTTCTGACATCAGCCTTTGTCCACCTCACCTGAGCGAAACTAGCAATCATCGCAACCGCAAAGATCAACACCCCCAACGGCTCAAACCTTTTCTTCCCCGCGGGATACTTGTGCCTATCGCTCTGTCTGCCCATGGCGATACTCGTCCCGAGAATGATCAGGGTCGACAAGAAATCGAGTGCGCTGTCGATGAAGGAGGCGACGAGGGAGATACTGGTTGATGAGAGGACGGCAAAGCCCTTGGATACGAGGAGAATGATGTTGATTGCGAAATTGACTGACGGGACTGCTGTCAGCATGTGCGTTCTTTCGCTAGCAATGAAAGGGACAGCTTACCATTAAGCGCCAGCTTGTTGAGCTTCTCCCTCTTCTCCTCCCTCTGCTGCGAACTCGGCAACAACGGCTCATCTTCCCCGCCTCCGTGCTCCGAGCCGTCATTCAAGTTGACGGATCTCTGATGATAACCGTCGTGCGGCATTAACAGAGACCCGTAATTATTGTCGGGCTTTGGCCAGGTGTCCGATGCGGTCAGATCTCCGTCAGCGTCTCGTATGTAATCGCTTTCCAGCGAGTTGGCGGCGGGTTTGAACGAGGTGACGATCTTCGAGGGCAAGGAGGACGCCAGTAATTGATCGACTTCTTCATATGCTTCTTTGAGGAGTGCCATGTTTTCATAATATTTCCGGAGCTATGGAGGAAATTCTTTCAACACACTGTCGAATGATAGCAATGAACGCAGAATACCTTTTTCGGCAGACGTTTGATGTCATCCTCCTCTAACGGAATATCTTGCATTTGTTTGCTCATTGCCTGATCGTCGATCATGCTACATCCGAGCGAGAAATGGTCAAATAGTAAGAAATGGCAATACGTCACCCACAAGAGACATACTCTTGAAGATCCTTATCATCCCAATGATACTTTGTCCTCATACTGACCGCCGACAAACTGCCCCTATGTCCTCCTCCCAACACGAAATTCGACGTCCGCGCCGGACTCGCACTCCTCACCCCATTACCCGTCGTCGCCCTCCTCGATGGCGATCCCGGCGGATTATTCGGATAGCTGTACGAATACGAATGCGTATGCGGGAGATGGTTGACGCTCGTGAGGGAGCGTGAGGGGATCATGGATGTTGTGCTTGCGCCGGAGTTTGGGGGTTCCGTTAGCGGTCGATGGGTGATTGGTGGGGAGCGAATATGGGGGCTGCCCACGACAGGAAGTGGTTTTGACATGTTGCAGATGATGCTCTTTCAGGTGAGTTGATTGCTGATCGCTGGGAATGTAGTAACCAGTCGATAGCGATAAGAGTTGAAGACCCGTAAAGGGATGGAAGCCAAAGGGGTCTCCCGAGGCTTTGGATAGACAGCCTCCACAATAGGGTCAGGTATCCTCAGAGCGTTCAGACGGCAAACCTGACTTTAGAGCAGTAGCATACCGCAACGGTATGCTCAGCTGTATGCTCATTGGGAGGAGGAGAGTTCGCAGGTAGAGGAGCGGACCGATCATGAAGCAAAGGATAGCATCCGCGTGAACGTGCGAGCGATCGAGAGCTCTCCTCCCCGCCGTAACGCAACTTAGCTAAGGTCTTGTTTGTCTTGTCGTAACGGTATCGAAATCCTGTTAGGTTGAACCCTTCTTTCCTCTCACCACTCACTCCCAGCCTGACGAACCCCATGTCTGCTACGGAAGGAAACTCGCCAAATCGCGCACGAGGATACAAGCGGAGGCGCGACTCGGCATCACCGTCATACTTTGACAAGCTCAACGGTCCAGCGGAAACATCTGCCGTACAGAATGGGAACGGCTCGAATGGGGGATCGAGTTCAAAGGCACGAGACGCCGGACGCGATGACGGACCCTCAAGCTGGGATACAAAAGACGACGACGACAACTATACGCCATACGTTCCCCTATCAAAGCGACGTGCGAATCTGATATCATCGCTACACAACAAGAGCTCCTCCAAGCATGTCAAGACGAAGACCATTGAGGAGGAAGCGGACGAAAGGGAAGCAGCGAAAAAGGCGGAAGAGGAAGCCGAGGAAAACAGGAGGGAAAAGGCGAGGAAGGAGAGAACTCTGCTGCAGGAGGCCCAGGAAGTCAAGAAACAGCAGGCAGAACAAGGTGAGTATTTGCCGCTTTTAAGACCCTTCATGTACAGTGGTCTCATCTACCATTCCAGCTGCACTCAAGACGGATCGTGATATCGAGGCGGAACAGGAAGCGGAAATCCTGGCTCAACTGGAACGACAACAACGTAAACTCGCATCAGATGCAGAACTCGCCAAGGGCGTCCAATATACCGAAAGTCTGCACACGACATGGCGCCCACCGCACTACGTGCGCTCAAGAACCGAGGCAGAAAACGTCGAAATCCGGGAGAAGAACCATATTCTCGTCGAAGGGGATGATATTCCCCCTCCCATCACCCATTTCGAGGACATGAAGATCCCGCAGCCGATATTAAAGTACTTGAAGAACAAGGGCATCAACGATCCGACGCCGATCCAGATTCAAGGTATCCCGACAGCGTTTGCGGGGCGGGATATGATCGGTATCGCGTTTACCGGTTCAGGAAAAACATTGGCGTTTACTTTGCCGGCGATCATGGCGGCCCTGGAGATGGAGGCACGGCTGCCGTTCCAAAAAGGGGAAGGACCGGTAGCCCTCATGCTGTGTCCGTCGCGAGAACTCGCGCGACAGACGTACGAAGGCTGTGTCGCCATCTGCGACGCCCTCAAGGAAAAGGGCGAGTACCCGGAAATCCGTCCGATGCTCTGTATGGGCGGTGTCAGCCTATCCGAGATGGGCGACCCGCTGAGCAAAGGTGTCCACCTCGCCATCGCCACGCCCGGACGACTCATGGATTTGCTCGAGAAGCGGAAACTCAACTTGGAAAACTGCAAATACCTGTGTTTCGATGAGGCCGATCGAATGATCGATATGGGGTTCGAGGAAGACGTGCGAACGATCATGTCCTTCTTCAAGCACCAGCGACAGACGCTGCTCTTCTCCGCCACTATGCCGCGGAAGATTCAAGACTTCGCCCAGAGCTCGTTGATCAATCCCATCCTGGTCAACGTCGGTCGTGCCGGTGCCGCCAATTTGGATGTTATTCAGGAAGTCGAGTATGTCAAGCAAGAAGCGAAGATGGTGTACCTGTTGGAGTGCTTGCAGAAGACACCGCCGCCAGTGATCATTTTCTCTGACAACAAGAATGAAGTCGATGGTGAGTAGCGAGACGTGCTTCTTCCTGGCCGATACTGACGACCTGTTCCTTCTCCAGACATTCAAGAGTATCTCCTCCTGAAGGGTGTGGAGGCAGTGGCGATTCACGGTAGCAAGAGTAAGTTCGCTACTCGTCGCAAACGGTGGCCTTTTCTCACGCTATTTCCGGTATCCAGCTCAGGAAGAACGAGACTATGCCATCAAGTCATTCAAGTCTGGTAAAAAGGACGTCATGGTCGCCTCCGGTGTTGGTTCCAAAGGTTTGGATTTCAACGAGGTTCAGGTAAGTGCAGGCTCTATTCAGATGCGTTACGAGCCTGATCTCATGGTCCCGTAGCACGTCATCATCTACACCATGCCGAAGGAAATCGAAGATTACGTGCATCAGATCGGTCGAACGGGTCGTAGCGGAAAGACAGGTATCGCGACCACCTTTGTCAATTCCGGCGTCCAGGAGCAGACTCTGCTGGATTTGAAGTACTTGCTGATGGAGGCCAAGCAGAGGTGTGTTGACCCCAATGTGTCTGGCAGGCTATTCGCTGACTCTTATGTGGCTGCAGGGTACCCGACTTTTTGAACTCGATCGAGGATCCCATGGCCAAATACCAGGGACAGGGAGGAGTCGGGAAAGCGTGTCCCATCTGTGGTGGTACGTACCTCTCTCTCATTGAACGTGTACACCGTCTGAAGCTTGGTTGCGATCGTCACAGGTCTTGGTCATTCCGTCACCAACTGCCCCAAGCTCGCAGATACCCAGAGGCGACAAGTGGCGGGACATTCTCGAGAAGGAGCTGGTGGCTATTAATTGTTCATATGTTGCGATCGTGTTATCGTATGCTATGGGATGATGTCAGTGCAGGCGTCGTGGTGTATGTCTAGGCATCATGCATCCCATTGTCGGGATCGAATGAGCTCTTCTGTAATTCTCCGTTGGATGCCTCAACAGCCATCGGTGGATGACGCCGTATCTGCTGGGTAGTCCGCACTAGTCGGTTCAAGAACATCAATTATGAATAAGGCGTTATCATAATCCGACTGATTCAGCTGATGCAGCTGTGTGAGGCCAGCTTGGACAAGTTCGCAGGCGACCAGGAGACAAAATAACTACAAGAGTTACAGCACTGCCATTGAACGTACAGCTCACGTTTCAGCTCGGCCGCCGTCCTTTACGCTTTTTGGTGACCGACCCTTCCGACCGAGTCAAGGTCATTCGTGATGTACTGGTAGCCGTAAGATAGAGCCACAAAGAGTCATCTGTCTGTACCCATATCGCCTCTATCTCGACCCATCCCTCTGTCTTCCACCGTCGGCGAGAATGGGACTGATCGGATCGCTATTCTGCTGTTTCCCGCAACGAGGACGGAACAAGAAGGGGAAGAGATCCGATGATCAGGTATGGCGTTGTCTTGTCCGGGAATGGAGCATTGAGGCTAATGAGATCACCCTGGATAGAGCAACTCGGAGGAAAATTCCCTGCTAGGCAACGTTGGGGCATCATCGTCGAATAACCGCAACCAGGACAATACAGACGCCAACTCGATCACATCTTTCGGCAACACGGAAGTCCAAGGAGGAAAGGGTTACGGAGCCGTGGGACAGGATGAGCAGCGTCAGAGGGAGGAAGACGAGATGGAAAGAGAGGAACGCGAGAGGGAGAGACTGAATGCCATAGCAGGACAAGCGGGAAAGTAAGTTCCAGATGGTGAAATCGTTTGTACGCAAGTCGACTGATGACGCTCTCCCCCTCTTTCAGCCGCATGCTGTCGCTAAACCGGCCATCAAGCCCCTTGACCAATCACACGCGCAGCCCACAGTCGTCACGTCCAGCGTCACCAACGCATCAGACGCAAGATGAAGTCTCGGTCCTCAGCACAGAGCCGTCAACGCACGCACAGCCTCTCAATGCCGTTCGGCAAGTCAACCTCGGCTTGGCTCGCGCAACGTCTTCTGGTTCTGGACGAGGGAAACGTGGGAGTGCCATCAGTGGGCGGAAATCTACTTCGTTGAGGAGAAAAGAGATGCCATCACAGGTCGAAGAACGTAGAGAAGCGCCTGTTCCGGTCAAGGCTGAAACACCTATTCCGGTCGAGACTGAAGCACCGAAAACGTCATTGTCACTTGGTCCGGAGGTGTCTACAGCAGCCGACACCACGGTCGCAGAGCCATCCACCAAGGAAGACCCAGCCATGGTTGAAGCGTCAACTTCCGCCCCGCCCGGGAGCGAGGTAGCTGCACCCCGAGAGGACCCTGTCGAGGCAGAATATGCGCCAGTCCAGCAGCCGGCTTCACCCAAGAACACCGAAAGCTCTCGGGACATGGCTACGATCGAACAGGAGCTGTCGTTCGGTACCGCCGAAGTCGAATCTAGTATCGCGGACGAACAACCGGCAGTACAGGAAGAACAGGCCGCCCAAGCTTTGCCTACAACATCCGCTGCCGAGGAAACAGGAACGAAATCAGAAGCTTCATCACCAGCTGCGCAAACCGACAAGCCCGTCACCTCTTATGCAGCTGCTGCTGCCGCCGCAGCAGAGACTTCGACGCAGGATCCCGAGCCATCCAAGCTCGGCCTTGATCTTCACGGCGAATCGACACCAGCAGACACCCAGCCTTCAGCAGTCGAGTCTTCAGCAATCGAGTCTTCAGCAGTAAAATCCTCGAAAGCGGCGGAGAAGGATGCTCCTGAGCCATCGTTTGCCGACGTCGCGTCCCGTGGAATGGCTAGCAAGGAAGCGCCAACACCTACAGCCTCTACCCCCATCGACGCAGATGTGGATGTCAAGGAAACCGCTACGCCAACGAACGAATCGGTTGACGATGACGATGAGGCTTCCACGCCCGCGGAGCAGAATCCCAGCGCGGGTGACGCCAGCGCCGGGAAGTCAGGCAATGGGGGCAAGGGCAAAGGTGGCAAGGGCAAGCGTAAGGGGAAAGGCAAGAAAGGTAAAAAATAGCTTTTTGTCCGATGTAGACCATGTCAGGGAGATCCGTACATGGCGCTGTTAGTCAGAGTCCGTGTAAATTCTGTTGCTGCAATGTAGTGCGCAAGTAGTGCGCTATCCTCACACGCTTCACCGAGCCAATCTGCAAATGATTGAATGTAGCTTGGTACGTGAAGGAGCGATTCAATGAAGTCGTCCTGAAGAGATATATCAGAATTAGAATCTAATGAGAATCTACCTCTGATCCCTATATACAATAGGTTTTTTGCCCTCGACTCTAGCCATTCGCCTCTTGTACTGTCTACCGCTCTGCTGAGCCATCTCTCGCATCCGCAGAATATGCTCGCTCGGTTCCTTCCATTTGAGCACTACAGCTGGACGAGAAGGAACGGGCGTGATCTCGAGTTGTGATGTGTCGATAGGGTTGTCGTCTTCTGCGGCGTCTTTTGACGCATCCGCAGCCTCAATCTTGGCCTTTTCCAAATGTTCCATGTCTTCTTTGGTCTTGCCGGCCGGAAGACTCAATGCTGCCATATTCTTGATTTTGTTTCGAGCAGCATGTAGCTGGTCCTTCGCTTTCTGTATATCTGACGCCGTGTTACGATTCTTTGATAGCTCATAATCCATTGTCCCTGTAGAGCGCAAGTGAGCTTCCGAGTCCCAGCATGAACACAACATTGCGCACATGAGACTCTTCCCCGACGCTTTGGGTACTTTTCGAATTCAACGGGTCCATCGACCGTATTTCCTTCGAGCTTGTTGGTGACAGTCAGCTTGAAGTGTAGGATTGGTGTACTTTCGCTCTCGATCTCCGGTGTCACGAAGATGTTGAGACATTTCTCCTTGTTGTAAGCGTTGACGCTAGGGTTCACGGCTTCAATGACGAGATTAAATGTCTACAAGAACAGTTTATATCAGTATTGTGTCCGCCACTGCAAACCGCGTGACGAACCTGTTGGGGGTAGATAGCAGTAGCCTCGTCTAGTATCGTTTCGAATAGTCTAACTGCGAATTTGAAGGCTTGCGCGCCCATCTCTGGGGAACCATGCAGAATATCGTCCATCTCCGCTCTGTGACGCCGACGACAGGATAATGAGCGTCAGAATGAAGGGCGGTCGGGCACAGCCTCGCGGACTTACAACGAGATGTATTGGAAGCCAAAGATTCGTGCGGTGTTGTGATATGCCACAAAGATACCGTCCATATCTCCGATACGGACCTGCATGCTGTATTTCAAGAAGGCCGATCTCGACATGTCGTAGAATCTGCAAACGATGGTCAGTTTTGAGATGAGCGGATGGTGGCGTAGCAGCGTACTCTTTCTCGAAAGACTCCTTCAAGCCCGTGAGCTTATGAATGTCGTATGCGCTATTTTCCTGGGGGATTTCCACAGATCAGCTGGTCTGCTTAGACATTCGCCAGCGATGGGGAACTGACTACGTAGTTCGCGCGATCATGACGGATGACAAGCGCCGCTCGAGTCTTGACATCGAAAGTCCCCTTGCCAGGCAATCGACGATCTTTACAATCCAACTGAGACCGCATCAGGAGCGACCGTCCCTGGTGAAGCCGCTGGTCAGCGCGGTGTCGAAGTCCTGTGCTCATGGTAACTTACTCGACTATAATGATATGCTTCCCGCTGCTGTCTTTCGGATTCTGGCACCGCGGATTCCGGGCTGGAAGTCATGTAACGTTCCATCTCTGCCTTGTCGCTTGTGACCATTTTCTCCATGACCCGTCCCTGTGCATCCCGCATTAGGATTATCTAGCCAATTCCCATTCAAAGATACTGACAAGATCAGAAAGCACGTTCTCTTCCACGTCCCACCTCTTGTCGTTATCGACAGCATACAAGTCATCGCCCATGTGCCGGATCCACAGCATGGCGGGCAACTTTGCCCCTGCGGTGAAATCGTTTCGCTGAAGCGATCATCTGGTCAGTGCTAGAAGTCTGGACTGCTTACGCCTTTCGTAGACTCACTTCATCAACGAATGCCTGGCTCAGCCCAGTGGTGTTGACCGGTCGGAAGCCTTTGACCGCCACGTTGTCAATTAAAGGGAAGTTTCCTGAACACACGAATGAGACGTACCACTAATCAAGAAATAGATCTGTGAGAGAGCAGATGTCAAGGTCGATGTCGATCCGTAATACCTGAGCTTCTGTTGCCTCGCCAGATTCATGAGGTCCTATACACAAAGCGAATAGGATTAAATGACCGAGCTTGAACGGGTTTGGGGCATTGTCCAGCTTACCTTATCTTGTGAAGCCGTCACATAGCCTGGCAGACGATGCGCCGCAAACTTCTCCCGCGGCGGGATTTTCTCGATGGATGGGGGAAAGTTGTAGACCAGCGAATGCGGGTCACGTAAGAAATGTACAGTCGGACTGGAGACAAGAGGTAAGCTTGCTGAATAACGATGTGCGCCTACCCAATGACAGAAATCACTTACTTGAACAATACTCGTGATAGGCCCCGTTTCAGCGTTGCAACTTCAGGCTGCTCGAAATCTGGAACAATGCCTAGAGGAACCAAGGCCAGTCGTAAGCGATTCGCAACACAATCGCTGTGCTGTCGAGAGGCAGGGAATCGATTCGGTACCTACCAGAGATATGCAGCTTTTTCGCTTCCAGCGTGCCCGACGAGCATGTCTCCCTGGATGTTTTTCTTTTACTGCTCTGCGATGCATCCTTCATGGCGGCTGGGGATAGAACACAAAATGCACTTAAATAATTGCACCTTAACGGTACGCAGGCAAAAGCGACACTGACCTTCAACGATTTCATCCGGCACTATGTCACCGTCCAAGTCATCAGCCTCGACACCGCGGAGTCCGCTGTCCGGCTGCATCTCGAATTCCTTTACGAGGTTATCGAAGCGATCCTTGGCTTCCTGAGGCGTAACGCTGCGTTTCTGCCATTTGTTGCTTGGGTTGTCGCTCGTCGCTGTTGACGAGCGGTCACTGCTTGCTGTTTTCGATGAGGCCTTCGACATATGAGACTGTTGCTGTACCGCTTGAGTTTTGGACGTTCTCTTTGACCGCCGGCGTGCTGCTAGACGGCTCATTCGAGCAGAAGTTGTCGCTTGGATAGACGTCACGGGTCGGTGTTTCGCCTTCTTTGCGTAGGTACTTTGCAGCGCGGATGACATGTCTTTAGACGAAGGAACATGCAGCTTTTCGTGCTCCCATTGTGGAAGCGCAGAGGTCTCTGCATTCGTCTGTTTCTCCTGCGTTGAAGACTGCCCGGTTTCCGGTTTCCCGCCAAGCAATCGCCGAAAGAGCTTTGACGCCAAACCGGGCTGTGGTTTACTGCTTGATCCTGCCTCTTTGTCGCCTTTGGCCTTGTCCGACTGAACGACACCGCTGTGGAAGGTGCTTGACTGGAAAGCTTTTGGTGATAGCGCTGAAGCTGATTTGAGTGTTGGTACTGGTCTGCGGTGGGTCAAGACCGGTCGACACGCCGCACAGCATGTCGGCCATAGCTGTCGGCTCATCTGAGAAAGTCGGGTGGTACTGGAGCTGACCAACTGAGGAGACGTGATCCTGAAGAAGATGTACTCAAACTAACTTGAACTCGATGTCATGATCGAGCTGGTGTTTCATCTTCACGTGACTTTCACCCAAAGAAAGCCATCGCGTTTCATCCAGGCATAACGCGGCATCTCTCTTCAGCTTCAGCTATCCACGATTGTATCGCGAAAAAAAGGACGACGGATCCTATTCACATATAGGCCGCGGTCTTTCCAGAAATCTGGTTTCGGCGACGTCATTGTTATATGCTAAGCTGCAAGTCCTTGAACGAAATCTGACTTCAAGCTGATCGCCGACGGGATGACAACAACCAGATTCGACACTACAATTGACGAAAAGCAGCGTTCGTATCGTAATATAATCGTATCAAGGCAGTCGTCTAAGGATACACTACTTTTACAATCACTGCTACCTCACCGACAGGAGCTCTGAAGACATATTGAAGCGATTGAGCGGATCAATTCTAGCCGAATCTCTATAGACATGCCATGCACATCTCAGCTCATAAAGGAGGGAGGATTAACACTGCGGTGCAAAGGTGAGCTCAGATCATGACCGTTGTTCCGATGAGTACGCACAGTGTCCTTCAGTCTGTTCTTAGGGAATGTGTATCCGGCATCACTCCAGATGGTCAAATTCGGGCTGGAACGGGACATGATCAGCAGGTTTCACATCATGACAGTCGAGTCAACATACTTGGTATATGCGTTTTCATGAGCCGCAATGTATTCCGCCGTCGGGTAGTCTGGCGGGGAGCATCCCACTGTGCCGAGGCCGTCTTTTGTCCATACTCGGATGTAGTCTGTAATGGAAGATTTTCGTTCAGCAGCCACAACGGTTTCGCGCGCACGACAAGACGTACCGACATGCATCTCGTTCGGGAAATGAAGCTGAGTGAACACGACCGACTGGAAATTGTTGGACATCCCAAAGTTGAGGATAAGGTACATCGGTTCTTCCGGAATGATTCGGTCGCCAATCTCGGTCAGGGGGTTGGCACGGATAGAAGAAGCCTTGACAGTCCAGCTCCGGACGCCACTGGATACCCAAGCAATGTATCCATTCTCCCTGTCATTGGTGTCGGCATACCACTCCATGGCGTAGGTGTTGAAGTCTCCGCTCGTGTTTTGGTACACACTGTTCGGCACGTAGGTTAGTGCACTGACAGCTTGCTGGAACTGTCCGCCTCGGTAGCTGTTGATCTTGGTGATGGTCGGGTCGTAGATTTGATAGTCGGCGGTGCTATTGAAGGGGTAATAACCGGCATCGTATGGTGCCAACTGAAGCGATTGTGACATTTCACCCGTGGCCAGAGAGACCTCGATCTACACACGGGAGGGGTCAGCTATCATGTCGCAAGAATCTGCTTCGGCAATCTTACTTGTGCTTCGATAACATCGATTTCCGGAGCAGCACGACCTCGGTAGGTGCCATCACTCAGCTTGGGTCCCGGATGATCTTCACCATCACAGGTGCATCTCGACAATCGCTGACCAGGCAGATAGCTCAATACACCACCGTTGTTACTTGTCAAGGCGGCCTCGGGACCCGTTTGATTGACGTATGTCTGATTGGGCAGAGTACCGATGTCGCAGGTGTCGTACGTGTAAGCTATAATATCGGCACGAGTTGATCAGCATTCGTCTGCAGTAAACACCAAAGGAAACCGAACTCACGCCTGTAGAGGATAGTTTACGGAAGAGCAAAAGGAAAGCAGGAAAGCCCGAAGTGAGCTATGATGTCGCACGAAACATTCGAGAAAGGGAGAAACAAAGCGAAAACTTACCACATCTGAGTTAGCAAAACAGATAGATAAGGTTAGTATCGAGTGTGGGCCTCAAATAGAAGCAGAGACACTTACGCCTTCCGTAGTCGCACCGTAACCCGCTCGACCGAGGTTTCCCATCGTCCACACACCGGGCCAGAAACCTCCGACATCGTTGGTACCTGGCAGCGATACCGAAACTATTTGAACGCGGTGTGTCAGCCAGTAACTTGGTAACCGAATGATCTACTTCAACGAACCTTCAACGTAGACACCCTTGGAGAAACAAAGCTTGTTCCAACTCTGCAACATTCCACTCTTGAAGTTCAAGTCGTGAATCGGTTCCTGCGTCATCGTGAGAACCAGGTGTCCATCCTTGGTCGAGATCGCGCTCGGGTCGTACCATTCGAAATCACCGGTCGGCCAGTAGTGGAAATCGACGCCCTCCCAGTACGGGTCGTCTCCAGGGAAGAAGGTTCGTCCGGCTTGGTTGAATTCGTCACTGAACGCGAGGGTATAGTCGGATCCGTCAAAGCCCTTGCGCAGGTATGCGTCTGGCGGCGTGTCGGGGTCGATGAGGGACGGGAAGTTTCCCAGTTGCGGTACTTGACCGGTTGAATTGATTCCGCCGAGATTGAACCCGGACGTGGCGGAACCCTCATCCTTGCGGTCATCCCTAAAGTGCACGATGATGGGGAATCCACCAAAGAGCATGATCAGTCCGGCGAGGAGGATGAATATCGTCGCGGCGTTGAGCCAACCACGGGCGGAGAACATGTCGAAATGACTCCGCTCGTCCTTGCCGTTCGGATCGGGCGTATGCAGCGCGTCGTCCATGTCGTCATCCCTGTCGTTCCACATGAAGACGCCCGCGCCGGCGGTCGTCGCTGTGCCCGATCGGGGTCCGCTGTTGGCTCGTGCGGCGGGTCGGACGCCCGGAGCGGTATAGTTGCCCTTGTAGTCGCTGGCGTATGAGGCTTCAGACACGTTTGACGAGAATCTGTTCGCCTGGGGCATGGGTGGGGTCGCGATATGGCCCTTGCCATTGCCGAGGAGCGGTTCTTGTGGGTATCCCTGCGGCAGAGTGTACTAGATGCCGACGGACGATGAGTTTCGAATGATCCGGTTGACGCACAAACTCACGGCGTATGGGCCATAACCGCCGCCCACTTCTCCCCGCGCGATTCCACTCGCTTCACTACTCGAGTTGTCGCTCTGACTACGGGAGTATCCTGCAGCACCACGCGAAGGATTCTGCATGACGGGCTGTGCGAGGGGTGTTATTTGCTGTGCGTCGCTGAACGGGTTGTTGGCTTGCGTAGGTGAATGGCTGCGCGTCAGAGCATCAGTACGGGTTGTACATCATCAGACGTGGAAAACTCACGCAGGCACAAAGGTATAATCTCCTGTTCTTGACCGGTCTCTTCCTTCCGTCTCGTTTCTGACCATCTATCGAGGTCGATCTGACTGTTCCGCCGGAAATGGGCTGAGGATTGGCGCGAAAGGGAAAAAATGAATGAAGGCGTCACAAAGGGAGGTCGAGGTGTCGGTGTCGGTGTTGACTGCCGTTCAAGTCGAGACCGTGATGCTCGACGTGGCGAGGATACACTGGGGAGGCAGCAGACACAGCGACAGGATGAATAGATGATTACCTCGGATCGATTTCTCGGGGGCAACTTGCTGCTCCGTGGGACGCCCGCGCGGACATGTTTACTAGTTTACTTACTGCTTACGTTTGGATCCGATCCGTTTCGTTTAGACGCGATCCTATAAATGGGCTGTGTCGCGCTTGACTCGTGGCATTCGTGGTTGGTCACTGCAGATGCCAAGCGCATATGCTTATTTGTGGAGACACCAAGTCTGGGGTCGGCGGGATGGGTATAGGACATGGACGGGGAGGTGAGGTCTATACAGATAGTACCGCAACCATCTGGGACAGTCGTACAAACAAGCAGAACGCATGCGGGTCTGGATTCGAGGGAACGCTTCACCTCCCAATGTGGATCGGATTATGCATATCATCCTCTTCCTCCATATCAATCCTCAATCACGGCGACAATCGCTTGATCTTCCAGGGCTCGCCATCATCCGCATCTTCCGCACGTGTATAACGGAATCGATCATGCAGCCTCGACGGCTGACCGGACCAGAATTCCACCTCGCTAAAAAGTAAAGAAACAATCAGTTCCTTCCAACCTCGGAACAAACACTTCGCCACTCACAACGGAACCACCCTCCACCCACCCCAGTGCGGCGGACACGGCACGTCCCGCCCTGCAAACCTCTCCTCCGTCTCCCTCACCCACCGCGTCAGCTGCTCCTCATCCTCCACCTCCTCACTCTGCCGACTCGCCCACGCGCCAATCTGACTCCCCCTCGGTCGCGACGCAAAATACTCCTCGCTCTCCGCGCGCGTGACCCGTTCCGCCTTGCCGACGACACGGACGGACCGGGACTGCTCGCGCCAGTAGAACGCGATCGAGGCGTACGGGTTCGCGTCGAGTTCGCGCGACTTCCGCGACTCGTAGTTCGTGTAGAATACAAAGCCCTTGGTGTCGACTTGTTTGAGAAGGACGACCCGGGCCGAGGGGATCCCCGAGGGAAGAGCGGTACAGATCGTCATCGCTTCCGGTTCGTGGACGGCGTCGAGCTTGATGGATTCCCCTGTTGCTGCTTCGACCTGCGTCGGAGGGGGAGTCATTGCTTCGCCTAGCCATTTCTGGAACTGCGTCAGCGGCGAGGGCGACAGGTTCTCGCGGAGCAGTCGGGGCGTCTTGTACTGGTTGTGGGATGTTACTTGCAGCTTGTCCCCTTGCGTCTTGGTGTTCTCGGGGTTTGCGGCGACTTCGTTTCCGGAAGGTGCTTGAGCGTCCGATCGCTCAGGCGGTTGAGGGCCAGACTTTGATGGAGGGGCGGGGACGTGGTCCATCTTGACGTCGCTGTAGTATCGGAATCCGTGAGAGGAATAGGTGATGAAGGCTGATCGCAGCGGAAGGTTCTTGACGAGTGGTTGAGTCTTTCGGAATATTTGACCGATCAACATGTGCTGGTATCGTTATAGTGGCTTGCGAGGTGATAAGAACGACCAAAACGTCAGCTCATACGACTTGACGAGACAGGGAGAGCCGATGACTCATGTTGCGATTTCGCACCGATCGCGCGGCTTTCGAGTTTCAGGTTTTGACTCCGCGCATCGGACTTTGCGGATGACGACCTGACGACCTCACAGCAGCCCAGTCTTCCCAGTCTTCTGAGCCCGAAGACGCCAGCCGGCCGTCTTGGAAATGTAATGCATACTTCGTGGACATCTAATGCGATACCCCTCGCCTTTCCTATGTACAACCGCGAGGCCCACAAGCCCCGATACCGACTTCTTTTTCCCGTTCACGTGCATCTCACGCCCGTCCCGCGACCACACTCCATTCATGCTCAATCTTGCCCGTCTGGATGCCCTGGATTCGGTCCAACATGGCTTTTGCAATAGGACCCAGTCCCTCGGGACCGGCGGGGATAGGGATATCTTCTCCCTTGTAACCGATGCTGCGCGGACGACAAGTTAGAACAGGGTTTGTCGAAAGCTTGGACACGGCTACTCACTTGTCTACCGAGGTGACAATCGCCGCTGTTCCGGCGCCAAATACCTCCTTGACCTTGCCGGCTTTCGCCAACTCTGAAAGCTTGGGCATCGTCATCTTCCTCTCCGAGACGACAAAGCCCGACTTTGGCAACCCAGGGACGTCGATCTTTCCCGCAACATGGTCCCGCGCGATGGAGAGGACGGAATCCCGCGTGACACCTGGAAGGATCAAGTCCTCCAACGGCGGCGTCAAGAGTTCCGTTTCGCCCTTCTCGTTCTCAATCACGACGAAGAGGTTCATCGTCCCGACCTCGGTCAACTCGTGCTGCGGCCCATGCAGCCACAAGTTTTGCGCGTATCCCTTTTTCGCGGCTTCCACCTGCGGCACGACACCCGGAGAGTAGTTGGCGCCGAGCTTGTACCCACCCGTTCCGCCGGGGGCCGCACGGACGTATTCCGTCGTCGCTTGGAGGGAGATGGCTTTGAACCCGGTTGCGTAGTACGGACCGACGGGGGACGCGATGACGAAAAGGAGGGCTTTACTTGATGGGCCGACGCCGAGGGAGTTCTGGGTGGCGATCATGGTGGGACCTGTGACAGCATGAGCAGATGTCCATATAGCGAGATACAGGGCCTACTCACGGATGTACAGACTGTACCCAGGCTCTCCAGGGATCCACTTGGAATCGAGGACGACCATCTTTTTGATCAACTCGAT
Source organism: Naganishia kalamii (assembly GCA_022813745.1). NCBI lineage: Eukaryota > Fungi > Basidiomycota > Tremellomycetes > Filobasidiales > Filobasidiaceae > Naganishia > Naganishia kalamii. The sequence goes on along the minus strand of JAKLLX010000019.1, from coordinate 193,371 downwards.
CAACGCATCGCCGTTGAACTGGGGCAACGCGATTCGCGCCGCACTGCGGTTCATCCGGGCCATGTTCATGTCTGGTCGGAAGAGACGGATCGTGCCGTCTTCGCAGCGGTAGGCCTTCATGCCTTCAAACCTGCGATACAGTTTCACATCAGACTTCTGAAAGCGGATGTGTTTGAAGAGGAATACGCACAGACAGAACGCGTAGTGGAACACAGTCGACGAAGGGTCGAGCGACAGTGGACCATCTATGCAGCAACGCTCAGCCATAATCCGGGAAAGTCGCGAACAAGCTCAACTCACACTCCTTGATTACAGGCTCTTCCCAACCCGTTTCGCTCGACCATGGGATCGTCAACATGTGGTCGGTAAACGTCTTGCCGAAGATCAATTTGGAGGAGGGCAAGGGCGTCTTTGGGTTTTTGAGTTCTTCGATTTTGAGCAGTGACGGCTGAATCGAAGTCATATAAGTCAGCTCAACATGCACTCCTCAGTGATCCCGCACAGACCAGAAGTTACTCACGTCGATATCTGGAAGGCTGATGATCTCCCCCGTCATGGTATCCCGCTGCACAGCAGGTGAAGAGGAAGACTTCCATCGTTGAGCGGTCAACGTTGCCGCTCGCACAGCGGGTCGGAGGAGCGCTTGTCGGGTCGAGAGAACCGAAGTGGTTAGAGATCGAAGAGCGGTACGCATGATGGAGGTGTACTGGGTATACGATGGGAGACAGCGGGTGTGTAGGTACTTGTATATAGAGTCAAGGTCGACATGACTCATGGGACTGGCTGGCTGCTCGATGGTGCGCCCGAATTCTGGCCCGATGCTCCGATTCCCGAAAGCGTTTGAGACACGAGTGTTGAGCTTTTGACGTACCGTGTTCGAGCTTCAGGCCTGCTAGCTATTCACACCATGGTCCCTGTTCCCTCGCCTTGTCGACTCCTTCATGATGGAAACGCCTTACGGGGCAACTGGAATGAACTCGCTTGCCGTTCGCGAGCGAGACCGCGAGCTGGCAGCTGCTGAATGATTCACGATGGTAAGCAAGCACGAGCATGACTCTGATTGACCGTTCAATGCTGATACCCAATGCACAGATGAGCATGGTCACACATCGAAGACGTTCACCACGAGATACTCTGTAATGATCTCGCCGTAGATCCGCATAGCGAAAGTAAGCCATGGTCCGAACAAGAGACCTGGAGATGCGACATGCTGATGCGCACTGCTGTCTAGCTCCGCACTCGCTTCACGGTGCGAACGAATCCGGCGCCGGCACATCTAGGATGGGTGAGCGGCGCGCCTCTCCACCGAATCCTCCGCGGCGGCTTCCTCGCCGAAACATCATCTTGACATGATTCGTGAGTTTGCGGACCGCAGAGTCGTCTCTCAGCAAAAGCTGATCCTGAGCTTTACCGGTGCAGGCGAAACATGGTATCACCTCGTGCCCCATCTATCAGCCGCCTTTAATTCCTGCAGACAGCGACCTCAAGCGTGTCGACTCCTTGTCTTGATTCGTCGTAGTTTCCCCGCTTCGTCCTCGGAAATCCGTAATTATCGACGTCGGTTGGAAACGCCCCGCGCTCTCGTCTGGCTGCTCTGGTAGCCTGTCATCGGATGCGTCAGTCGCCCAGCCTGGTACCCATACCGCCGTTGACTTGCCTCTCCGAAAAATACATATCGCCGGTGACATGCCTTCCGCGAGCAAGTCCTCGGGTACATGACTGAAAAGATGTCGAGGGTCCCGATGCTGTTCGGTAGGGAAAGCGAGGGACGTGGTTCGAATGCACGAAGCGCTCGCCATCGATGCAAAAGTCCGTCACCTAGGATGAACAACATCAATTACCCGGTCGGTCAACTGCGCCAAAGCCATCGCCGATTCGTCTTGCGTGTCGTTTCCTCAGCACGCGCTTGGGATACTGCGGCGACATCGCTGCAATCGTCCTTCTTGCTGTCAGCCGCGCGACATAGCCTCTCGATAATCAAGTGCCTGATAGAGAATGAACGTCAATCGAGCTTCCTGCAACTCGGTATGCTCTGCGATCCGGCGCGACTGTTCCGCCATGAACGACGTCAAGCTCTTCTATCAGCGACGATGTCGATCAGTTGGACATGGTAATGATAGATGCGGTCTATAGGCAAGTTCGGGTGTAATACTTGACTTGCGCTCAAGTATGATGTCAGGGAAAAACAGCCCATCTAATTCAAAGCCCATGCATAATACAAGAAATACAAGAGTAGACCCGAACTCAGGCCAGTAAGTTACAGGAAGGCCGCGCGAGGATCTTCCCCGACGATAGCTCTGCCTGTAATTGTCGATATCGGTTTCAGCGCGAAGACTGAGTCCCCATTCGCCAATAATACGGTATCGATTGTTTAGCCTGTTGTTCGGTGTCGTTGTCGTCGGTCTCGTGCGATCGTTTTCCATTGCCATCTAGTCCGCCTCGTCTTCCGAGGCAGTCCTGGCTGGTCGTTTGCCACGCGCTTTCGCAGAGAGTGGTCGAACAGGTCGCTCTTGCGTTGGAGTGGTAGGCGGAGAGAGCTCCGAACCGGCAGTGGAAGGCGCCAACGTTACCGAGCTCGCAGTGGAGGGCACCAAGGTTTCCGAAGTCACGGTGGAAGGCGTTCGCGGTCCCAAGAGCGGCGACGCGGGCGGGCTGGAAGCCGTTGATACATCCTCGTCGTCCTTGGCGCGAGTGAGTTTGTAACGGCCAGAATCGAGGTTGTCGTCAAGCGGCACCGGTCGTTTTCCCAGCTTGACCTGCTCCACCGAAACTTCGACTACCGGCGCTTCCTCTTGCGTAGTCGAGGTCTCAGCAGGGGGCGTGGCGGGATCGCTCTGAGGCACAAATACTTGCTCCGGCTCCGAAGGCATCGCGGACGCGCCCATAGGCGATGCAGCAAGAACACTACGATCTTCAACGGCCGATGCTGCAGCTGGCAAAGTCGCACGTTGCATGGCCCTCCTCGGAAGAGGTCGGAGAGCTTGTGTCGTATCCCGAACGGCTGACGACATATTCGACGTGTTGGAAGCTGCTTCGGTAACATCTCTGTCCGAGGTTCTTCGTTTCCTCTGCGAGCTGCCTCCGGCGGTGGCTGCGGGTACAGACAGAGGCTGAGTCGAAGGTCCGGCGGGAGCGTTGGCAGGCTCGATTTCCGCATAGTATGCAGACTCGAAGCCTAGGCGACGGACTTCGCCCCACAAGATCAACTCGGTTTGCTGCTGAGAATACCATGCATTGAATTGCGCTCCTAGTTGGTCCAATGGTCCTGCTTGGGGGTCCACATCAAACAAGTCGAAACGTGCCGCCGACGGGTTATCGTCGGCTTGGAATGACGCGACGACGCTCGTAATGAAGTCCAGAGATTGCTCAAGTTGCTCGGGCGTCTCCTGTTCATCCGCGGCCGGAAGGAGGAGCTGCGCCAAAGCAGGATCAATCTGTTCTCCTTGCTCAACCACTGCCCCATGAGGAGCGTTCGGCATCGCCGGAAGCCCGATTGGCACCTGGTCGACATTCTGAGGCACGATGGCATCGTTAACGGGCGGTGCGGCGAGATCAGGTCGCAAAAGCGGATCGACATTGTTCCAGTCGAATTCGGCAGCTGCACCTTCGACATTTACATGCGCTGCCAGGGCGTCTTGTGCGTCTTGCAAAGTGAAGTTGTCGTCCACGTCGAACTCGAATGGTTCGCCTGCTGGCAGCACGGGCGACTCAGCTTCGATGGGCAAGCGGTAAACCGGTTGGACTAGACGAGGTGCCAGCTCGGTCTGCACGACAACGGGCATAGGCGCATAACCAGACTCCGGCTGAGCTACTTGCGTACCGGCAGCGTTGTACTCGTGCTGCTGTTGAGGAGCCAGCGCAGGAACATTCTGCTGAGCTTCAAGCTCGTGGAGATATGCGATCTGCTCGGCAGTGAAGGTATCCCCAAACTGTTGCTCTTGCTCTTGAGGCCCAAGGTCGCCAGCCTGGTGTGGCTCTTCCGCTATGTCCATTAAGGCGGGATACCTCGATGCCTCGGAGGACGGCGCGGCGCCAGCTTCTCGATGAACAGCGACATCTTGGTGCGTTCCGGAGTTCACGTTGCCGAGTCCAACAGATTGAGGCGTTTCGGTTTGCGGATGGTCGGGAACATGCAGATACGGGTTGAAGCTCGTTTCCGCAGTCGTATACTGCGGCATCATGTATGGGGATGCTTGCGGAGCATTCTGCTGTCCGAATGTGGACGGGTACGTGCCAGAACTGGAAGTGGAATACTGAGGCGCCGCGAACGCCAACGATGCTTGTCCTGCAGTCTGATCTCTTTGGGCCTCTTGGAACATGCCATGCTGCCAGTTGACCCGTTGCCCAAAGAATGGCAGCGGGGCAGACTGATACTGCTGATTTTGGTACTGTTGATATGTTCCAACCTGTTGAGTTGCTTGTTGTTCGGTCAATCCTTGGTGATACTGTTGCGCGGGTGCATACGTTGCAGGCAACATCTGTCCCTGGCTAAAGGAAGAACTTGCTGCGGGGTATCCCAGCTGTCCCGGGTCAGAGCCTTCTGGCTGTCCTCGGTGTTGCTGCCGGACAAGCGCCGCATTGGACACTCCCGCCTGAGCGAGACCGCCATCGCCGTACATGCTGGCGTCGGATGATGAGGCTGTGACCACGTCATGCGTGAGGGCACTTGGCTCTGGGTGGACTGGCGGCTCGTTCGATACTGAAGGAATCTCCGACGACGCGACTGCGTCGTGAATTGACTGTTGCTCGAGCTGTTGCTGTTGCGCGTGTGGTTCAGGGGCTTGCAAATTCGCCGAAGGTCCCGTTGAAACACCACTCGACGACTCGGATTGCAGCGTCGTCAAAGTGCCGCTTCGCACTGTGTCCGACTCGACGGGGCGAACGGGCGAGTCGACAGGCGCTTGTGCTTCAAGGGATTGGCTCGACGTTGAGCTACCAATATCGGCTTCTTCTGGGATGACGGCAGATGCTGATTGCCCGGGCGATAGTTCCGGTGGAGACGAATTACCGAGAGCGTCGGACGAGATGGTGTTTGCCGAAAGCGGAGAACTGATGTATGGCGCACTCGCGGCACTGCCGACTGCTTGTTGTCGAGTCCTCGATGTAGCACCTCTTGGGAGAGGCCTGACAACACGGCTCAGCGACGAGATCTCGAATGTAGGCAAGCGTTCCATCTGTGACACAGCTGGGGACGTTTGCAGCTCTTCTGACGGAGCGGTGATCTGTTCTGCCTGCTGCTGAGAAAGGAAAAGGTCATCAGTTGAGCGCTAGCAAAAAGCCCGCTGAGACGCACTATGGACTGGACGATGGCTTCGCCAGGGGTACCATCATCATCCTCTCCATCGGCATCGCCGTCCGAGTCTGAGCTGCTTGACGCCTCCTCACGCTGTGAAGCCGTGTTGCTGTGCCTTTCTTCATCGACACTCGACTCTCGGTCACTGTGTGAGCACGAGTCCCTTTCCGCTACAGGCGATCGTTCGACATCCGCTGACGAGTCTGCGTTTCCTGCTTGCTGCTGAGGAGGTAAAGCGTCAGCATACAAATCTATTATCACAGCTGGGATACCGCTGATACGTACTGCCGATCGAAGCATGTTCCCGCCAGCGGCACCATCATCGTCTCCATCGCTGTACGAGTCCGAGTCGCTGTAAGATCCGTCATCCTGGCTTGACGAGATGTCGCCGTCCGTTTCATCATCAATACTTGACTCGCAATCGCTGTTCGACTCGACGTCGCTTGCGGTTTCGACGGACTGTTCGACGTCTGCTGCGGAAGAGGTCGCATCGTCTGACGAAATATCTCGTGCCTGCTGTCGAGAAGGTAAAGAATCAGCACTTGCGCTTCCTCCAGAGCGACATCCCTCCTCGATACGTACTTCACTTCGGGCCACAGCCTCGCCAGAAGCTTCATCTTCGTTTCCATCACTAGCCGAGTGCGAGCCACTGCCCAGGCTTTCCTGACGGCCGGAGACATCGTCGCTGTCCTCTCCCCAATCGATACCCAATTCTTCCATGGTCTTCAAGTCCAAGTCGGCCTCAGCTTCGACCAAGCCGTTCACGTCCGCTGGAGAATTATCGTCCGCTTCTGCTACATCCTCGTCTTCTCCAGAAGAAATTTCCACTTCAGTGCTCTGGAGGCCGATGTCCGCTTCATTCGGAGTCGAAACATCCACATGTACGACCTGATATACACCACCACAAGTCAGCATCGCAGCGGGGAGGACTTGTGCACAGGAAGATATGATACTTACTGATGATACTTTCACTTCTGCCAGCGCGATACTAGCTTTTACTTCCTCCTCATTGTCTCCTTCTCCAAGACACCCACATGTCTCCTTGAGCGACAATAGCGCCTCTGATGACGGCGCCACTACGACTTGCTCGACCGCGGTTGAGTCCACGACGAGTACCTCTGATATCGGTCCCGCCGTGTCCTCCTGTTGCGTGTCCTGATCCGCAGCGAACGCCTCTGATGTCGGCGATGTTAGGTACTGCTGCGCTAACGTGGGATCGGTGAATATTGCCTCTGCTGACGGCAAGCCCTGCTGGATGGAAGTTGGGACGGAGGACTAGGCAGTGTCAGCATTGGAGGATCTTCGCGGTCAGCTGGTCGACTTTTGACTCACTAATTCTAGTTCTATTGAGGCGACTTCTTCATTCACTAGCTGAATATATCGCTGGATCTTCTTCTCGACTCGGTCGTAGATGCACCAGAAGAGTAGGCAGATGAAGAGGGCACCGAGGGAGATCGCGAGCGCCAAGGATATATGCGCGGCGCAGATGAGTCTCCTCCTGAGCTTCCGAGGCATTCGATGATCGTAATCATGCTCCACCTCACTCAATCGCCAGGGTGACTATCGAGGAGATCAAGGTGATTAGTCTGGGTCGAGCTATCACCGTGAGAAAGACAACGCACCGAATGCTTGAAGCGGACGTGTTCATGAGGCTCGACACCGCTCGAGTTGCCTGTGTTCTGTTTCTGCCGCAGCTGCCTGATAATGGCGCCCTTCTCCTCCAGTTCTGCGTCCTGCTCTTCCAGTCGCTCCACGTCCCGAGCACGTCTCTGTTCCAACCGGTCGTTGCTCGCCGTCAGGTCTTGAATTTCCGACCGTAGTTCGGCGATGGTGCGGGAAACGGCGGCATCATCGGTATCGCTTGACTCTTCTGTGTGCTTTTGCTGCTCAGGTCGACTGTCGATATCGTCTGGCGTTTGCGGCTGTGCTAGCTCCTCGTCCACTTGTGTGTTGCATGCTTCCAGTCGCGTGGAAGTCCTTTCCAACTCTGTGGCCAGGTCTTCCACGTGTGCGCGACTGAGGTGAAGGTTCCAAACACAGTCGGCTTCTGAATCCGACCTGCTCTGCAACAGATGCCTGATCAGTGGCCGCAGCTGATTCTCCTCGAGGAGGTCGACGATGATGATTGCGTTGACGATATTGCCACTGTCGAGATATTCGAGCAGCCAAGTACCCGCGCCGATATTGATGCTGTCGAGTTCTTGCGTGCTTTGCTGTTGCTCTGGACCTCGCTCGTCCATCTGCACGTTCACTCCTTTCGCTTGTACGTGCTTCCCTCGCAGAAGAGCGTTCTTCTCTTCCAGCTGGGCGTCCTTGTCCGCCAATCGACGACGGTCCGAGGCACGCTCTTCTTCCAACCGAGCGATCCGTTTATTCTTCTCCTCCAGCTGTGATGCCCATCGAAGGCCGTCTCGAGCGCGCTCTTCTTCAACCTGAAGGCTGCGCGCCTTCTCCTCCTTGTACCGCCACCGCAGTTCTTCGAGCGTAAGTGATTCGACGTTATCGTCGGCATTGCTGTTGGAAGGATGCTCGACGAGCGAGTCATCTGCCGAGCCGATACTGGTGTCGTCGAGCGTTTGACTGTTGTGCTGACGCTCGCTGTGGACCAGACGAGTTGACTCGGGCCAGGAGGCGGAGATGGGAAGGTTGACGGGATCTTTGGGGATGTAGGCTGATGCAAGGAGGCAATAGACAGGCGCGCCCGGATGGTCAGCGATGCAGTCTGGCGTTGAAGGGAAGATCAATTACCCGTCAAAGAAGATGAGACCTCAGGAGCCCGAGTCGTAAGTCCTGTACCTGACACCGACAATGCCGCCTCGTAGATGGTAGCAGCAGGTGTGGTGACGGCCGGGACTTGACCGGGCGTAGGTTCCTCGATTCCAGAAGCAGGGGCTCGCTCCGGGATCGCTGACAAGCCGGGCAGAGGTGCCACGGCTTTGTGAACGGCCTGCGTGATAGGCGGTGATGTTGCCAAAACGCAGGAGTTGATGATGATGTTGTTGTTGCTGATTGACGAGCACGAGATGGTGACGTCCGAGTTGACAGCCGAGGCTGACTTGCTGTTGTCGGCGAAAGACGCCAGCGACAAGAAGATGAACAGAAGGAGCAACCCTAGCAGGTTGCACTTGGTCTTGCCGAACATCTTGAAAGCGTCAGAGGTGTTGAATGCAACGGTTCTGACGTGGGGAAGGAAAGATCTTAATGGTAGCTTAAAGAGGTGGGTCAAGGATCTCACTCTGATGACCAGACGCGGAATGGGCAGACAGCAGTGCAGCGAGGGGATAGGATACGACTGCAGCGACGGGCAGGCAGTAAGCACGACGTGCGATGGGACAAGGTTCGCCGAGCTTGCCACGCCCGGACCGCCACGCAGCGAGACTGACATTGATTTGACTCTGATGATTCAGCTTACAAATCCGTACACTCATCACCCGACCCTCGACACCATGCTCGAGCCCCAACCAATCAGCCCTCCCCGATCCATGGACCGCGAGACGAAAAACGAAAAAGCAGATCGATCCGGCTTGAGAGACGCGGTAGAAGCTGTAGCTCCAGGCAGGAGCAGAAAGCAGCGATCCGGAACGATAAGGATAGGGGTTGAGGAGTGATTGGCGGGTGATGCCATTTTGCGAGAAACGCGAATTGAGGAGCGAGAAAAGTCGACGACGAGCAAGGGGATGAACATGGACGGCGGCGATGCCAGTCCTTGACGAACCCACGACGACGACAAAGTGACATGCATGATGCCTGAAGGGCAGACGCAGCGACGACGACCATATGTCAGTCAACAGCCAGCGTTATATACGCAACGAAGGAATTCACTGTACTCACCTTGAACTGCGAAAACGGGAACCGAGAGACCTTTTGGCACGCCGAGGAAGGATTCGCGCCGGTTACCAGCTGATAGGATATCGTGTACGGTTCATCCGGGTTATCCGAGGTGCCTGATACCTAGGGATCTCGATCCAGACGGACAGAGGTGAAGATCGATGGTGATCACAGTTGGAAGATGGGATGACGTGTAATAGGAACTCAACAGTCGAAGATGGTGACGCATGGTGTGGGTGATGGTGGAACAAAGGCACAATGGTCGAGGATGAGGAGTGGTGGTAGTGATGCGACGGATAACATGACCGTTCGACAAGGGATAACGATGTAGCGTAACATCGTATGGGAATATACCATGAGAGTTGCCATTAATACGCATGGATGAATTAAATTGATGTGGCGGTATATTCGTCGTCTTCACGACGATCGTCGAGGAGGATGCGAAGATGCGAGGTGGACGCGAAGGATGAGGATGAGACGATGACGTCGCACGATAAGAATCAGGCGAGGAAGGTGGAGTATCGACGGGTGATGGTGGATCGAGTGTTGGATGGACGACATGGTGGATGAAGAGACGTTGACGTGAACACTCGACGTGAAAGCGGTATTCTCAACAATCGCAGAGCAAAAAAGTGATACATCCTTATGCGGGAAAGGCAACGTCCTCGAACCATCCTGCGTTTCTTTATATCAGAATCAGCGACGAAAACAAAGAGCGAAGAGATGGACCTCGAGGCTTGAGAAGCTGTGCTTACCCTCATCTTGCAATGCCTTCCCCTGCAAATCCTCCGAATCGGGGGCAATCGGATTTCCCTACCCCTTTCCACAGCAAACCGCTTCTTATTGTGCTCTCTCCTCGATCAATTCGTTTCTTTCTTGCTGACACGCTTCCAGTTGACGACTCCGTGTCCACGGTGGTTATGCAGATGCGTGCGCTGGCCGTTTGTTGACGGCGACGTCGAGGTAGACAGCGGAGGTTGTCGAATCGCGACAGGAGGTGTCAAGGTGAAACACCTAAGTGGGTTTTCGAGAATTGGCGGTTTCGACGTTGGTGATGAAGAGCTGACGATTGCCTCTCCTAGACTTGATCGTCTTGATAAGGAGGACGTCCGCTTGTCCCCCAAACCTTTATCCAAGTCGTCCCGTTTCCCAGATGACGGACGATGACCGGTGTTCCGTCAACTTCAAGTCTTTGGAATATGCTGAATCCGTCGTCGACGCAAGGTATGCAACAAGCCTCACGAAAACACTGGATTGCACTCTTGGTAAGTAAAGACTCTCCTATGCTCACCCAGACCGATTTACTGACCTCGTCCGCCAGTCATCACCGTATCGCATAATCGTCGCTCCTTCACCCGTCGGCACATCCATCCCCACATTCCGCTTCGTAGACGTTTGATGTCGGATGATTGTCAACGGGATGGGAATCTTGATGCTTGGCCGGCGTAGAGACGCGGATTGCAGGACGGACGGATTGAGGGGTAAGTCTTCAGTTTGTTTGGCTGAATTTGCGCAGCAGGTTGCTGATTCGGCGTATCTTTGCTATCTTGTACCTGCTATTCCCATGTCATCGGTACCTTCTTGGCAGGCCAGAGTCCGATCAAGACTTGCGAAAGGAGCGGATAGATGGGTACGTCCTTGATTCGTTTGGCTGAAATTGCGCCCAATCTTGCTGATCTGGCGCAGATTTCCTATCTGGCGTTCGCATCTGAAGTAGGGACGCTTGCGTCTTCCGGATCATGGTCAGAGACGGGTGAGTCGAAATTTCGTCCGACAGCCATGACTATGGCGTTGCATCCTGCCGCTTGAAGCAGCCAGAAGTATCAAGGTAAGCTCAAGGTATCAAGGGATTGGAGGGATATCGGTTGTCGATCACGTGTAGCGTGGTCGCCCGACAGCATGACTCATCTCCCGGATGGCCAGGAGCGCTATCCTTCAGAAACGAAGCTCTCAAGGTCAGCCAATCCTTCGAAAGGCGACGGCAGCCCAGAGGACGGAAGAAGCACGCTGAGGGACTAGGAGAGTCAACAAATGTCCGGTCTCAAGGGGGATTCTGCCTTCTATGTAGAATCGATCGCAAACACTCTGCTTGACGAGCTGCTTGCTGCTTGACTGCCGGGATGTCAATGTGTATTCATATGACATGACTTAGATGGACCTGCAGGCGAGACTCGGCGATTGCTCTGCAATCCATTCAGGGGTCCTTGATATTGCGTTTGGTCCTCTCGTAGAGCTTGTTGTACGAATGACCTCGACTGCATCGTGGACATATAGCGGATCTCCCCTAGGTTACGAGACGCAAAGTCCGACGTTTGATTGTGTATTCGAGGCCACAAGTATAGGATACCATGCGTACAACTTGTCGTGTCGAAATGAAGGTTGACCGAATTGTTCTTTCACGTTTGACACCTTTCTCGTTCACCGTGCCATGCACAGCCTCCAGTCTTGGAAGCCTTTGATCTTCCTTCCGATCTACGTGTTCCCACTGGGCCGATCAACTACTTCACGTTGTTCCGCGCGTGTGCTTGACGGACTCTAGGACCAGATCTTTAGGTAATGGTCAAGGCAAGTCGAGCGAAATCCTTGCTTACTTCTTGTATCCTTTCGCACTCTTGCCTGACCCCTCGCATGAATCGCTGAACCCAATCAATTGTGGCGGGGGTGATGTACAAGACAATCGGCATCATCAGCCAAAAGAGTGTCCAAATCCGATCCGACAACGGCATCGGAGAAACGATGGGCGGCGAAGACGGCGTGTGTGACGCTGGACAGAAATCGAGGTCCCTATCGAGGCCTACGCGCCTGGAGGCCCAAAGATACAGTTTAGCTGAAGAAGAATCGCCATCGAGACTGACATACCATCTGAAATACCACTCTTTCCCGTAGCAGGCAATATGCTGGTGCTCTATCATCCACGTCAAGGTGATTAACTCCTTGTCAAGTCGTATGATCTCCTCATCCTGCTCCGCTATTAGCTGCTGGAGCGCTCTGATCTCGTCGTCCTGTTCTTTCATTCGCTCATCCTGTTGTCTTCGCCTTCGCTTCTGCTCCGCGTGTTGCACGGCGAGTATTCCGATTTTTTCCCTGTACTCTATCAAATACTGTAGGAGCATGCGCGCTTCCTTGTTGTCTTCCGTCTTCAGAGCTTCATCGTTGTCCTCGCGGTCGATGACATGGTCGTCAAGCAAGATATCGGTCAATTCAGCGATGAGCCAGTCGCATTCGCTGGCTATTTCGTCGATGTCGTCAAGAGTTCTAGGTGGAACAGGTTCGCTTGTGACAAATTTCAAGAGGGAGTAGTATCGTGCTAAGAAGCAAAGTAGGTTGGAAAGACCGCAAGCTTTGTCAATTGTGCAATGTGTAACGCTGACGGATGTGCACTTACCTTGCCTCGACACTTGGCGATCTCGTGACTGCTCCGCGTCTTCAAGATATGATGCTGCTACCGCTTGATTCATGACGGGTAGAGAAGAACCCGATCCGCAGATGCCGACGGTGTCGCCAGCAAGTGCATATCCCCTATCAGCCGGCGAGTCGGTCTTCGGTACCGCTGCGTTGCTTGCACATTCGATGACGGAGGAAGTCGAGGTGGTGATAGACTTGTCGAGAGCGTTGCTGTCATGATGGTTCGACAAACTCGCGGGATCGCTGTCCGAGACCGACGTGATGGGTGCGGTGTCGTGAAGACCGGACGATGAAGCTGACAAGACGGATACTCCGAGAAGTAGCAGTGCCAGAAGGTTGCCAGCCTTCATGGCGAGCATGTTGAACCGCGGGAGAGGTTGTTATTGGTCGATTCTGAAATAGCGAAAAGCGATGTCAGCGGTGACTTGGGCGAGAAGGCCAGAGGAGCTTCCTGCTTACCCTTCTCGAGAACGGCCAGCAGCAGTGTAGGCCAGAATTCAAGAAATGTGGATAATGAAACCTGAAGATACAATCAGGAATCAGGATAATCAGGAATGATCGTCAACAATAGACAAGCAGCCAACCTTACCATCAACCCTGCGCCTTCGCTCGTCCCCGGCCGCAATCGAACTCCTTTCCATAAACCCGCTTCTTACGCCTACCTGGGCCTCGCAACCCAAAAAACTATCCCTTCATGCCCACGCTTTGGTCAAGCAACAACTTCATGCTGTATCCTCCCAGGTGCATATGCGTCGTCGGAATCTCTGCCTCTCTGCCATTGTCACGATTGAAAGATGCCGGAATGTGATCTCTCGCTCTCCAAAGGAGGTGTGAAGGTGAGACATGCGAGGCGATTTTTCGGCATTGTTTTTTTGGTGTCGACCAGGAGACTGACGCTTGCTTCTTGCAGACACACTGCCATCCGAGAAGTCGGGCCTCCCATCAACGAGAACAGGCCTCTTAAGCCATTACAGCGTCCAGCTGCCGGTCGAGATCCGTTGTCGAATCGACGTTGTCTGCCGACGGTTGTGCTGAATCTCCGGAAGGTGATATGGTGACCGGAGCGGTAAACATCCGATCAGTCGTGAGTTGCGACTCCTGTCCGTCTTACGTCCGTCCGCTTGACCGATCCTCCTGTATCTCCCCGGGTCCTGCTTCTCTTCAAGCCGCGGCGCGGTTACCAGCTTCGACTCGGTTCGAGGTTCAGCAACGCCCACTGGACATTCCTTGCTCTCGCAGCATTCGGGACAGTCGAAAACTTGAACAGTCGGCCTTGAGGCATGACAATAACGGCGTCTCAAAGCTGATTGTGGGGTATGCAGGCGTATGGATTACGCATTCTGCTAGTTTTGCGCTTATAGTTGCTGATCTTCGTATCTTCAGGAACCTTGTGGTTGCCTTTCCGTGGCAAGATCTCATGCTGGCTGACCGAATACTATGCCTCCATTGACCTATGGTACAAGTAAGTCGCGACGCAGCTCAGTAATCGTATTCTCCATCCCCCAGCTTGGCTTCCGCCGGTGCCTCTCCTCTTTCCGCGCGGTAATCAAACTCATCCTCGTCGTCGAAATAATCGTCCTGTGCGTCCTGCTCCACGAGCGGGTTTCCGCCTGGCGGTTCCGTAAAGTCGATCGCGTCGTATGGTATCGTCTGAACGGAGAATTGGGGAACTAACATCAATTACGGCGCATAAGCGAGGATGGAAACCATACGCACATCCTTGCCGTCCAAGAACAACTCCAACAGATGCCTCTCGAACGCCTCTATCACATCCCGTTCATCCCCGACAACCGGCTCAACCACCTCTTCCCGCTCCGCAGCCGTCTGTCCCCTCCGTTCCCTCCTCCGTGCCTCTACGAGGTCAAGAGCCTCGCGTTCTTCTTCCAGGTCGCGCATGAGTCCGCCGAGACGGTTGACTTGCAGGACTGATGCGCGGTCCGAGCCGGGCATGAAGGAGTGGGAGGGCCATGCGGCTTCGTCGAGTGCGCGTTGAGATGTTGGGTGGGAGCTGGTTGTCGCGGCGGATGGTGGCGGAGGAGCTATTGGAAGAGCGGAGGTTGAAATCGGCGCTGACGGTGCCGTTGTCGGGTTTCCAAGAGGGATCTTCGACATTGTCGGTTCATCCGCGTCCTCATCGTCGTCCATGGCGCCAAACAATCCCGCCCCGGACCGCGTCGATCGTGCACCCAGGGGGCTGGAACCATTCCGTGCGCCCGCCACCTGTGATGGCACCTCGAACGGCCTCACCGCATGTGCAACGGCACTCGCCTCCTTCACCGACGACGGACCCAGATGATCCCCTCCAAGGCGTTCCCACAACAGCGGAAACCGCTTCCACCCTTCCTCGGCCGATAGCTCCGCCGGCATGCCCCTCCCCGCCGTGGAACTCTGCCCCGCGGCTCCTCCAAGCCCCGCCCAGACCATTCTCCGCGCCTTGACTTGCGGAATCCTACTGCGTTCCCGCGGGGTCGTGTGTTCCGCAAAGACATGGGTGAGCGATGTCGGGACGAGGTCAAAGTATGCGCGGAGAAAGGTGAGTGGTGTCGGTGTGGTTTCGGGTAGCGTGCCGGTTTCCGGAAGGTTCAGGTATCGTTGCAGGAGGAGGAGGTCGGATTCGGGGATTTGTCCGGTTGCGGCGGGAGGTGGCGCCGCTGGAGCTGGTTCGTCTTTTGTTTGAGCCATACTGGGTCGTCTGAGGGTGTAGATGGACTTCGAGGATGAGAATGACAAAGTCGTCTAGCGTTGCTGTCTATGTTGCCGGAATATACGAGCAAGAACTGGCATGGCATGGAGAGAGGAAGAGGCGACTTGAATGATTACTCATCCTCTGCCGCACGTGACCCCCAATGCGAGACATGGATGAGTGCTTGATGATCGTTGTTCAGCTTGATGGCATCGTCAATACATAACCACCGCAAACTGCTCTTGTCGCCCCCGTCCCATACACCTCTTCTACACCCACAACCATGCAGCTCACAATCCTCACCGCCGACGACCAGACGTTCTTCATGGAGATCGATGCCACCATGCAGTTAGGAGACGTACTTGCCCTCATCGCCGCAGAGGCAGATCAAGATCCCGAGTCAATCGCTTTGGTGTACAACGGAGAGCCAATGCAGGATCGAGAGAAAGCGTTGAAAGACTATGGAATGACGAGCAATGAAGAGGCAGTACAGATGATCAAGTGAGTTGACATTTCCGTATCTCTGGTTGTCTGCTGATCGCTTTCTAGCACAAACTCCACGGCTGGTCCGTCTCGTCCATCAGCCGATCCCGCGGGGATGGCAAACGATATCGAACGCATGCGACTCTCCATGCTCGGCAACCCCGCCCTCATGTCCCAGCTCTCTCGCACGCGACCCGAACTCGCAGGAGCGATCCGTTCGGATCCTTCCCAGTTCGCCACTTTGATCCAACGAGAGTTCGCGGACCGGGATCGTTTGGAATCGGAGAAGAATCACCAAGTGGATCTGTTGAATGCCGATCCGTATGACGTCGAGGCTCAGAAAAAGATTGAAGAGGCGATTCGACAGCAAGCCGTGTTGGAGAATATGGAGCACGCCATGGAATATTCGCCTGAAAGTTTCGGAAACGTTACTATGCTCTACATCGATGTGGAAGTAAACGGCACCAAAGTGAAAGCGTTTGTCGATTCCGGCGCGCAGAGTACCATCATCAGTCCCGACTGTGCAGAAAAGTGCGGGATCATGCGTCTCGTCGACCAACGATTCTCCGGAATCGCGCGCGGCGTCGGCACCGCCAAGATCCTCGGCCGGATCCACAGCGCCCAGATCAAACTCGACGACCTTTTCCTCCCCGTCGGCTTTACCGTTCTCGAGGGGCGCGATGTCGACCTCCTCTTCGGCCTCGACATGCTCAAACGACACCAGGCGTGCATCGATCTCGAAAAGAACTGCCTGCGGATCCAAGGACGGGAGATCCGGTTCTTGGCGGAACACGAGCTCCCGTCAAAGGCCCGTGAGGCGGAAGAGCTCGCCCAGGAACTCGAGGCGGCGAGTGCCAGGCCCGGCGCAAAGGGGATCGCACCGACGGCACCGCATCCGATCGCGGCGTCTGCCTCGTCTGGCTCTGCGTTCCCTGGCGCGGGACAGTCGTTGAGTGCGCCGCCGGTATCGACAAGTACGCCAGCAGCGACGAATGAGGCTTCTCCCTTTCCGGAGGCGGATATCCAGGCTGTACGTGTTTGGCTCGCATTACCTTCTTCAGCGCTAATCTCGACGATCTTTTCACAGATCGTCAACCTAGGTGTATCGCGAGAACAAGCCATTCAGACGCTGACCGCCGCAGGTGGAAATGGTATGTTTGCCCGTCTGTTGCCGAAGACGTTTGAAACTGATTGATCGTTCACTGACAGTGGATATGGCTGCATCGTTGCTATTCTAAGCCAAAAGAGAGGATGTCATGAAAGAGGCGTCCAAGGGAGGAGCGCAGGTCATCACGAAGTTATAAAGGTTGTATCCATTATACTAGCAGTCGGAGATCCAATAAGATTGCGACGACGATGTTTTGACTATGTTCAGTCAAAACGAAGAAGTTGAGAATGCTGCAATTCTGCCTGGGCACCCAGAGGTGTCAAGACATCTGCCCGAGGTGGCCGTTAACGCAGCACAAGTGTCAATGCAATGCTATTGTCATTCTCTAATCTGATGTGCACTGATGTGCACTTTCTTCGTTACTACTATACAATCTGCTTTTGTTAATTTGTGCTTGTACTGTAATCGTCCACGTTTCTCTCCCATCTGCAGCGGAAAGTCCCCTCGAGGGCATGATTGTTCCCGGACTGCCCCCCATACAAGTATCGATACAATCTGGTTGTGTTGTTCGGCAAGTCGTCAATGCAATGGTAGAGTCCGAGATGTGTGTGTTGTATTGCCGCGTCATTGCGTGACGCCTGAGTGGTGATGCATTGTAAATCGAGGTGTGTTGAACCATGCTATGTTTTGCCGCTGGCCTT
Source organism: Naganishia kalamii (assembly GCA_022813745.1). Classification (NCBI taxonomy): domain Eukaryota; kingdom Fungi; phylum Basidiomycota; class Tremellomycetes; order Filobasidiales; family Filobasidiaceae; genus Naganishia; species Naganishia kalamii. The sequence continues at coordinate 175,870 of JAKLLX010000019.1, read as the reverse complement.
TCGGTTGGCGACGAGTACTGGGCTCTGGCCTTTGTTGTTGTTATTGGGAATGCCCGCTGCTGATTCAAACACATTTCGATAAGCTAACTGGTGAAAAGGGCTAAACGCCCTGTGATGACATCTTGAACCAACCATTGCCGTTGTTGTCCATGGGACTGGGGAATTTCGTGCCATTGGGCAGCCGATTTCCATTCTGTAGAAGCGCTTGCAACACTTGCGGGGAAATCTGACCTTGCCGTGCAGCCGCGGCCATGTTGACCAGGTTGAGAGGATTGTTATTCATGCCGTTCGGAAGACCATTTGGCAAGTTGTTCGGCATGCCATTTGCAAGACCATTGTTCATGCCATTGGGCACACCGACCGGCAATGCATTGACAGGAGAAGCCGAGTTCGCGGAAGTACCCATTTGCGCCATTTGACCGTTGGATCCTACTCGCCGCATTTGCGGCATCTGGCCGACGACAATGGGCCGAGTCATGAGCTGGCCAGGAGCGCCGCCGTTGACTGCCATGGCATTCATCCGAGGGGTTTGATTGCCAGCCATTCCGTTGGCTTGCTGAGCCGCGTTGACCATTTGAGCTAGCTGTGGCACCTGATTGCCCATTGCGACCATGGCCTGCTGGTTGGGCGTCGGTTGTTGACCAGCGGCGCCCATGAGAGCCATTTGTTGCCTTTGCTGATGCGCTTGTTGCTGCATGTACAAAGCGCGTGCCTGGACAGCCGCCGCTTGATCCCCTAGTTGACGTACTTGTCGGATCATGGCGGGATCGGCGGGCATTGGAATCTGTTGTCCTTGTTGGGGAATAGCTGCGGCCTGCTGGGCCGGCGGAACCGGAACGGATCTTGAAAAGATAACTTCCTGTGGCGATGGTGGAGGAAGCGCCAGGGCTGCATGAACTTTGTCGATGGCAGCCGTCGAAGGCAGAAGGTTTGCAAGGTCATCGTCGGTGACAAGAGCCATGCGGTTTTTGATGTACCTGTCGAGATGAACGATCAGGCCCGATTCTCCAGACCTTCCAAGACGACTTACTTGAGCTCAAAATCATCCACGACAATCTGATCATCATCCGTGACTCCCATACCGACACCAACAACACCTTGCACCGGATCATACCGCCACCTCTCGCTCAGTATGCGAGCAGCCTCTTCATCTTCCTCCTCCGCCGAGACGCCATCGGGTCTAGGAACGGCATCCTCTGAAGACTGTCGATGTCGACGTCTTGCCAACGGATTGACAGGAAGCATCTTGGACAGATTTGCGTCGCCGTATCGTGATCGCTCCACAGCCTGCCCGTGAGCAACGCTCGGCATCCTCCTGTCCAACCGAACAATACCTCCCCGACCTCTTCGTAGCCTGAAACAGATCGAGTGGTTTGGGCGAGTCGCAGACAAGGCATCGTCCTCGCCTGTCTGGTGAATTTCCGGACTCTCGGGATCCCACGGCTTTGGCCGTAGCGACGATTGCGAAACAGCCAAAGACTCGGTGGAGGGCAAACAGCGGAAATGTCGAAGTGCAGCAGCGACGGGTAAAGGCTGATAGGCGAGATTCGTCGAGTCCTCGATGTTGCGATCTGCTTCGCGTTTGCGCTTCAGTTCCCGTTCGACCTTTTCCGCCAGCAGCCCCGCCAATTGCTCTGGCGGAACCCTTTCCATGACCGGAGATGTGGCTCGACTTCTGCCACTGATCGGCCCAGTAGTCATACCAGATTTGAGCCCAGCATGCGCCGTCGCCAGTCCGGTTGCAGAGGGGAAACCATTGAGTCCAGATCTGGCAGCTTCTTCCTTCTCGGCCGCATGGTTCATCTTTTGTCGCTTCGTATTGTTGGCGATAGCGGTCGCGGCGGTCAACAACGCGTCTCTGCTGTTGTTTCGGGCCGGGAACAGCATCGATTCCTCTTCCGGCGTGCATTGCAGGACGCCTGTCTTGCGCTTGACGTCGAGCAGCTGATAACGTGCTTGCCAAATGTCCTTCTCCGCCAGAAAAGACTTCTTCTTCTGCTTCTCTCGTTCCGACACCATTCGTACCAACGCCATAGCTTGCGTGAGCTCGCTCTGCACGCGTGTCATCCTGTCCGACGATGTCAAGTCCCTGTTCCTCGTCTTCCGTGTGACGGGTTTATCTCGACGTCGGAAACAGATGTATGGATCATTCTCCTCGCTCCAGCTGAGGTTGAGTGACGGGATGATGGATTTGCCGCCCCGTTGCTCTTTGCGTTGTTGCCAATACGGAAAGATGTTTCGTGCGATGCGTACTAAAAGCGGAGGCGACGGAAGTGATTGAGGGACTTCATAGGCGGGGAAGAAAGAGGCGGGCGGACTTTCCTTGAAGACGACTTCCACGGCGTCGAAAGACGGCAGTTGGGCGAGATCCTGCGCTTCGTGTCAGAGCGGCAAGTCAAAGTGCAAAGGAGATGACTTACGGTATGGAGCATCGGAACGTTCTTCTCCGTCCACAGTTCCAGCATTCCCATAACATATTCGAACACATCTTCCGAGATCTTCAACGCCCCCGTCCCTTCCTTGTCCTTCTCCTTTCCTCTTGATTTTGCAGACTTGGCGTTGTTGCCATGAGCTCCGTTGACAGTCGGTTCCTGCTTGACGCCGCTCGTTCCCTCCTCTTTCGAGTTGAATTCGTTCAGCCAGACCTCGTCCCGCTCATCCATGACATGGTTCAACCCTCCCCAGCCGTGTGACAGCTGTTCCACCGTTTCCGAGCTGCGTATGAGCTGTTCCGGGCGTATCCATTTGGGTTGAACGCTGTAAAAGGAATCCGCTTCTTTAGCTTGTCGAGACGCATCGGGTGTCGGGATATTGTACGCGGGTAGCGGTTGAGTTGCCGGTTTGGCGGCAGCTTGAGCAAACGAGTTGGGAGATCGAGAACGTTTCCTGTCGGTCCGACGGGAAGAGGCGCTGTATGTGGCACCAGCATGACCCAAGGCCGCTACGAGTGTGAAATGGGCACATCAGTTCCAAAGCTTGCATCTCCAACAGATGGCGACGCACCTAACAGATGATGCTCCTGAACAGCATAAGAAACGACCGAACAAGGGAGGGAAGCAGAGCAAAAGAAAAGCAAGCACACATTCAGCACAAGACCTCAGGGGAATGAGAACGCCTATCAGGACGACGACAAGGATGTGCAGCGCGATCGTCAAGGATATCGCGGTCGTACAGCAGACGAGGCGTTGACGATGCTGATTTGCAGCAGGACGTTATTAGACTATCGTGATCGTATTCACGTTGCGCAAACGGTTTGGAAATGTTGCCCGAATCCCTATCCTAGTACACGGACCAAAGTCCACAACGGGCCAGCACATAGGAAGGAGGATGTGATGGCGACGAGGTATGTTGGTGGTAGCGAAGCAGTTGATCTTGATAGGCATTGAAGCAGGAAAGAAGTTGCAAGATAGACGGACCGAAGATGATTGTTGCCGAATGCGGAGGTTGATCTTCGCGCGCGCGTCATCATTTTTTCGTGTTTTTCCCTTTGAAAACACGAAAAAGACTCCTTTTGCCACCACGTCTGGCGTCCTCGTCGTCCTCCTGACGGTCTCGAGAATAGTATCACTGGACTCACATCGGCTTCCCCTTTCTCTACACCCAAAGCAGTCAACGTCTTGTGTCCCTCCGCGTTGTCCACCGTCTCCACAATGTATTCGAGCGCGTCTTCCACCTCATGTTTATAAACAATGAGCGGCGTCCGATTTTGCAGCGGTTTTTGACGTCGACTCAACGTTCCGATACGATGTGCCATGTTGCCATGGACAACGTAGGTAGGTTGAGGTCGACCTGGCGGTGTCGAGTGACGGCGAGTTGGTGATTTGAACGAGAAATCGCCACTGCAGCACCGCCTCAAACAACAGGAAAATGGATTGTTTTGATCGGCAAGCAAAGGCAGGGATTGGCTGGTTTGCTGACACGCGGATTCCCTGCGGCACAGCACAACTCGCCGCGACGCTCGCATCAACGCGTTCAGAGCAAATTTGCAGATTCGCACGCGCGTCTTTTTCTCACGATGGCATACGCGCTTATACGCGCTTATGGACAATGCGCTTAGTTGCGTTTCAGCTTTCTGGATTCTGGGTTAGTTTCAGGTGTTGGCAAATGACCTGCTTCCTTGATGCGCACTAGCCTGCAGGGAGCAGCTAGAGTAGCTAGAGCAGCCAGAGCAGCTTGGGCAGGTCGCACCATGGACGGGGCCTGCAGAGCTGCCTGCAGTGAAATGGAGAACAAACTCCATACGGCAAAACGTCCTGTGGCTGGAACTATAGATACCTGGAGAAAACGCAGGTCAGCTTTCCCATATCTTACCTTCAGCTAGAGCGGAAAAGCGACGAACAAGATGTCTATGTGCTGAAAGACGGTGTAATTTTAGCAACTGGATTGCAGAACTCGATTGTCACACTTACTACGCAAGCTCGGCATCTACCAATCCCCATCCTTCCTCTTCTTCCACCCTTTCCCTCGTCCATTCGCCATCCGTGTGCTGGCGAACTCGTCAAACTTGCGTTTTGCATAGCTGTTGATCTCGCTGTTTGCCACCAAGCCTTGAACGATAGACCCAGGGTTGTATTTGCGTTCCTTTGCGAGGGTGGTGGATTGCAGACGCTTGGGAGGGTTGATGATGGTTCCGATCTAGAGCGCCGGAAAAGGTATCCTGTCAGTAGAGTATATGGATGATCCAAATCCAAGGCGACATACGGCAAAGTTTTCCGGGATCTTGGTTGATTTCTTTCCGCCCTTCATGAACCGCTTCGGATCCAGCGAGTTGGCCAGGTTCATAGCCTGGTAGTCTCGCTTCATCTGCGGCAGTAAGGAAGACGGAATCGATGGCAAGGATGCCCACTCCTGGCTGGCAGATTTTGGTTGCGGTTGCTGTTCCGACAAGACCCCCATAATCAGCGACCAAACTGTGAACCGATTAGGGAACGGACGTACCTTGGCTCTCTGCTTTCGCGATAATTCGGGTTGATACGTCGCCGTGTCCAGCTCCGGTTCCTGCGTCTTGCCCTTCGCGGACGCATCAGAGTGCAAAACCCCTTGGCTGGATCCTTCCCCTCGATCTTCCCCAGCCACTTCCTCTGACCGCGATATAGACTTTTTCGACGCCCGTTGCTGCGCCTTCTTGGTCGACAGATCAAGGGGGTGGTGCGGGATATGCGGGACCGACAATCCGGGAATGGGTCTAGGGGCACAATGAAGGGATGAGAACAGGTCTTCAAGTTCTGCAGCGACACGCACCTCTCTTTGACGACCTTGTCCGCGACAACCAACATATCCGCCTGCAATTCATCCTGCAATCCGGCCGCGTCCACTTCCTGCGCTTCACGAGCCTTGGCCAGAGCCCGCTGGAAAAGGTCATCCAGATCCTCTTCATCTTGCTCGTCTGATTCGCTTTGGATCGCTGTTGCGGATGTAACATACTGTCCGGGAGTCGCCGTGGCGTCCGAGGCGGTTGACGTATCTGAGCCGGAATCGGAAGAGGCGTCAGAATCGGATTGTGAATCATCTGACGCCTCGTCCTCGTCTTGCTGCTCCATCTTCGCTATTTGATCAACTCCCTGTTATCGAGTAAATAAGCCAATTCCTAAAGTTTATCGAAGTGTAGCGCTACACACCTCTGCCTCCGAGTCCACCAATGTAGCATTCTCGGGGTTCAAGTTCTCCCTCCACGCCTCAACTTCGACCTCAGCTTCTGGTGTTGGTTGATCTTCGAGAATCGCTCTTGACGAGTGGTTGAACAGGGCCTGCGAGGGCAGCAACCGCAGATGCTGATCATCGTCATCTTCCGTGACACTAATATCTTCAATCCTCCTTGCCGAGCTGGACTTGCCCCTGGCAGCTTTCGATGTTCCGCGAGCGGAGCCTCTTGACGGAGTAGGCGAACCTAGTCTGACTGAAGTCCTGAGCCTCGGAGACCCTTGCGAGCCGGGAATATGAGCGAGATCGTCCTCGAGCAGAGCTATCGCTTCTCGACTGAGATGCGAAATATCGAGGTGGTCGACATCGACATGCTCCGCGGGCTGCCCGGAAGACCGGAGGTTGCGGCGTGAAAGCGGAGTGGACGAGGTTTGTTGAGACGAGTGATGACGCTCATCGTGCGTTTCGAATTCAGGTGAGGCGGTTCTCGAGGCTGACCTCACGGATTGAGCTCGGGTTGTGGTCGGCATGTTATGCGACAGAGATGCGCTCCTTACAGCTGATTATTGCGAGGTTGCTGAATGTCCCGGTGAGCTTGATGGAGCGGACGTGTCAATGTTACCTTTGCCTCACTCAGACCGTATGCAGGGGCACAGGTTGCAAAGAAAGATAGCATCGAGTCTGATGTTATTTGCTCCCGCAAACTCGTAACCGCCTGTCACGTGACTCGAAAGTGGCACTCTCTCATGCACTCTCTCCTGCCGGTTCTTTGCCTTATGGTCAGTCGACTCCTTGATTCCCTGAGTGTGCGAGCGCAGTTCGGAGGCAGAGGCACTTCGTGACAATGTCCCTCCTCGAACGTCACAAAGCTCGCAAATGGCGAGCACGCAACTTTTATGCAAGTGACGATGCGTGTATGCTTTTATATGCATTACAACGATGGAGATCCGTGCCCGTTGATCACGGTTGAAACCTCTATAATACAAATACTAAAACCAAAACCCCTTATACAGTAGTGGATTCATGTCTGAAAATGAGCTGAGAGCAGGCGAGGCGGATCGAGCTCAAGTTATGATGGGTTCTTGTCTCGGTCAAAGGAATCTCGTAGTGGCGGCAAACTCGGTCGGACATGCGATGGCGCAGGCGCATCGACAACGATACCAGGAAGTATCGTGGCATTCCTGATGGTTTGCGGCCTGATGGGCGGAAGTATCGACATATCCGAGGTTTGCAGATGGGCCGAGGTGGTGGAGACGTAGGACCGAGAGGACGCTTGCGATGACGCTCTTTCTCCTGGACTGAGAGGCTTCGTCGAGACGTCGCGGGCACTCGCGATATCACTAGAGAGGCCGCGCGAGGAAGAGCTCGCGCTGAGGGGTGGTACGTCGTATCGACGATAGTCGGATTCGGTCCAGCGGATGGGAAGATCCGCAGAGTCACTGACCTTTTGCAAGTGGAATGCGTTTTCGTAACCTGCGTGATGACGGATTTAGCGAAAGCAACTTCAAATTTCTGGCACACAATGGAAGAATGGTACGCACCACGTTGATTCTCCGGCGTAAATGTGTCTCGCCAACGTCCCACCATCAATCCTCCAGCGTGAATGTATCCGGTATACAGCCATCTCCCAACCGGTCGATGGCTGAAATCCTGTCGCATTATCACCAAACCGTCCCACATTCGGACCCGTCCATAGACTTCGGACGTTCCCCACGAATGCCTCGCTTGGCCGGTAAGCAAGATTTCCTTGGTCCATCCTGGTTTGTCAGGAGCATTCTCGTCGACGCAGGGTTCCCATCCTCGCTCATCGGGCGACAATCGTGCTTCTGCTGTTGCTTCCTCGGCGGTCTGATCGATCCGGAAGCCAGCCGATAGAAAACTTCCGGTACCGCCGAGCCGATCGTACTTGACATTGATGACGGATTCGCTAATAATCCATTCGCAATCCTGGTGACCATATGCTCCTTCATACAGGCTCCGCAAACTCCCGCCGAGGACACGTCGATATGCTTCGAAGTCGAAAAAGATGTATGCCCCTTTCCAGGTGCCTTCTATTTTTCGTCGATAGAATAGCGGCGGCAATCCGGGAGACGTCACTGGCGATGCGCAAGCCATGGATCTCTTGAAATCTTGATCGTATTCACGTGACGTCAGTTGCGGAACTGAGGGGCTTCGCGGTCGAGGGAAGAAAAAGCTTTGGCTTTCGTCGGTACGCGGCGTGTTTGATTCATTTCCGAGTAGATTGCTGGCCATGGCTGGTTTGGGTATGGGGAGATTTTCGTGAGGAAAGACGGCGTGGTAGCTAGGCGTTCCGGGTCTTTTGCCCAGCGTAATGAGATGTGGATGCCTGTCGAGAACTCCGTTGAATATCAGGCTGGCGGCATCGGCGTAAAAGCTGAAATTGCAGGCAGTCAGCAGGGAGACCACCATTAAGAACAGAAACCGGCTCAAAACTCACTTTGGCAGGACATTCCACACGCGTCCAAAACGTCGGACAGCTACTCCCAGCTCCTTTGGCGTCAAGTCCGGCATGAAAGCGTTCGGCTTGCACAATAAACGCAACTCTTCCTCGGAGTCCGCCACCTTTGTCAGGGGCAAGACTCGGAAGGTCCAGGGAGCAATGTACAGAGGATACTAGACAGAAACGACGTGCAAGTCAACACATGCATCCGCAACCGCCAGACATTGCACATACCTTGAAAGAAGCCAAGGCAAAAGGAGTCAACGCGAACGCCTTTTCATCCACCTGTTCAGGTGTATCCTCGAAAATTTCGGCCATTCCCAGTCGAAGCGCTAACCATGCCAGCAACGCCTTGGTGATGGTTGAGGGGGGAAAGCCAGGCGACAGTACATCGGACAGGTACACTTTCTGATACAGTGGCCTGAGGCACTGGTCCAGGCAAGTCATTTCGTGGAGGAGCGGAATGTTTCTTTCATCTGAAGAATCCAGAGGACCTCAGTATAAACCGGTGAAAGGTTGCAGCAAATACGAACCATGCTCAGTGACCATCCACCACATCATCCATAGATCGTGTACCATCTGCATATCCTCGTCCTCTACTGCACGAGGAGTTGCCGCATCTGCCGAGTATTCATCCTCGAGGTGGTTCCATGCTCTCGAACGGCGAAACATCTTCATCCTGTCTCGATATTCTCCGGCGAAGAGCAAGTGATTATTGTCGAAATCCAGGTTGACTGTGGACGACGGGGAACCCGGTATTCGAAATTGTGGGGTATACGCATTCTCCACGCTTTGTCGTTTTCCATCGCGGTGAACCACTTCAGATACGATGGGTGGAGCTTGACTTTCCTGGAAATGCCAGGAAGGCAGAGCTGACCGGTTCCATCGTCTTTTGATTGCAGACGTATCGAAGGTGGTTTCGTAGAGCCATTTGTAGAGTGTCGGATTCCCCTCGACGGACAACGCTGCGTATATTCTCCGACATGTCAAAAGTAGAGGCAGAAGATAAACAGGCCGAGGGCGGGAATGACGGGCGGCCGAGTCTCGAGATCCGCCTGCTGGCTTCCGCACATGCTGTCGACTTTGATCTGCGTTCGAGTTGAGCAAGGACTTGATGTTCACCCGAGAATGCAGCGCTCCGAGCTGCGACGATGGGATGGTGGTATTCCGGGCTCGTTTGCTTTTGGCGGAAGACGATCCAGAAGCCAAGTTCTCGGAAGAAGTACTGGCGCTTGACGAGATTATCAAGTGTTGGGCGATTAACAGCAAGAGCTGTTCGTTGAGGTCAACTAAGCTGATACCCATTGCAGTTGCGGTTGATGCTGAAGTTGAAGGGGCAGGACGATGTGCGGCGTGCCAAGGTCACCATCAGCCTGGGGAGACAGGTCTGACGACCCTTTCCGGGACGAAGTGGAGTGGAGTGGATTCGCAGGGATGTCGTTCAAGGATGATGCTTGAGCAGGCGATGGTCAAGGGGATGTCCGTCAAGACGTCGTCGTGGGTCGTGGGTCGTGCTCGATTTGACTCGGTTTGAGGTAAGCTGCTGAATACTGCTGCTCGCAAATACGAGCTCGCATTGACAATCCCGGGCTTCGCGACTTTCGGCAGCAGATGAAGCTTCGAGGCATCGGGAGCGGAATTTTATCAGAATTATAAATCGGGCACCGTTTCCGTTTCCGTCTCGCATTTCGTGCGCTTCACGGGCTTCACGGCGCGGGGGACGCTCTCCGACGAAGACGTGATAGTCTAGCTGTAGAACTGTTTGTATCGTTCATGTCCGCGATATGTTCTCCCTGAGCTCGATCTGTAGATACGATTTGCGTTTCCAGCCGCTCGTGGTGCTTTGCTCGACACAGCTCTCGACACGCTGCTCGACAGCTATTACACACCGATGCATCGCGTTCTCGTCATGCCAAATACATTTCGAGACGCACATCATCTCGTTATCTCTCCTGTTCTGCCTGCAAGATCATGTCTGATCATGTGCCAAGGCGCTTAGGGATTTGTACGAACCGATCCATTACTGATTCATTCGCCGATCCCCCTTTTCCCCGAAGTTGTTGCGATAGCTATGACCCAGACCACGTAGGCTCCTTCCGAGGACCTCTTCCCAGGTGCGGGGACGAAGCGGGTGCTGAGACGAAGCAAACGTTTCCGGTGTCAGGAAAGCTCTCAGGAACTTCGAGGACTTCCAGCTGGACTTCCAAGGAAGCTTTCAAGGACGCAGAGCTGGACGCAGGGACTGCCAGCTGCCAGGCCCAGCTCGAATGCTATGCAAGTACAGTAATGGGTAGTGCTTGAGTACACAACGCTGTACACAAGAAGGCCGAACGAGTCCCGAAATGTATTGCAGGCTGGAAAACAGGCTGCTATCCAGTTGCTATCCTCGTCAACGGTTGCGTTTCCAGTGCGGCTGTCTACTGGCTGTGTCCGGGGCTGTCACGATCACTGTCACGAGTCACGATTGCTTTTTGGACAGACAGCGGACTTGACATGACCCGGTCACTATTCAGTTGCGATGCAGAGCTCTGGCTATCTTCAGCCGCAATCAGCTTCGCAACCCAGTCGACGGACGGAGCGGAGCGTCCGCAACTCACTTTAACCCCGCAGTGTGCTCACACTGGTGGTGTCGACGACACACGTATCTTATCCGGTCCGCTTTGCTGGCGGGCGGCAACATGATTGAGCGGAATACGTATGTTCTTGGCCGGCGATTTCAGTTTCGACAGACGACAGCTCGAAACGGCTCTCTAGGCGACCATCTGGGCAGCTATTTGACCCTGGGGATGGCAAGCTGGTCGGCCCGCCCAAGACGCTATCAGATAAACCAGCTGATAAACCAGATATATTTTTGAGGGGAAACGAAAACCTGATATGCCGTCATCCGCCCAGCATGTTAGAAGCTATGCTCGGGCAGCTACGTTGGATGGTGAACTCGCTGAGCGATTCTGACAATACGACCAGCTGCACTCACGGCCAGACTTATTCAGCGACCTGTTTGTTCAAGCTCGCCCTCCATCGTTCCGCAAGCTGATCATAGGATCTTGGAATCTCGGTAGACGAGCAGATGCTGAGGAGCTTGCTGAGGTATAGTAACCCTTGCTGTACGTGCTATACAGATGCATGAGGGCGGATCGGCCCGAAACGTCGCCCAGCACTCACAAGGAGGTCAGCTAGCAGGTCAGCGGTTTAATTTGCTTCTTCCTCAACCCACTTCCAAGTCTACACGTCCTTCCTTTTTTGATCTTGGGGTCGCGATGTCACGAGCATGCTGACCGGCGACCGCTGGAGCACGTATCTCAAAGGTCAACCTGAAGTAGGGATTTGCTGCAGATACGAAGCTGTACGAAGACCACTCTCCACTGTGGTATGGCAACTGCAAGCAAGCTCTTCTGCTCGCTGGTGTGAAATATCGGTACCCTTGCTGGTATCCTACCGCTGCCGAACGGCTAGCTCACAGCTTGCGGAACCGTTGGACTTGGTCGAAATTGTTCACATGAGCGCTCTGCGCCAGTCTGAGCATCTGTCAGCGCCCTAGCAGGATGCGCCGCCTCGTTGCCGTCTATTCGTCCGACTGGACTGACTGGACTTGGCCCCCTGTTGCCTCGCTCGACTGGAATCGATGCACTGGAAAGCTCGCTGGAATGAATGATGCCGCAGATCGCCGAACTTTCCAGACCGTACACCATCGACGTTGGAACGATAGCGATATACCCATCATACTCCAGCGGCTGACTCCGATTTCGTTGGGTGATATAGCTATCTAGCTTAATACCTTGCAACTAAAATCCACGCCACGAAGCGTGATTTGGTGCAGTGCCGGATGTAGGTTGTGGCGAAAGACTCCAGCGTGAGTCGGCACATTCGATGGAAGGTAGGCAGTGCAGAATGAGTGCAGCTGCGAGGAGCAAGATGTCAGGGCGGTTTGGTATTTCGCTATGCATACCTGTCCCCGCTTGTAGTAGTCGGCGTTACCTCAAGCCCACACCCTCCACGGGTTTGCTCGATCCCCAGATTTAACGGTATCGAAATCGTGGACAAGCTCAGAGCGTAGTCACTTTAACGCCCCTCGAGGCAACTGAGGTTGCCGTTTCCCCCTAAGCCCATGGGACAAGAGATGTATCACCTGCCAGCTCCGACCATAGCAATCATGATGCAACTTTGCGTCGCCCTAATATTCCTTTCTGGAAAGCTTTGAAAGGCTTCTGTAAGGAAATGCCGGTGAGCTCATTAATGGTTTCGAGCATCGTGTACTTGGCGGGATGCCATGTGCTCCCGACTCGCCGTGCGCCACTAGTCTTGACACTTGAGAAAAGAGTACTATCACCACAACGTGACGCCTGTTGCAGCTTTCTTGTGGGCAAAAGCCAGATGATCGTGGTGGAGGTGGACATATGATAATGGTATTCGCAACGCAAGCAGATATGATGTCGTGCATATCCGTTCTGCGTGTCACCCAGAAGCGAAACGCCAACGCCTATTACTGCAGATCAGTTGACAAGAAGACTTTACTCGTGTTATCGGTCATTTACACCGAGTAATTCCCCACTCTCTTCTCCCGACTGACGTGCTATCTTTCGTTCCGAAAGGGCGTCGTCCTTTATACGCTCGACTTCTTCGTCAGAGTCCCCAATGATGTGATGTTGATTCCTCAGGCGGTAAACATCGTTCGAGTCATTATCCGGATCGTCCTCATTGTACCGTCGATCAGTATGTGAACCCTCCATGTTGGCGGTCGGGAGGAGCGGTTCCTGCGGAAGCTGATGATCTGGCGGAAGCTCCATTGAGGATTGGTATTTGTGATAAGAGTAGGTGGCGATGCCTTAGGAAGCAAGTCTGAGTGTTTCGCGCGACAGCATATCGTAAGATGCGCGCTTACCGCAGATGGTAACGACAACGCCCAAGATGTTGAGCTTTGTCAACTCGTCGCCAAAGACCCAAGCGGATACCGAAATGGTCGAGACTTCCTTGAAGATCCCTGCTATTGAGAGTGGGACGATACCAGCTCTTTGTATGATACTGAACGGGGCTTTGTCAGTGTCAAGCTAATCACTGCATAAGATGTGTCGACCTACCAGTACTCGCTCGCCACCATGGAGAAGGCCAGCGCTCCCGGAAAAACGATAAATCCCGTTGTCTCGAGAGCTTTCCAGCCCGAAAAGTACTCGCTTCCGAAAACGTTGAACCAGCCTTCAAAGACGATACTGACGATGGCCAGTGTAACAGCCATGACTGGTGTCAACCAATAAATCGTTGCAAAAGGGTTCGACATGCCCATTTCCTTCTTGTGCATAATGAGTTGGGTCAAGGCCCAACGGAGACCGCCCAGAGCAGATGCGGAAAAGACCATGATGATTCCTGGGATCGAAACCGTTGTCGCGTTGAAGACCATAAGAAACACGCCAAAGGTGATGAAGGCGATGACGCAGACGAGCCGAAGTGAGTAGGCTTCGAGCTTGAAATAAAAGGCGAATCCTAGGACAAAGATGAGTGCCGAGGATTTGCACATGGCTGATTAAAACATCGGAGACATTAGCGACGGAAGCCAGTCTGCAGACTTCAAAAGCTTACTGTATAGGGTCAGGGTAATGGTCTTTAGGCTAAGATTGGACAACCCGATATCGATTCCTGTAGCCACTGCAGTCGGAACGACTCCTTTTCTGCGGGCACATAGTAATATGAGAAAGAACCCTCTTAATAGTGCGCCAGAGACTTACATGTAATCCTGCTTTCCTGGTCTTTCCTTCGGCTTGAATCGATCGCTCCACACCTCTCGCACGACAGCCGCGAGACAGAACTGCACAATCATATGTGTGCAAGTCACGAACAGTGGATACTGGAATCCATAATATTGCGGAGAGAACATCCACTTGTTGTAGACGGACAGCATAGTAGCAAATATGTACCTGTCGTTACGAAGTCAGGGGATGGAGCGAGTCTGCAGTACAGAATGCTCACCATAACAGGACGAATATTCCCGTAACCGCCGCTGATCTGAGATACCTCGACCTCCTCAGCCTCCGTAACGTCTTTTCGTCAATGGACACATCCATGTCCATCGACGGGTCCTCCATGTGATACTTCATCTGGCTCTCCCGGCTTTCTTCTCGTGTCAAATCGTGTATCCGTCTGTCGACTTCGCTTCCTCGAAATAGTGTATCTTGAATCTCGTGCTCCAGGGCGTGAACTTCTTCGTCGAAGCGTTCCGAGAGATGGCCCATCGATGTTGGGGGTCTCTTCTTGGGTTCTGTCGGTATTGCAGAATGAGCTGGATACCGAATCTTGGTATGGCTCGCCGCAATGCCGTTGTCGGCTGCGTCGTTGTATTCCCTATTCGATGACGCCCTTGAGTCGGCGCGGAGACGGTTCATGCTGCTCAACGAGGTATTATTCATTCGTCGGCTTCTCGGTTGTCTTGGCGCATGTCGTCCGTTCAACGTGTTTTGATCTTGTTGATTCTCTTCCGGGATTGAGCTCCCGGCACTCTCTTCGTCCTCGAGATCATCAAGATCCCTTGCCCGAGCCTTCCCTTTTATGTTGCCAAAGATATTGTCCGGCGGATCATTGTAACCTGTTATCGGACGATAATCTGGCGCCGTAGAAGATGCGGTCATCTCGGTTGTGGCATTCGCGACTATCGAGCTTGCAGTCGACGAAATGTAGATCGAATGTTGGTCTGGTGTCGGGGAGTGATACGTGTCTTCCCACGTACTGCCTGTTGCGCATGTATGAACACGTACGAGTACCTGAAACGTATATCTCCTTTCGATCGAACGCGTCGGCCAGCAGCACGTGTTTCAGTTGCTTCAATAGCGCTTGGTACTGCGAAACAATGGCCGACGGCTGTCTTATAACTTCGATGGTGAATAGGACCAGCTATAGGACCCCCATGACAACCAAATTAGTCGACTATGTGAGAAAGGTCCCGATGAACACCATGATATGATTAATGGTCATGACTCTACGACACGGGTATTACAGTATTGTCGGATATATGCTACATGTGCAACTCGGGATCCACGATATCTCCGTTTCCCGCGAGCTTCTTTTCAACTACCATCGCTTCTTCGACTTTCGCTCCGGCAGCTCAAACGCGATCTGCTTGTTTCCTGCAGCGTCCGTACTCCTATCCTCCACCGTCTGCGCCCTGAACATCGCCAATGACGAATTCGCCGGGCCTCGCCTGTAATACTGGTTCCCCTTTGGCGTCTCCTCTTTTTGGGATGGTTTTCCGGGCTGTAACGTAGACGACCGATACATCGACAACGAGGGATTCGGCGCGGGGCGTTTGTAACTCGCCGGCCCCGGTGCAGTTTCCGATGACTGAGCGGTATCCGGGGCGAATCGAAGAGAAAGATTCCGCGGTGGAGAACTGCTTCGCTGTGTGGTGGCGGGACTGAGGATAGGTCGTCCGGCGTCATTAGGAGGCGCAAGACCTTCCGCGTTACCAGCTGCCCGGCCTTCTTCCATGTCCCTCGGTCTGATTTCCTCCTCAGATGCCTGTTTTCCCAGTCCTCCTAGAGAGAACCGTTTAGATATCGAGAGTTGTCGTCCCTTCTTCTTTGCGCCACCGAATACTGCTGATACCCGACTCGAGACACGCCCAAGCTCGTACTCGTCGTTACTCGTTCCGCGGGTGTTCGTCTTGCGGAGAGGGTTTCCATAGGTATTGTGCGGTACGGCTTCATCTTCTCGGTCGACCGGTCCTTCACTTTCATCCGAATCCGAGCGGCTCAACGCGGTCGGCATGGGTCCGCCGGAATCACGTCTTGATCGCTGTTTCTTGAGTTCCTTTGTGTTCTCCCGCTGCACTTTATGCTCGTCTTCCCCGTCGTTGAGGACACGTTCCCGCTTCTGGTTGTCCAGTTCCCGCTCCTGTTCTTCTCGATCTTCCTCCCGATATGCTTCCGGGCCCATCATTCCCAGCCCAAGTCGGTCGACTCTATCCCTTCCACCTTCCCTTACGTGGTCGGCTGCGAACTCGGCTGAATGGTCGAGTTTGTCGTGCAGGATGTCGACTTCGTAGTGTTTCAACGGATGAGGATGCCTAAACTTGGAAGATTTGCTGGGCTTGTCCTTGTCGAAGTAATTCTGGATGACTTCGACCTCGACCTGTAGCGACCGATCAGAAACGGTGTGTGCATTTGTTTGAGGCTAACGTACCGAACTTGCATCACTTTTCTTCCTTTCCCGCACGAGGTGGGTGCCCTCTTTGTATTCCGCCAAAATAGGAGTCGTTCGTCCCTCATCGTCGAGAGCCGCAAGGTCATCGAACTCTCCCTCCTTCGTGTGAGCGTCACTGATATCCTGCTCGGGCTCATACGTGCCGTTCTCCATTGCCACAACGTCTGCTCTTTCACCACCTCCATCTTGGCATATTTGATCATTCTGTCCGGCCGAGGAGCCAGAGCCACCGACAGTCTGACTGCCGAGACTATTGGACTGCGATCGAGACAAAGTTTTCTCTGTGGTCAGAACATCCACGTCACCACGGTCGGTGACACCGTCATCGGCGAGATCGACATCGTCGTCGCGATTGATTCGGATTGATTCCCCGGGCCTCAGTCGCTGAGCATGCGTGGCCCAAGCTGGCTCGTCGCCGAACGATTGACGAGACCAGGTATGCGTCATCGAATGAACGCGACGTGTAAGCGAGAAGAACGGGATAGAGAGACCGTCTGGGGGAGGCGGAAGTTAGCTCTGAATCTTCAGGTATTTCGGGATTCAATTGCACGTACGACAGACGACAGAGCACAAGACCATAAATGCCACGATCGGCTGAATAGTCGACGCCAGTAGCTCTGTTTGACTCTTGGGTTCCTCGACTTCACGAGCCGCCAGAGGCAGATCAACCTTGGCGAGCGTTGCGATGAAGATGGCACCGACACCCATAGGACCTATGGAAGAGAGGTGGGATCAGTGATTTGAGGGGTCTCTCGCACAGTCATCGACTTACCGAACCATCCGACGAAAGCGGCTTCTCGGATAGTCTTGATGTCGGGAATCCATCGGTAAAGGGCCAATATGATGGGCAAACGCCTCAGAAGAAGTACACAGATGATCAGGACGAACAAACGCCAAACGGATATCTATGAGAGAATGCGGCCCGTATGAGAGGATGTCGACGACCTTGACTGGAACCGAAAACGTACCGAAGTGTGGATATTCTGGAATTCTGAGAATGGGATGATAGCGCCGATATAGATGAAACAGGCACAATTGAAGAGCAGATCCAACACGTTGGAAAACATTGAATCTTCCGTTGCTTTGTTGAAGAAACCGCTGTAAGAAAGATCTCGTTAGCCGAGTACATCTAGTGAAGACGGCTTTTGTGGGCGACTCACTCCCATGCAAATGCCGTTCCACAAAAGAAAGCACCGAGCAGATCGTCACTACCCATGAGCGTCAGGATACCGATTGTCAAGAGCGCGAGCGAGATATATTGAGCGACGAAAGACTGTCTGTCGATCAATCCCCGCTTTTCACTAAACTTGATTGCTTTCCTGGCTAGATAGCCGAGAATGCTACCGATGACGATTCCCAGCGCGACCTCGTATCTGTACGAAGCAGTAACAAGTCAGTATTCGTGCTCTCGATGAACACTGCGGACGGCGTGACGTTTCAAAGACTTACAGCCTGAATGAAAATGCAGAGCATTAGTACTGTCCGCAACGTAATCCTTCGAGCAAAGAACTGACCATGTAACGTAGAACCACTCTCCGACGGCATAACCATCGTCCGTATTGAGGATGAGATATAAGGCGAGAACTATCGGTACGAAAAAAAGCCGTTTAGCGGACGAAGCTAGAAGGGTGTTGCGCCATGCTCACACAAAAACGGGAATGCCGCTCCGTCATTGCACCCGGATTCCGCTGACAAAAGATGTCGAATGTGCGCTGGAACATGCTTTGCCGCAAATCGACCACCGACAACGGCTTGAGCCAAGATAGGATCGGTAGGCGTCACGCACGCGGCAATGGCGAGACAAGTGAGAAATTCGAGGTGCGGAATGATTGCCCACATCAAGAGCGCCGTGACGAGCCATCCCCACTGTTAATGTATCTGTCAGTCAACCTGTAAAGATGCAGACGCGATGATGGTAACTTACGGCCATGACAGGTCCAATCAGGAACGCAAGTGATTTCCAGTGGTGCTTGACATATTTCTGTGAATCAGGGGAATGATAAGTTAATGAAGACACACGGAAAGAGCTCACTCACCTTCGGCAATTCGACACCGATAGCAAACACACCCACGGCAATAACGACTCGAGTAACCTCAAGCGTGATCTCATCCGTCACTTCGCTGTTATGGTTGTGACCTCCCCAACTTCCCGGGTTGAAAAGGCCCAACGCGTAAGGTCCGAGAATGATTCCGACGACGGTAGAGACGACTGCTTCACCGATGTAAAGACGTTCTTTGATGAAGAGCGAGCATAAACTGAAAAGCACGACGAATCCACCGAGAAAGGCGTAAGCGAGATGCGGCGCATTCACGTCGAACGGCTTGAAGGGATGGCCGGAGCCTCCCGTGGTTTCGTCTCCCGCCATGTTGGCGAGGTGGTGATAGGTTTGCTAAGGCTGAGTTGAGAGTAGAGAGGCGAAAAGAGGTTGTCGATTCTGATCGAACGTTGTTGACAGACTCCACCGATGGTTTACCAAGCTCCGCCTGTTATTGTAGATATCGCTTTGATTAGACGGGGTTGACAGACTCCTCCAGTTGTGTGTGTTTTGGGATGGGAACAGGTTATCCACCTCTGTTGCAACGTCTATTCGATGTTGCTATTCGATGCAAACTTGCTCCTTGCTACCGGAGCCGAGGCGGGAGTACCATATTCTGCACGGCTGGCTTGGCAAATCCGGCGCGGATACAAGGCAAAATCTTATCGCGTCTTGCGGTTTGTTTGGGATTTCGACGTCATAGCTATCAATGACAGGTCACAATGGCCGAACCGTGCTGATTGTGCGCCGCGCGCTACAAGAGCATAGTTATTGCGATACAACAGCTAGCTATAGATATCCCGTAGCCAGTTGTGAAAAGCATTTTCAAAGACTGAAGTAGTGCTGTGCGGGCGAAACGCAGAGCTCGATGTGAAAACTCATCAGGCCCACGATGCGCAGTCGCATCGTTTGGCCAGTTGTTTGGCCATAAGACATGCGAAGACGTATTTGCTCCTTCGATAAGAATCCTCAGCGACTGCGAGTGGCCAAGTCGGTGTGCGCTGCAAGCACGACCTAGGGGCCTCGATATCGTCGAGCGAATCGACAAGCCCTTTTGAGATGCGGGAACGGGATTTGTCATCGCCAGCAAGGGGGTGTCAAAGATCGCCTTGCTGTTGTATTGTTGGCGTCCGTCGAGTTCCTGAAAATATTCTCTTGATTCTCCGGACAGACCCCCGCAATTGTCCAGACGTCGAAATTTGACGCCAGAATTGTTCGGCCCCTGGCCCGATTCCCGTCATTGGCAGGAATACGGGGTCGACTACGTTCGTTGCTGCTGCTGTTGTCCCCGTTGCCGCTTCTCGACCTCCTCCTGTTCCAGACGCGCCCTTTCCGTCTCCAGAGCTTCTGCTTCTTGTCTCGCCAGTTCTTCACGCGTGCGTTCTTCCCTCTTGAGTCTGGTGTTTTCCCCTTCTCGCCTGTAGAAGACCGTTAGTTGAAGGGTGTGGGGGGCATTGAGGAGCATATGCATACCATGTAGCCCAGTGCCAGATTTCTTGATTGTGCAGGTCGTCGACCGTGCCGACGTCTTTCAGGTAAAGACGAAACATTGGCTGTTTCAATAACGTCAAGTGCTTGAGGCAGGTCGGGTATCTGTTGTGCGGAGTGTGTGATGAGCATCGTTTCCGTGTGCCGTAGGCCAGAACCCACACAATGTGTTGAGCAAAGTCTGGATCTCGCCAATATTCAAGGTATTCCAGAAAGCTGAGAAACGCCGGATCTTCAAGGTAGCCTTGGATGGCCAGTTCGTGCAGGTAGTTTGGCGATGCCAGACACTGGATGAACTGCTTGCCACAGCATTAGCGAAGCGTACCCTGAATGACACCAATCTGCGTACCTCCAATTCCACCTCGAACCTATCCCTATTCCGCTTCAGCTCATCCTCGGTTAGCTCTCGATCATCATCTTTCTGCCTGACAGTCAACAGTCGCTCCGTGATTTCCGGTACCGGTTCCACGGGGATTTCAGGGACCGCCGGTGCGTCTGTTTGTGCTGACGTGCGTCTTGAAGAGCCAAACAAGCTGTCCTGACCCGAAGGGCTGTTCCGCGAAGAGGTGTCTGCCATGTTTGAAGCGGGAGTGCAGAGGCGTCGAGATCTAGTCGTTATGGGACCCTGTCTTGATGATATCCGAGCTGATTCGTTGCCGCTCCAAGATTCCGCTGTCGTAGATGGGTGAGGCACTTCTTCGACAATTGATGCGAGATACTGGTCTGGATAGCTGTCTGAATCTGAAACACGTCACTATCGATCGCACGTGACCTATATATTGCCTTCTTCGCGCCTGCCTTCCTTGCATCCTCGACTGCGCGACTCTTCGATTCCTGGGCAGCCCGCGTTCCGAATTGACTCGGTGTCCCGAGAGCGTGAAGAATATACCGTACAGCTGGTATCCCTGGCTGGTTCCTAGCTCAAGCTCATGATCTTGACTGTTTGACGAAAGCTCCCAAGTTGAAAACCAACTTCGCGACATTTCCCAAGGCTTCGATGATATCACTATGCATCGCTATGTCGGGAAGGCACATTGGCCGTGGCTGGCTGGTGAGTCCCGCACTATCAAGGTGAGTGTAAGACCTCTGCTTTACAGACTCCTGCGCGTGCAAGGCTTCGCGACTGCTCCAGAGAGGTGCCGAACGCCTGAGAGTAAGTTAAGTCGAATGGATCGGCAGTCTTCCATTCATAGAGACACCTTCTTAATGTTTCTCGAGGTCCGCTTAAAAGGAACGCTCTTCCGAAATTGCACGCCAATCGCTCTGGGTATCGCATGTTTCGAGTCACGCGGTATCGATTATCGAATTTATAGAAAGAATCGAAGCCTCGATGTGAACTCGCGCAAGCAGTCGCTTCCTCTTCAGAATTATCCACTCAGCGACCTCGTTGATTGTCCTCAGCTATACATTCGGCACGTCTCAGTCCCTCCTTCCACTGCATCAACACGAGTTTCAAATGGCTATACATATGACAGCAGCACAAGCCAAGCGTCTCGAGGAAGACATCGCACGGGCGCAGGCGAGGTATTGCCGACGAGTTCTTGCCAAGCGGCGTGTCCTAGAGAAAAGGCGGCAGGCAGCAGAGCGTGCAGCCAGGCTTCTTCCACCTGATATAGTATCGGGCCCACAGCAAGGCGTGTCCTCTTCATTGGGCCTGACCCTAGTAGCAGGTCACTCTGAATCCAGTCGGGCGGCCGACATGCTGATGGAGGTACCATATATTCAGAGTCCCATCGCAGAGTCTTCGCAAGAGCAAGCAATTGAAGCCTCTTCGTCTGCTAGCCTCTCTACCTCCCAGAAAAGCAACACGGCGACATTGGGTATGTGTTCGTCGCTCGTTCCTACCTTCAACCCTCCGTTGGTCCTTTCGATGACTGTGACTTCGATGGCGCCTTCTCTTCCTGACGATGTCTTCACAGGCGGGACTGTTCACCATGTTTGAGCTGAAGAAGTTGGTGGCTCGGGGCCATCACGAGCATGTCGGTGTAACTTTGTTGCTAGGCTGAGGGGTACAGCTGTCCGTAAGTAACCCACGGTGCCGCGGGGAGAGTCGCGAAGGTCGTTATTTGTGATATTTGTGCAAATCCAACTATACGTACGGCTCTAGCCTCTGTATAACGTAGTCATAGAGGGATCAATCTTCAAATATTCAGTGTTAAGGCACCTCTAAGCGAGTAGCAGGGACTCATTGTCTGAGACGCATCCTCACATGCTTTGCGCTCGCTGTAGCACCAGGGATTGCCTAGTCAAGACCAGTAAATCAATCAGTATTCGCATTTCGGACTTCGGCAGCTGCATGCGCTCGGCCTAGCTAGAACTGCACAGACCCAAGTTGAGAGCGTGATCGTATCATTGGCATCGTGATGAACGTGTACAGTCAAAGTCTAGCATGCCCTTCCGTGTTCTTCGGTCAATGAGATATCTTAATGTTCATAATCAACCCAGCCTTCCGAATTCTGCAGACGAGGGAAGTCGCTGATTATCTGTCGAGAACTGTAGCGCCTCTCGTTGACCAGGAGCTTTTTCCTCTTTCCTGAGAGAGCGGATGGCCTTTTCCTTTCATTCGAAATCCCTGAAAGATCGGCATCATGGCAGGTATTCTCCACTTCTGCAACCTTCGTATTTTCCAAATTGTCAGAGGTCCGGAGCCTAGTGCAATGAAGAAGACGGAAGGTGACGAAAGGCCGCAGCCCAGCAGCTCTTCCACCGAGTGACCGAAACTTCGTGCAGGAGGGTGGCGGTAAAGTGCAGCCCATCAGGGATTGGAAGCAAAGTACGATATAAGGTGGAGTTGCGTTGTCTGGGACAGTTGACAAAACGGACCCACATCGATTCAACGCACTTCTCGCGATCCTCTCCCTCCCGCCCAGATGTCCGAAACTCTCGACGACTAAAAATGACCGAGGTTGCTCCAAAGACCGACAATGGGGATTCGGGTACACAGCCTCAGTTCGCTGCAAAGGAGATCGCCCAGGCGCCGCCCCCCCCTAGCGAGAGAAATGCCGTGGGCAAGGACCGGAAACCGGAAGCCGGCAGTCAACGTCCCGTTCTCCCGCACCAACATAGTGCTAGTTCCTATATAATCGGAAGCCGATGGTCAACCGCGCCTGGCACATCAACTGATACGACGCATCCCGCCAAGTCGCATGTCTCGTCGGCCGCCTCGACCGCTATGAGCTCGGTAACTGGGCATGAATCAGAATATGCTGTCACTGGGTTTCTCAGAAGCGGATGTGACATTCCATTTGCCGGGTAGAGGAGAGATAGCGCTGCGTCGAGAACGCCGGGGAGAACCATGTCTCTCCCGTTCAGCTTCAATCCTGCCCGTGTTCAATCTACCTTACGCATGAACATTCCGATATTGATTCCAAATTGTTGTATCCAGCCTAGGCATCCAGCTTACAGATGGGATGAGTATTGTACCCCGCCTCTGAGACCCTCTCAGGTGCAATCTCTCCCTATTCTAAACAGCTCACAAACCCTCCAACCAATCCTTAACCTCATCCAATCCCCCATCTCTAACCGCACTCCCCACCGCAAAATCCACCTCAACCCCTTCCACATCCGTATACTCAAATGCCCCCGAACCACCCCACACCGCTTCCCCATCCTCTTGCGTTTCCTTTTGCTCCACCACACCCCCTCCGAAGAACCGCTTCACGAGAGTGATCAACGACGCCGGGGATCCCGAGGGGACTTTATCGATCCCTTCGATTCGGCTCGACGAGGTGGTCAGGCGGGACGATTTGATGCGCGTGAGTTCGCGCTGGAGAAGGGATTGCAGCCGGTCGAGGGCTAGTTGGCGGGTTTTAGCGGGGATAGGTGAGGTGTTGGTGTCGGTGCTCGCGGAGGGGATGAGTAGGTCGGCTTTGTTGGCGATGATGAGAAGGCGAGGAGAGGTGGCTTGGTGGTTTGTTGCGAGGGCTGTAAGAACTGGCACGAGTTCCCTGAATGAGGAGTGATTTAGTATACAGCATCTCACGCTTCAGAGCCACTGATGAACGCAGGACGAAACTCACTCGGCAACCATCGCTGCGTTCCTCACCAACGCTCCAACATCAACGACAAACACCGCTCCCTTTAGGGCAGGATCCCTGAGTGTCTTTTCCGTCTGACTCCGCATTCTCGGGTGTCCCGGCAAGTCGACGAGCGTCAACGTAGAGGAAGGAAGCGTCAGGCGTGCGGTGGAGGGCGTGAGGGATGTGTGTGTTTTCGGGCGGTCGTTTAGGGCGAGCTGGGGACAGGTAGATTTTTTTAGCTTGTGCTTTGCGAGGAGATCTGACAACGTACGACGGAGAAAATGGTTGTCTTTCCTGCATCCGGCGCACCGGTCAGGGCTACATTGCGACCATTCACGGCCTTGCGTTCCGTGCGGCTAGCATCTGCTAGGAGTTAGCAAGGCTCTTCGAGACACGTGTGACGGGTTGCCTACTTTTGAAGAATAGAACCGTCGCTATGCCGAGGAGGACGGCCAGCAGCGTCAGCTGTTGGTAGGAGAGCATGGCGTTGTGGTGTAAAGAGACTGAAAGGTAAAGGTAAGGACGTGTTTCTTCAGCTGTTTCTTCTATCTGGAGGTTGTGGTGTGTATTTGATTCCGCGCAACCGATCGACCACCTGAAACACGGCTTGCTATTCATCTCGCCGTGATTTCTCCTCTTCCTCATTGATGCGGTCCATCTTCCGTCTGCGAACCGTACTTTTGTCCAGGAGAACAATGTCAACCATGATCGATCCTCGACGGGCGTTCCCCTCAAAGTGGGAATCGCTGGATATAACACTCGACGAGCTTGATCTGGCGCAGTGAGTATGCCGATTGTGGAGCGAGATATCAAGCTTATCTGGAGTAGCACCTTACCTGTTGGACAGACGTTCCTCTGGCATCGACAACCCGTTCCACTGAGGAATGTCCCAGGACTTTCAAAAATCGAACAAGTCCCTTGCGTCAAGCTAGAGGAGTCCACCTTTGAGCCGCCACTGGTGGAGCATGACGAAGAACCGACAACCGAATGGTCTCGTGCCATCCGGGACCCACCTCGTGTCCTACTCCTCCGTCAATCCTCCACCAAGATATACTACACCTCCATCCCCGCCACTCCTTCCCCGACAGCTTCCATAGACAAGGAGTACCTCTTGGATCTGTTTAATATGGATATCACCGCTCCGTATGGGACGCTGAGGGACGTCTATCAGGCGTGGGCGGTACAGGATCCGACATTATTTGGCAAGGCGTCGGGGAGGGGTGAAGTGCCGAGGGGTGTCAGAGCGTTGAGGCAGGATCCGTGGGAATGTTTGCTTTCGTGAGTCGATCCATACCCCTTCTAAGGGTTTCGCTAACGCCTCTGTCTGTGGAAGGTTTATCACAAGTTCGGCGAATAACGTACCGAGAATCACATCTCTCCTCCATCGACTAAGTACCCATTTCTCACCACCACTCATGATACTTCCCGCGCCGGGACACGACGTCACGCCTCCTATCGAAGGGGACCAACCGATTCCATACATCACCTACCACCTTTTCCCGCGTCCATTGGACCTTCTTCAATCCGTTGGCGCAACGGATACAATGGGACAGCTGGAAACGACGTTACGCGGTCTGGGATTCGGATATCGCGCCGGGTTTATCAGCTCGTCTCTGAATACGTTGATTAGCTCACATGGAACCCCGGAGGAACGAGCGGCGATTGGGATGCCTGAAGTACCGCCAGGTTCGCCATCGACGTCAGTAGAGGGGGAAGTGGAGATAGGGGATACGCAAGGCGTTGAGGCGTTCTTGCATTCTCTGCGGAGGGGCGGGGCAAAGTATCCCGTCCATGGGGAGGAGGACAAATGGCGAGGGGAATTACTGGCGCTCAAGGGTGTAGGCAGGAAGGTGGCGGACTGCATAGGCCTCATGAGCCTTGATCGTGTGGGTCCCTCTCCCTTTCCGTACCTCAACGGCGCTGAAGTTTCACGTTAGTCCAACATCGTCCCAATCGATACCCATCTTCAACAGATCGCCGCCCGCCATCCCAAATTCCCCGGAAAGCTCAAGGGAAAAGCAACGTCCACCGAAGGAGTATACAACGCTGTCCAAGGCTTCCTCCGTGATCTCTGGGGTGCTCGAGAAGGGCAAGGAACGCCGGGGATGGAGTTGGCTGGGTGGTGTCAGTCCGTCATGTTCGCGGCGGATTTGAAGGGAACTACAGCGGTGGTCAAGATCGAGGTGAAGGAGGAAGTGAAGGAGGAACTGGTCCTGGACGCTGGGCGGGGGATGCGCAGGGTGAAGAAGGAGGTGGAGAGGACTGCGTCGCTCGTTTCGGAGATGGTGCCGGGCCAAACGACACCGGTACTTGGTGCCGCCGAGCCGTCCACTGAGGCGGACTCTCTATCAGGCCTTGGTACTGTCGATCGGAAACGGAAGCGACAAACTGCACATCAAGACGGCGCAATCGTGAAGAAAAAGACAGCGACCAAGGTCCACACAAAGGCCCAAACAGGCAGACATATCAGCGATATGATGACGACCGTGAAAAGGGAGGTCATGGAGGAGGTTAAGGTCACGCGAGGAGTTGTGAGCGGACGTTCGTCGAGGTATTCGGCGAGGTGTGACAAGTTGGAAGTAGATATCGCCGGACAGCCGTAGTGGTGATGTAGCTCGACTGTCGCAGTATTCAATGTCGATAAATGTTGTGAGATCGGCCGATACTGCCACGTTGAACGATTGCGGGATCCCAGCGGTCTCTCGATCTTCTTCCATAGATCTAGTCAAGCAGATACCGTCTGAATGAACTCATATCGCGCATAGGACCCTTTAACAGCTTGATATGTCTTCCCTGTGTCTCACGGCTTGCCGCTACTGATTACTGAAATTCGTCAGCTGCACATTTCGCGTCGTATTGCTGGCCGAGTTGTACGCCCATTCAAGCACTGATCCCGATCAAAAGCGACGCGGGAATATAGACTGCGAGTCTTGCAAGTGCCTCGCAGTGAACCGAGCATTCGATTCAACCGATGGACATTCGACTGATGGAGCGTCGCCTCCGCCGTCGTCGCGCATTGACGAGTATGCATATGCTTGTCTGGGTATTGATTGTGACTTCTCGTAGCAAAGGGTAATCAGGACGTGTACTTGCGAGCTTCGCGGGTAGACACATCTATGCAGTTGGGCAGGACAGCATGCTATAGCCTTCAATAGCTAGAGGTCTGCGTGAGGTTTTGGGACCGGAAGAAGTAACAACCCCGAGGCTTCATCAACTGTTCTTCACATGTTTATGCGCTCCCAACAGAGTATCGTACAACCTCCCCAACTCAGATCTACACCGACGAATGCGCCGTCATATGAAAGAACAACTTCACTGCCTTCCTTAGTGCGTTCATTTCCCCCGCCGAGTTTGCCAAAATGGCCTTTACCTTCTCATCCTTCATGTACCAGTCGCGATCTGCTTTCACTATCAAGGGAGGCCATAGCTTCTCGAAAGCAGGTTTACTCTGCATCAGTTCCTCCGGAGGGGAAAACAACACGACCTGGACTGCAGCGAGTAGTGCGTCAAGGAGGTAGTCGCTCTCGTCGAACTTGCTCTTCCAACCGGGATTTTCAAAGACGAGCATCTTCGATATTGCTTGCGTCATTCGTTTTGCGACTCTCGTCGACGTCGCGAGTTCAGACATATACTCCTCGTCCTCCAAGGCATCGTATATATCGTCCTCGTTGATCTTGGAATACACCGCGAGTTCGAGGCCTGTGCTGGCGTTTGTGGCGTCGTTGAGCTTTGCTTCTGGCAGCCCCTTCGCGGAATGCGCAGAGGAAGTTGTGGAGAGCCAAGGCTCATGGACAATTGACGCGACGGTTTGGCCCAACTCGTTTACGCGATTGACATTCGCCTTATATAACTGTGTCATGACTTCGGTATCTTTTGCGAAAGCAGTTTGAAAGTCGGTCGCTCGCTCCCTGATGCCGTACTCGTCCTCGCTCTCCAGATCCATACCCGATCTCAGCAAGGATGTCACTGTCGCCATCAATTCACTTTCTGTGAAGTCGACACATTTCCGTTCGGAAGCCAGAGTTTGATCAGCTGTTTGATCACGGGACTTCATTTTAGGTTTAGGTCCGAATTTGTAGTCCGCTTGGGCATTGGAGCGGGAGTGGAGAATGGCTCCGCCTGGTCAGAGACTCGTAGAACCTTGTTTCGCTCACTGCAGGGTGTGTCCTTCACGCGTTGAGCTAGTTCAGGTGTCAAGGTCTATCCCGAGCGCCAGCGACAGATATATGTATCTGTCGTCGTTCATCGTGGAGCAATCGCTGATAAGTGCAGTCTCGAGCTGTGCGCTCTACACAGCTCCGCAGCGGTGGTATCCTTTGACAGTTACCCCTCGAATATCAGGACGGGTTCCGAGCGGAACATGAGGCGGTACAATGGGCTGATCTGAGCCTGAGGTTGACGGCGGAAGAACCTTTTGCGACATTCTCGATTATTCCTTGAAGCGAGATCTCGGCGGGGCGAAATTTCGAAGCTCAGAAGAGAATGTAAGTCGTTCGCGTGAAATGTCGAGAGGACGACTGGTTGACAAGCTCTGAGAGGTAACTCACCTGAAGCAGCTCGCTGACTGGTGCTCCCTTCTGTGCAGAAACTTTGCAGAAGTACTTTAGCTATAGATCGAGAAGCAGGCCAGTTGCTAAGATGTCGTGGTATTCCCTAGTCCCCCTTCCCCGTCTCACCCGGAGCACGAGGGCCCTGCTCGCGATTATGCTTTACGTGCATCGTCAGACCAAACATAATGCTTGACAGCCTTCATGCGAATGCTACAATTCGCATGCGGCCTGGGCGCATTCAGGTCAAGTACCGTGTTGATCTCTGTCTTCCTCGTGAGAAGGTCTACTTGAGACGGCTGTCGCTGTAGTATCCTGACGATCCTGACGGCGACGTGACATACGTGCCGGTCGCATCGCGAGTCGCCTCTCGACAATGGCAGTCGGGCCTTCAGGTTTGAGTACACCATGCAGATCCTATCTAGTCATACAGCAAAAGATACATGGTCTAAGCACTACCTACTTGATCCGCCCATTTTCTCCTAGATGTCCCACAACTTGATGCTGATCGCATTCAATCGTCCTCAAAATGAACCGTCTTCCATCCTTTCAAGGCGCGGATCAGACCCCAAGCTCTTCCTGCATCTGTCTTGAAAACGTTGAGGGCTTTCTCATCCAGAACCTTGACTACATCGTCCTCCACATTCGGGAACGCTTGTCGCATTGGCTCTTGCAGTGTCGCCGGTAGCTTTGCCGTTGGAGTGTAGATCAGTATCTTCAGTGGGATTCCGATTGACCCATAGTAATAGGCATCGTCGGAGACGCCGGGATCATTTGCGTCACTGAAGTGGTCTCTGAGAATTTCTGTCAGGCGCCGGACGAGCGGTATGTACCTCCTCGGGCCTTTTCGTTGTTTTGCAATCTTCGCCGTCTCATCCGCCGTCCTCCTATAGTTGACCCATTCTCGAAGAAGAAACCTGCTAGCACAGGTCGTAAGGGGGTCGTGGGTACTTCCGGTGTTGGACCCGTTGTTGGGCTGGTCAAACTCGATGCTAGACTCGCCACTGGACTTGCCAGATTCAAGGTCCGTTCCCATAACACAATCGACAATTTTCCTCTCATCCAGTGTGCTGACGTTGTCGATATACAGTGACTCGGCGCCGAGCATTATGTCCATACTGTTGTCGAAAAGATCACATAGGCTCTGTATTTGTGCTCTCCTATCATTCTCATCCGCTTCAAAGCATTCAATGTCTTTTCTGAGTTGTTCCACCGTAGTGACTCGATCTTGGTCTGACAGTTCCGAATAGATGAACATCAGGAAAGGTTCTATTGGGGAACGGCTTTCTGCTCGGGGAATGGGATTGCTACCGGAATGGTCGATACAGCTGTAAACTTGATCATACAACGTCTGGCGGAATTTTGAGACGTTGACTTCTATATAGGCTGAGACGTCTCAGTACAGTTTGTCATAGACTTCTCCTGGTATTGTGCCATCGGATGTGAAAGCAAGCTTTCAAGGGAGCGCAAGAGCGACGGTGGGCCTTTGCATTGGCTGCAAGCGATATTCTGGAAGTGCTCAAATTTCCCCCTTGATACGAAGAGCTTCTCCTGGCCTCCTGGACCCCTCTCAGGGGACCAGGGGTAACGGAAAGGAAGGCGGTGACGCGTCATCGACGATGAGGCGAGCACCGGGCAGGCTTCCCCCTCTGAAGCCGCCACGCAGAAGTATAGGCAAAGGCCAAGATCCGCCCGTGCTTTGCCCCGCAAAAGACCGACATTATTTGGAAGATGTCATATGCTATGCTATACCACATATATCGCCAGAACCTATCAGGCCTTCTTCACCTTCTTCCTCTTTTCCTCGTCATCCTTCCCTCCCTTCGCATGATTCTGCGACTTTTTCGCCTTTACTGGTTCTTCCACTACAGGTAGCTTGCCTTCCGCCTGTCGTTGCAGCAGCCACTGTTGGCAATCCTCCTGCGTCGCCCGGGGATGATCGAACTGCCAGGTCACGACTTCTTGAAGCAGGACTTTGGTCATGATTGACGGTCTGAGCTTGAGGAGTGCGTTGATTTCGTTGCCCTGTCACGAAGAAGGTGATTCAGCATGCAAACTAGCGAGCGCCAACGCGTAAAACAGCGTACATCTAGCTTGGGCTTCTCTTCGATGGCCCTTGGCAAGTCAAGTTGTTCTATGCGATCGACAAATGCGTTGTAGCCGTTGATGATCTCGGAGATGGCAGGATCTAGAGAGGGATGTCGAATTCAGCGAAGGTCTCTGGCTGTAAGCTGACAAGCTACCTACCTTCAAATCCTCCGGTCTGCTTGTACACCGGAAGGATATCCAGAACGCAGGAGAATAATAGTGAAACCGACCAGTATGTCTCGGTCGAGGGATCGTTGATGGAGGGGTCTCTCAGCAAGTTGCCTATTCATGGTGTTTCAGTAAGATTCTCATCATGCAACATGGTAACAAAGCCAAGACATACCGATCTTCGACCGGATTGTGGCCTCCTCGAAGCCCTCGTGCTGCGGCTTCGACAATTTCGATGCCGCCGAAAACAATCGCGAGACCGCATTCACGTCAACGTTACCGAGCTACGTTTGCCCAGATCAGCAACCATGGTCTCAAGGCACAGCCGGACTCACCTTCAGACCCTCCCGGATGACCGCTTCCATCAGCGAAATATCTTTCTTCTTTTCCTTTACCATCCCCCCTCGACACGGCACGAGCGCACATGCAAGCCAGAGATGCCTGTTCTTGGCATTTCCTCCGACAATCACGTCCGGCGTGACGTCCTGTGCGGCCGAGGCGTCAGGCCCAGCAGCTTGCAAGGGTTCCGAGTGTTGTGCGCCGACTCGGGAGATTAAAGACGGGTGGATGCGAGCTGACAACGGGCCGTTGATGAACGCGCGGAGAATATCTGCTGTGAGGATTGATTCTGCAAAGTCATGCGGGGCAGGGCAGTATGGTGGAGGCTGGACGTCGAGGGCTGGTGTCGCAGATTTCGGCGCAAGGATGGTCGTAGCCGGGACAGAGAATATATGTGGGTATAGGGAGAGAGAGTTGATGAGGCTGATTGACAGATGGGGGTCGGGGCCTGAATCAGGGCAAATTGAGCATTTCGAGCAGACAAAGATCCAAGAGAATTTACATACCTTTGAGCATCTTTTCCAGCTCTATCCCCACACGTTCACGTGATATCCGTGTCCGCAGTGCTTCCTTGAGGCAAATCAAAATTCAGCATAACTTCCCACAGATAGCCCACGTGGCATACCAGAATCTCCTCATTCCTCACGGCCTGCTTCAACTCATCCACCAACTCATACCCGAACCGGCTCGCAAACCGCACACACCGCAACACGCGCAACGGATCGTCCCGGAACGTCTGCAGCGGATCCAACGGGGTCCGGACGAGCTTGTTCGCGAGGTCGGAGAGGCCGAGGCGGGTGTGGTCCTCGATTTGACGGGTGTGGACATTGTAGAAGAGGGTGTTGATGGTAATGTCCCGGCGGAGGGCGTCTTCTTCTGGGGTTCCTATACGCTGAATGGGGACGGGGGTGTAAGTCGCCAGACGAAGGTGACGGTTCAGGCACACTTACGATCTCACTGGGAATCCGGCTTCCATCGGCGTAAACCTCGCTCCGCAGTTGCACGAAATCACACTCGAGTCCCATGATGTTCGTCGTTGCCGTTTCCAAATGCTTGCTCTGTTCCGGATTTGCGTTCACTTTCCCGATCGACTTGATGGAGATTGGAGGGTCGAGGGGAAGAGTCGTGAGGTATTGGGTGAATGCTACTGCGAACGGGTATCCTGCGCATGTTGATAGCGTGATGTCGA
The DNA here is from genome assembly GCA_022813745.1 of Naganishia kalamii. Lineage (NCBI taxonomy): Eukaryota > Fungi > Basidiomycota > Tremellomycetes > Filobasidiales > Filobasidiaceae > Naganishia > Naganishia kalamii. The sequence goes on along the minus strand of JAKLLX010000019.1, from coordinate 143,711 downwards.
GATCCGAAGACGGAAGGCCCAGAAGCTATGAGAGGCGATGTTTTAGCAATTTTTGGTAGTACACACGCATTAGAGAAACTCACCTTGTCCCTAACCCATCCTCCAGCAATCCGGCACTCAACCTCGGGAATCTCAACCTCTACCTGCGGTTTCCTAATCCGTTTCCTCCCTTCTCGCGCGAAATCGTCCAACAGCTCGCAGAACCGAGCTTCTTCCGGCGTCAGGTGGATCCGGGGTGAGGCGAGGGATGATGACATTCTGTAGAGTTGCGGAAGACGGGAGAGGAGGAAGCGGCGCATGTAGGGTTTGCGGTTGTGAAGTAGGTTCAAGGTATAAAGGAAGCTCTCGCTCATAATTATGAAACACGAGCGTGATCGACGCCGGTCCCACTCTGGCCAAGCTCCATAGTCATACTTCCTCAATGCCTCATAACCTGTTCTTTATACCTCTGCTATCTTCACTTTCAATCTCTTCGTTGTCATCATGTCACAGCCTGACATCACCATGTCCGACGCCAACGTTGACGATCCCGCGGCAACCGCAGCCATGAAACAGTCCCTCACCTCGCTCATGACCTACCTCGAGCTACTTCAGCAGCAACCTCGTAATATCCCGCTCATCGAGGAGACGGTATCGCTTGCTAGGAAGTGTGGTATGGAGGAACAGGTAGAGAGCGGGCTGGAGATGCTGGTCAGGAACAAGGGATCCAATGATTGTGAGTTTCCACGGCATTGCTGTGCGATTCTGAAACTGATTGTGTGCGTTCCCCTCAGCGATATGGCTTGAAGTACTGGGGAACATCGAAAGGCGTCTTTCTGAGCTCTCGGAAGAGAACCGGGATCGTATACAAGCTGTGCTGGAATTACTACGCAAAGCGATCCAGGATTACCTTTGTGAGTCTCGTAATGTCCGAATTCTCGCTCCAACCACCAACTCCTCTTCGCCATCCGTAGCGATACCCGTCCTCGTCGCCGTATCGCGTATCGTCATGTCGATGCATCCCAGTCCCGTCGCAGCAGAGGAGGACGAAGACGCAGAGGCGAGCACCACGATGCAGAGTCCGCCGAATCGTTTGATTTCGGAGGACGATGCGAGGTCGATCTTGAAAGAGGCTGCCAAGGTGGCGGGGAATGAGATCTCTTTGGTGAGTCTGGCACGGCATGAGATGATCCTCCTTGCCTGAGCTCACCGGCTTTCGCGCTGAATAGGGAGATGAAGTCTGTAAGCCTTATCTGGATTGGGAGGTCGCGCTCTTTGCCGCTTTGCCAGAAGACGAGAGGTGCGCCTTTGATCCGCGTTCTGTTTCCCGACATATCACTGACTACGCTATCCTCCCATCGTCGCAGATCAAGCAAGCTCCAGCACATTCAACAAGCATTCATGGACCGCCTCGCCACTCCGCACCCCTCCATCGCCGAAACATCCCAAGCGTACTCGACATTCAACAGTACCTACGCACCGGCGACATACGAGGAGAGCATGGTCAAGGCCTCGAAAGTCGCATCGAGATCCACTGCGCGGTGGGAGGCACGAGAGGCGTGGGAACAGGGATGGACGGCGCTTTGTGCGCAGGAGATCTCGGGGGACGGCGCAGACTACGCCGAGGAGGCTCTTCGGATGCAGAAGATTGCGTATCTGTACGCATACCTCGAAATGGAATTGGCGACTGGAAGGGGGAAGAAGCCGGAGCCGAAGATGGTGGTTTGCGTGTATGAGAGGTGGCTCGCTGTTTGCGGCGCGGATACGAGTCGGGAGGGAAGGGTAGCGGAAGCTGGAGTCTGGGACAAGTATATTACCTATGTGGTACGTTGATGTCTCTTCTGGCGGTACTCAGCGCTCATCGCGCTTTTCTTCTTCGTGATAGGCGACCACAAACGGATTCTCCAAGGCCCAAGTCACACAGACGATGCAACGCGCCGTCCGTTGCTGTCCTCACTCGGGAGAACTATGGGCCAGATTGCTCCGTCACCACGAGATTCTCAAACACGATCCAGTAGTCATCGGAGAAACGTATATGGACGCTCTCGCGCTGGGCGTATTGACGCGTAAAGGAGCTCGCGCTGGAAAGCGGAAGGAAAAGCCCAAGGGCAAGGATAAGAAGAAGGGAAAAGGCAAGGCTGATGCCGTGGAAGAGGAGGAGGAAGTGGAATCGATGGAGCCGGATGATCATATCGCGCTGGGTGATGCCAAGGGCGCGGATGTGACCGAGTTGGCTGCGTTGGAGGCTGCGTGGACGGGCTATATGAGGCGGATGGAAGAGGCGAATATTGATCAAGGTAAGTCCTCTCTGGGTATATCGAGCAGGTCGAACAGTCCTAAATGCTCTTGTTGCCTCGACTTACAGACGACGACGATGACAAGGAGGATGCGGTGGAAGTCACATTGAGAGAAGGGATCGCCAGATGTCGCGAACGTAAGTATCTTTATCTAGCAGCTAAATTTCGTCGTCCGACTGATATAACTTTTGGCCTATTCAGTTGACCAGCGTGGTGATACATCCATGCGACTGGAACGATACTTGATCAGCTGGGTAAGCACCCGAATACTCCTTCCATAGGGTGTCTCTCAAATTGATCACATTCTGGCGCAAATCAGCTGGAAAGTAAAGGAAAAATCGACGAAGGTATCGAGGTCTGGAATGATCTCGTCAAATTGCATTCGAAGAGTTATCAAGCTTGGATCGGCTACACCGATTACCTAGTGTGAGTCATCGTTCCCGTTCCGCTCTTTCGTCGACTGGTGCCTGTCCAAATGGCGCGAACTGATCATTCTCCGCGTTTCGCTATAGCCGACACAACGAGTATGCCAAAGCTAGAACACAATACAAAACAGCGGTGTCCAAAAGTATCGATTGGCCAGAATCAATATGGACCGCTTGGATATCTTTCGAGGACTACCACGGAACGGCAGAAAGCCTGAACGCTGCCAAAATCAGAGTCGGACCATTGCAAGAGGCTCTGGCTGCACAGAGGATGCAGGTGTGTGGCTGATTTCGGACCATTCAATTGGATGCGCTAAATCCACTCACAGACCCAGGCCACCAGTCAGCATGTCGACGCGGCGGCTCAGGACAAAAGTGCTCCAACAGCCGAAACGTCCGTTCCCTCAGCTGATGTCGCCGCTGAGGCACATAACGACCAGTCGATGGATGTCGACAACAGCGAAGATAGCCGAAAACGCAAAGCAGATGCCGTTGCTGACACCGCTGGTAACAACGACAACAAGAGACAACGAGTGGAAGAAGAAAAAGATGCAGCGCCCGTCCGGGATCGAGAACACGCTTCGGTGCTCGTCTCTGGCCTGGGTTCGGATGCGACGGAAGCCGATCTTCGCAAGTTTTTCCGCGAATGCGGGCAAATCAGAGAAGTTACCCTCACACCGCAAGGCGATCAAATGGTTGCCGCTGTCGAGTTTATGGATCGCCAAGCAATTCCAGCCGCATTGACACGAGACAAGAAGAGAGTGGGGGAGCAGGAAGTGCACGTCTACCAAGCTGGCCATTCAACTCTTTTCGTCACCAACTTTCCGGAAAAGATGGACGATGCCGCTTTGCGAGAACTGTTTGCGCCTTATGGCGACATTGTTGAAACACGTTGGCCGAGTAGAAAGTACAAGGACAGTCGACGTTTCTGCTACGTTCAATTCACGACTACCGGCGCCGCGGCAACGGCTTCTCAAGAATTGCATGGCAAGGAACTGGAATCTGGCTTCCCCATATCCGTCCTCATCTCGGATCCGGAGCGTAAAAAAGAGCGATCTGATGCGCATGCGGATGCTCGGGAGTTGTATGTGAACCAGCTTTCAAAGTTCATGAACGAGCAAGATATGGAAAGGGTGTTCAGTCCGGTGAGTCCCGCTCCGTTGGATCCGCCAGACTTTACAGTTTCTGACTCTGCTGCATTCTAGTTTGGCACAATCAAAAGGATCAGCTTGTCGAAGGATGACCAGGGAAAGTGCAAGGGCTTTGGCTTTGTCGAGTTTGAAACCGAGGTGAGCGTTCCTACCGATATACTTTTGAATGTCCATCTCATTCAATCTTCATCTAGGAACAAGCGCGTGCTGCACTGTCTCTGAATGGTCACGAGTACAAGAAAAGAAAGATGGGAGTGCAGTTATCAGAGAAGAAACCCCGAAGGGCAGGACAGTGAGTGATGACAACGCAGCTCGTGGCCAGCTTCGCGTTCTGATAGCGAGGCTCTCAGACCGGGAGCGCCATCCAGCAAGGCTGTGACGGCGGCTATCAACCGCTCCAGCGATATCCTCGACCGCAGTGTCAGGCTTCACGGTCTACCACCCAAAACTCAGGAAGGATTACTGCAACAAGCCTTGGAGAAGATCGTGCCGGTGAAGAAAGTAGAGTTCTTCCAAGATAGTAGCGAGGCGTCTGTCGAGCTCGCGAGTGCGGCTGTAAGTGAGATCTTATACGCTGAGGAAGTATGTACTGACACGTAGCGTTCTAACCGGACCTATAGGACGTTGGCGCCTTGCTGTTACGGAGCGAACCATTTACATTTTTGGATAGCACGATTACCTTTTCGCAAGAGACGGACATTACACGGAACTCGACTCTTGGAAACCGCAATCCCGCAGTGAATGCAGCTGCACAGCGCATAGTTAGGGAGACCACCAAGCCGACCGGTATGTTCCAGCCAAGGCCACCCAAAGCTGGCATAGGAGCGAGGAAAAAGGCAAATTTTACGGCAGCATCCGTCACCCGCAAACCTATCGTCGCGAGTGAAACGAGCAATGGACATGTCCCGGGTGTTCCTGCTGAGACGTCCGGGTCTTCGGCCGCTCCGAAGGGGCAAGATGATTTCAGGAGGATGCTGTTAGAAGGCAAGAAGTAGGACGGACCTGTAGACGTGCCGACACGCCTGGAACGCAAGGTCCAGGTCGTCAGTGAAAACAATCATGATGCCAGTCATGCACGATGTATTCGCGAGGCGGCTTTGCCGTTGCCCATGTCAATCATTCACTGTCAACACGAGCTCTTACCGTCTACGGGCCCCAATCACCCAGGCCGAAGGAATCGAGAATGCACACGCTGTATGCAAATGAGGTGATCCTTACCCTGCGATGTGATCTGAACCATACGGTTCGACCGCCTCTACCCTACTCACGCATCTCTCGCTTCCACTTCAACACGCCTGTAATCGATGGACATCTCTGGGCATCCTGCTTGTTATCGACTTAGGGCAAGAGCGCGTCGGACGATGACCGAGTGGCAACCTTTTCACTGCCTCTATCAGGAATACTTTGGCATCAAGCAGTATGGCGAACGTTACGTCGAGCTCATTCTGAAAACGGGTGCGGATACGCCTCACGCATAGAAGTCTCAAGAAGCAACGGCGGCTCAGTGGCGGCCCCAGCACATATTGGACTTTTGGTTTCGCCGCCCTTCGAATTCGACAAATTCACAGCCGAGAATATTTGCCACGTCTGGATCACAAGACTTCCTTTCAGGCGATAAGGGGCGGTCTCGATCAGATCTCCCAGCTCAGGCGAGGTTGACCTTGTACAGCGCAAGGTAGCCATGTCACCTGTGATTGCCGCCATTTAGCGGGTAATTGCCTCCGAGGTAGCCCTAGCTGGGCGGATTTTCGGGCTTGGGCCTCTCGAGAAGCCAAGGTGCTTGAAACTTAGGAGAACTATGTCGTCTGTCTCTGAGGTCTCGTCGATCGAGTTGGGCTTCTTTCACTTTCCTCCCGTATCCATCAGCATCTTGATAAAGGAGTGCTAGGGGATTGCAATCATTTCAAGTTCGTTGTTTTCTCCTGATTTCCCTGGACCCGGTTGCCCTGACCTTTACAACAGTTGTCGGAAACAATCTTAAACTCAAAGGGACAACCTTCGCTTCTGATACTTAAGTAGTCGCTGTCACCTCTCTTTCGAACTAAGCTTGTCCATTTTGATTGAACGAAAGAGTATTCCTACGCCAGCGGCCTGTTCACCAGCCCGACTTAAGGAGATAACCGACGTAGCTTGATTTTGGGAGCTCTTTGTGCGATAACAAATGTCTGTAGCGGCCTGCACGAAGCCAGAAATGAACATCCAGCGACCCGATGTCAAGCAGAAGACATTGGAACTCCTGAGGGTCGTCGCGGACTTCAAAAACAAACTCGGCCTTTTCCGAGATGGGATCTTTCAGTCTTTGCTGAAGCAAACGCCCATACCGACCCCCAGGCGAGATCAGGCCAACTCGGTCGCGAAGAGCCTTGATGGACTCATCGACCTTTTATCCGGGAACCGATTGTATGCATACTATGACCCTTCCGAACTTCTGGAGATATACGCTTCGGGCGTTTTGGTCGTGTCCTCGGAGGAATACGGATGGGAGAACGACGGGTTCAAAGAACTATCTGCATATGTGGAAGCCAACCAAGATGTAAAGGGTGCTTATGAGGCCACTGTTAGGGCCTACGAGGAAACTCTCGCCGCTTTGGTCTACTATCGAAGACCGTGTGTGGCTGGGCCGGATTACACCGCAGATTTCGGCCGCATCTGGGATTGGAGGAACCCTTTAGAAGCAATCTCGATTCTGTTCTCGTGCAGGTCTTCGTCCGAAAAGGATGATAAGGAATCGTCCGAGAAGAATGGGGAAGCTTCGTCCGCCCTTGTGTTAGGCGGTCTTGACGAGGAAAAAAAAGCCCTCGTGTACGAGATGCACGATCAAGAGCGATCTTCAATCAAAGTGGCCTCAACACTCTCCTTGATGTACGATGACAAGTCCCTAGAGCGTGCCTTGCGAGCTACGGAGGAAGCGCGAGACGCGCTTGAATTGGCATTGAGATTGAGGTCGACCTACTCAGACCTGACACAGAGGAGGTTGCGGCTGATTCCGAGACGAGTCAGTAAACCATAGCTCTAGGCAGCTGCGCCGTAGATAGGTGAATCGTTAAAAGGTGCAGCGTAAGAGCGCGACACGGTGCGGACTCGTGTGCATAGTATTAGTATATAGGGTAGGTGAATCCCGGTTAGGCGGACTTTATTAGTGGACAGTCATCTTGTATGATGTAGTAGCGTTGATGCCGACCCAGGTATATGACACTTATGTAGTCTGAAAGATGCTTGGTAATACAATCAGCGTCCGTATTTTTTGGTTCACAGAGAAGGATTGACGACCAAGTCGATCAACGAATGCTTTCGTAACCTTTTGTGAGAATTATTAGCGCATTATGCTCGCAGGCTTGATAGCTGCACTGGATAGCACCAGTATGGCATTACCCCAAGCGCATGGCTGTGCAATGAAGAGGAGATCGATCATAGAAGCAAAGCGATTCTCAATCAGCATGAGAATCGATCCTGCTTGCTACTTGGCAGGCGATAACATTTTATACGATCAACGCAGACATCTTCGCTTCCTTCTTCCACCTTCGCGGCAACGTTTGGCAGGATATCTATGTAGGGGCTATCGCAAGACTTCCGACCAGCGCTAGCGAAAATTCTCTTTCAATTCCAAGATGCGTTCGGTTCCGACAGGAGGTGCGAGAAGACAGGAGATCTAGAGAGACGGTTTGCTGCATCTGATCTAAGATCGTCTACATTCCTTGGTCGGACACAACTCGGCTGCATCTCTGATTAAAGGAGTACGCACGTATCGCTTCGACAACAAGAACGTTTGTGTCACTGCCCCAATAATCTCGTTTATGAACTGCATTACGCTGCATATAAAGGGCCATGAATCAAGTTCTCCATTGCGACCATGTTGACGCAAATCATATATCACATCTTGTGGTCACCTCTGGTCTCCTCCTTCACCATGCAGAGCAACGAGGAGCTTCCAACTTTTTCTTGCGTCAGAGATGAGATTTCTAAGTTCGCTGGGCTGCTTCTGGTTTTGAAATGTAGACTTCTCGAGCAAGCTACAGGCGCGGGCATCCCGCATCTTGGAGACATCCTGGCGAAGATCGAGAAGTCCTCTGTCATTCTTCAGCAAGCATGGAGCAGTACACTTATGTCGCCTGCAGAGTTCCGCAAGATGTTTCAGGGGTTCATCGTTCCCGTCGAAGGGACCAAATATAAGGACAGGATCGTGAGGCGCATGATGGATCGTTTCCATCGAAACACGATTCTAGCTCTGCAGGTTGGTGGACGGGGACATGCGATTAAAGAAGGGGTCATGTTGTGGGAATCTCTGCAAACCCAGTATTGCACCGTCTTGCAGCTTCTCGAGGATCAATGGGAATACCTTGGACTGTTATCGCCCGAGGAAGCCAGACGCCAAGCTCGAAAATCCAAACTATCTGTCCAGGTCAGTACGGACAATAGGTCTACGGGTAGCGATGTCATGACGGTATGTACCGTTGGCTCGGGGCTCGGGGAAGTCAGTTTCAGGCTTGATGGCTGTGGGAGTCCCGAGATCTTGAGCACCTTCCTTGGCAAGTCTGGAGATCTCGAAGTACTCCAGGAAGAACTTGAACGACTCTTGAATTCGGTTCGAGAGGCTCGAGGGCAAGGCTCGGTTGTTTCATCACACGGAATGGAGCAGAGTGTCGTCGAGGATACCGATGAAACTGTCACCATGGCGCGGGGATGGGGGACAGCTTATCGAAGGAACTCCTGCTGATGCCTAGCTCTTCCATGGCTAATCACGTCTTGCAAGTGGCAAGTCATTGGTATGTATTCATCCGTCTGATGTCGTATATGTTTGTCCATGATGATACGTTTCGCTTGAAGTCCGCGACGTGCCCTTGCACCTTACCCAGCGTATATGACCTCCGCTGCGCAAAGTTCAACGAGTTTCTGACGGCTCAAGCAAGAGTTACCGACCGTGAAGATCCTTTGCTTCGTATGGTCAGAGACACCACAGTTCGTGAACACTGTTTGGAAAGGGGCAAGGTTTGTGCGAGCTTAGACTTGAACTTGAAGCCCTACAGGCCCGTCATTCGTGTCTGCTAGCGCACTGTGCTGGTTCTTGCTTTCTGTCCTAAGCGGATCAGACCCGGCTAAGGTATAGTTGTAAGAGGTGATAAGGTGGGCGTCATCGTATTTTTACCATTCTACACCCCTCGCGCGCCCCTCACCAGTGACCAAAGCTGTCAAGACTTTAGTCTTCGCACTTAGACCTCGCGACAGCCGAACCGTTGCGAATGCCGCAGTGCCATTGCCACCTCCTATACCAGTTCAAATCACGTGACAACGTGATGACGAATTACACTGGCTGAGCATTCGAGGATTCCGGTTCTCTGCTTCACCCCTTTGTGCTTGACACAGAGCTGAATCGCCTCCTCTCCATATTGCATGAGGCTATACTCTTCAGCAAGATTAAGATATCGCTACTTTTCCGCACTCCTCACGGCAACAGCAACAGCAGTATACTTCGGACACAAAGCAATGAGCCATGCAAGCTCTTCGTCGACTTCTCCCCCGCCTCCTGCCGTTCCTCCGGTAAGCATTTCCCTATACGTCAAAGTTCCTGCTGTTGACGGAGAGACATGGTATCAGCAATTAAGAGAAGAGGCTGATGACTCTCACTCTTCTGCCTCGTCATCTGCCTCTGAATCGGATTCATATGAGGAAAGTCCGTATATCGACAGGCCAAATGCTCCGATAATCACCTCGCTGGACGATGTCGCTGAGAGGATCAAGTCAGGTAAGTAAGCTTTTCCGACGGACTTAAGTGGCTACATTCATCCGTATCTCTCGCAGCGAAGAATGTTATCTTGATGGTCGGGGCTGGCGTTAGTGTCTCAGCAGGAATACCAGATTTCAGATCGCCAGATACAGGGTGAGCCAAACTGTCCCAAGGACCACGAAGACTACTGATCCGACGATTCAAGCCTCTACGCCAACCTTCAACGCTTCAATCTTCCAGCTCCCGAGGCCATCTTTGATCTCGGCTTCTTCAAAGCCAAGCCAGAACCGTTCTTCATGCTATGCAAGGATCTATATCCAGGTTCGTAAGGGAGTACATTTGAGAGAGACCAGCACTGATGGTTCTCATCTTAGGCAAACACCTCGTATGTTTCCCACTTCGGGAGGTAGCGTAGACTGACACTAATTTGCTTGCAGCCTACTCCAGCGCACTACTTCTTCCGCTTACTACATCAACATGGAGTTTTGAAGCGAGTTTTCACACAGAACAGTACGCACAACCAATACTTCTTCTCGTACCGCTTCCTCACCATGCCTCCCAGTCGATACCCTCGAAGTCACTAGCGGTCTACCCGAAGACCTGATCGTCGAGGCACATGGCAGTTTCGCAAAATCGCATTGCTTGGGTTGCAGAAGGGAGACACCGCACGAGGAAATGCTCGAGCGTGTCAGGGAGGGGAAAGTCGTGCGATGTAAAGTGTGCAACAATCTCGTCAAGGTGTGTTTGACCCTTGTTCACGGTTTGCTGGAGCTGAGCATGGTATTATCTCTTCGCAGCCGGACATCGTGTTTTTTGGAGAGGGTTTGCCCGAAAGATTTTTCCAAATGATGCGAACAGTACGTCACGGCCGACCGCCAACTTCCCACACGCTGAGGTATCGTCTCTCCTGTGCAGGATCTGCCGAAATGTGATCTACTCATCGTCATCGGAACCTCCCTCCAAGTCCATCCATTCGCCTCACTCGTTGACTACGTTGCGGACGACTGTCCTCGGGTGCTGATCAACAAGGAACGCGTTGGGGAAGCACGCCATAGGTGGGATGACGGGTTCCGCTTCGAGGACAAAACCCGGGACTTCTTTTGGCAAGGGGAAGCGGATGTCGGTGTGCAGGAGTTGGCGGAAAAGCTGGGTTGGAAGGTGAGTCGACCACCGATACAACAGAGACATCAGCTAATTCGTCTCCTCTAGGATGAACTGGAACAACTCATCTCGTCGCATCAGTCGGAACTCAAGAAGAAATGGAAGATACCACTGGACGAGGCGAGGGAGAGTGGAGTCGATGAAGCTGAAGATGTGCTCGCGAAACTGGCAGAGGATCTCAAGAAGGTCGGCCTTGAGGACGAGCCGACCAACGCGGAAAGAAGTAAAGACACGCCGACGCCCGGTCACATTGAATCCGAAAAGGTTGGCAATGTGCAGACCAGCAAGGTGCCGTCCGATCATGCCCAGTCCGACAACGTGAAGTCCGACCTGTGACCGACCCATCGATCTCAAGCTCGAGGAAAAACGCTTGTATTAACGATTTCCCCGATCTCACCATTCCTCGACCGAATGCCTCGAGTCGAAAGATAGCCAGGGCCGAACGAGCGCTTCCAGCACCATTCATCAATGGTGAGGCGATGCATTCCCGTTGACACCACTGTCACTCTGTTACCACTTCATCTTCAATCATTTGTTATATATATAAGATCTGTAGACGGGCGGAGGCCCTCTCACTAAATCATACGATTCCATGGGAGCTGCAGTTGATGAAGACTGGTCGCGCTACACATCGCTTGAACTTTTCACCTTCCCACGACCACCCTGATTCAGGGCTTGAAGCCTTGAACCTCTGACCCCCTTATCACGGTACTCGGACCGATGCTTCGGATGCAGCCGTTAGAGCCAGTCGCTTTGTCAGGTGAGCTGACATCACTTCGATGCACCTATTCCGGTGGACAGTAGAATGTCATTGTGAGTTTACGATCTACAAACTATCCATCATCCAGCCGTCGCTCTTACTGCTATGGGAATTGCAACTACGCTCGACTGCCCAAGATGCCATTGACTCTGGAAGGGTATGTCGTATCCTGCATTGTCGCTCCTTGTAGATAACGACATGCTGCAACGTTTGTGTAGCTCCTGCCACTGCAAGACCGTATGCTTCACTCTTGAATCCAACACTCCGGTGCCCTACATGATCTGCCAGTGTAAGCCTCTTTTTCTGCCTCTCCACCTGCGGAAGACGTCAATAGCTAATCTCCTCGGATCCACAGGCAGTATCTGTCGCAAAGTCGGTGGATATATGGGTAGGTAGTAGGGCATCAAAATGCACAAGGTCTTGTCTAACATTTCTCCTTGCTTTGCCTAGGGTCTTGCAACATCATGGGAAACACCGATACCCTGAAGATCACCAAGGGTAAAGACAAGATCAAGTGAGATTTCGGTTCTGGGATACCACGCGATACCCAATCTGATTATTTCATGTCTTCAGGGAGTACCGTGCCGTACTCGAGTTCAATAAGGACGGGACGCCAAAGAAACGAAGCGGCGGTACCCGAAGCTTCTGCACCGAATGCTCCTCCATGCTCTGGAATTATGATGAAGAATGGGCTCATGTGAGTATCTCACAACCCTTTACATTGATATCCGCCTCACTGCTATTTTCACAGTGGATCTACCCCTTCGCGTCCGTCATCGATTCTCCCAACCCGCTTCCTACAGTCCCGGGATACCCACAATTCAGCATGTCTTCCACCAACAACGAGAGTGGTGGTGCCCGCGTCGGAGCACCCGATGAGGTTGACAAGCCGCAGTTGTACGTCCTGAAGAGGGACAGTTGCCCGTCACATGTGCCTGCGCCTTGCAATTCGGTCGTCTATGGAGACTATCCCCCTGGAGAGGGTATCGAGGTGAGCGTTCTATTCCGATGCGTTGAATCGGTGGACTGATTCCTTGCGTGTACATCAGGCTTGGCACAAGGCGACTGGCACTTGGGTTGACTGAGCCATTCCCAAACTCCTCTTAATTTTATCAGAGGGAGATGTAACAAGATTGTTGGAAACTAAGTGCAGAAGTGTCATATGGACATTCGAAATGACATTACATCTATTTCACTGGCTTCTTCTTCTCTTTCACCTGCAACACATTGACAACCGGCTCTGCAGCGGCGGCACCGGAATTCCGAGCAGCTGTCCCGCTTGAAGCCTGGAACGCTTTGCCCCTCTCGTTCTTCTCGACTCGTGCCGTGCACCTGCTATTCCACGGGTCCTGTCCAATCTCGGGCACGACGATGTTTTCCGTTTGCCGAAGGAAACGTCCCGTCGCATCGATTGCGAGTTGCCGATTTGCGAAATCGTGGTTGAGCAGTGCTGCGGCAATCCGACTGAACAGCGGGTGCGAGACTTGATGCTGTCCTTCGCTCGTGGGTTGTTCCTCCTCCTCTTGCGAAGCAGACGCAAAGGGGTTCTCGGTCGTCGTTGAGGAGGGCAGGCCGACGTACATGCTGAAGAATCCTGTAACGTCATTCGAGATGCACTCCTGTCGGTACCCCATCCTCGTCCAGAAGTTGTCCCACGAGATCGTCGCCAACGCCGCCGCGTCCTCTTGCCGCAGACGGCGTTCTTCGTTTCGTCGCTTGTCCTTGATGTCCTTGATAGCGCTGGACGATGATGCGCCATCGGTATTTGGAGTATCACCCGTGGTATTTGCTGTTGTTGAATCATCCTGTGATGGCGCGTTTTCCTCCACGCGCTGTCGTTTCCTGCCGCCTTCCGCCGTTTCATCCCGTTCGCCGTGACGCTTCCCCTTTCCCGCCCGCATCTTCCCGACAGGATTGTTGATCACCAGTTCGACCAAGAACCGCGCTTTCGGATCGTCCTCAAACGTTGGTACCAACATCCCGACTAGGGACCGGGATCTCCTCTTCTTCTCCTCGCTTTCTGCGTCGGTGGGTCCGTCGTTGCTGGTCTCGGGAGGGAAGAGAAGCGAGTTGAGGCTCGGATCTCCGGGCGGCAGGTAACGCCATTCGGTGCGAGGTGATGTAGTTGTAGCTGAAGATGCATTCGTCGAAGGGATCCCCAGCAAGGATCGAGCGTCCAACGGATCGTAAGACGGCAGGAAGTACGTCAGGTATGACTGGTATTCCGCCGCGTTCCTTTCCTTCTGCAAGTCGACGATGATATCCTCAAACACCCGTCTCCACCATTTGCACAGCTTGACACCGCCCAAAACCTTTTTTCCTCCGCCGAGGATGGAGTTCGGAAAGAGGTATTGATTCGCGGAACGGGCAAAGAGGTTGACGTATACGTGTTTGTGATTGTGCGGTCTCACGACTTGAGGTGAGGCTGATAGCGGTAGTGGCAGGTAGAAGGATAGAAAAGCCTTGAGGAGGAAGTATGTCGTTGGGGGAAGCCGAGTTGAAGGCTTCGCATCTAGAGACGACGAGTCGGTAGGTTGGACAGTTGTCGAAGTTGTGCTGGGACTGTAACCTGTCGAGTCGACCTTGGAGATGTAGACGAGACACGACGAAGTCGACGGAACGTGGTATACGTATGCCTCGAGAGCGCAGAGGAGAAGACGTTCGGGATCCTTGGCCGTCGCGTTGTTTGCGGTTTCGTCTGGCGATCCCGTTATCGTCTCGGTGCGTCCCTCGTCCTTTCCATCCCCCAATCCAGGTCTGCCAGAAACCTCTTCCCCCGACTCGACATCCGCCGATACCGTCACCAAGACCTGCTGAACCCGAACTTTTGGCGGATCCTCGACATATGGAAAGAGTCCCGTTGTCGTCTTTGGACGAGACTCAACGACGGAAATGGTCAAGGGATGCGTCACTGGTGATTCGGAGAGTCGGGAGCGGAGGTGGTCTATCAGGTATTCAGTTCTTGGGCTGCTGGTGGACATCGTGCTTCGTACGGACGGTTGAGGCGACGAGACGACACCCCGTTTAGAAACAGTAGGTATCGAGCAGAATGATGAGAGATGAAGAGCGGGAGATTTCCCATTCCCCTTCATGTGACGTCTGGAACGTGACGCGTAAGACGCGACTTGAGACTCTCTGAGTCTCTGATATCCACCTTCCAACCTTCCACCTAGCTTGCGGCCCATACCTCATCGCTGTCGCGGTCTCGCTGCGGAGGAACCATCCAACCGATCCCACCATGCTCTCTCAACACTCAGCGGCCTACCCGGCGCTGCGGCAAGGCAGACACCGCCTACCAGCTAGCTCTCAAGCGACTTTGATATCGGAAGACCTCGACAACCCGACGTTCCCCTTGTCGAGCTCAGCGTTGAACCTTCTTTCTCGTCACGCGCAACGATTCGCTTCCTAGAGTTGCTGCAGACTCCGGGGAGATCGATGCGACTGAAGCTCGAGTAAGCAGATCTTGGACCCGCAAATGCCAATATGACTGAATATCATTTCTGCATAGGGGATCTCACGGCGACGCGCGGCTCTGTGAGCTCCATTATACAACCGAACACGAAGGAGACGCTGCGTAAATGACATCATGACGGACTCCAAAGACTCACGACATTCAAATTTCTCTCGCGCCAAATTTCACCGCTACAAGCTGCCCGCCCAACGGTCACTCTGTCGGAATTCGGGACGCAACTTGCGTGACCTCACGGAGAATACGGGAGTCGCTGGCCAGGGGTCCGCTCAACCCGGCGTTTGACAAGAGAATTCGAGCATCTCCGGGTCGACTCCTTTCTCCGCACGCCCACTCCTATCCGCACAGTAACCGCATCTTCGCTAGGACCGCCTGCGAGCGCGGTTGCTGGATATTGAGGGAGAAGCGAGGAAAAGCGGAGAGGACAGCCGGGGCATCTTCGTGGACAGTTGCGATGATGGCAGCGATGTGGCGGGACTAGAGGTACGCAAGTAAGACGCCGTCTGATAACATTACAAGATGTGACTGCTTACTGGCTGTTTCGTTCGTACCGCAAGATTCGACTTCAGGCTTCTACCCTCGGGCGTCACCTATCATCAGTCTCGCCAATTTCTCATCGAGGGATCCGATCTGCCTTCCGCATAAGACGGTGTTGCGCCCAGGGGATTGCGGCGTGCCGTGGCTGCGGTCGGTCTTGCGGTCCAGACGATGGCACATCGTGCCGCGGCTGGCGAGGATAAAGCAAGAAGAACGGTAAGCTCACTACTTCCACGACTAAACCTCAAGTCAGGATGTTCGCCTGCGCATTGTAACACCATCTGTGATGATGCTTATGGAGACATGAAAGTAGGCCGGCTCGAAGGGACGATTGAAGAACACTCGTCTACCGTCGAAGGCGTCGAAGCAGGGGTTACTCCCCCACTCTTCCTGGGGCTATGCTGGAAACAGCTGGAAGTCTTCGAGGTCGCTGCCAGCGCTTTCCTGGACCGGAGAGAATAGGACGCAGATCTGTTCTCTTCGGGAGTACATTCCCGAGTGTACAGCTGATGCTGAGCATTCAAGGATCGTACAGACGTGGTGCGCCACTTGGAACCAATTGGTACAGCAGATTGCCTCCTGGCCTTCCCGCTTGCTAGTCCATCATCTTATTCTTCCTGTCTCCTGCCTGCATCCACTCTACTCGTCAAGCGAATCTGGCCTGACACATGGTTGCCCGTGGGGCAATCCACCCTGGTCTAACGACCCCGTTTATCAGCTGTCATCAGCGCAATGCGATTCTCACACGTAAAGCAGGAGCCACTGCCCCACGACGATCTCGCTTCCAGGTCATCGCAACTGCCTTCGCTGTCCTCGCGTCCGACGTCCGCCGGAGGTATGGTGGGGTGACAGTGCTTCCGTTCGTCCTACGTTTCTTGGCTCGCATGATCGACGTTGCGGATACTCTTCAACAAAGGACCGAAAGAGACAGGGTGTATTGATGGATCAAGCCACTCTGCTGATGAAGTTGTCATTCATCAAGTCAGCTACTGACTCAGTTCTGGTACACCGCCCTGTTCCCTGAGAACCGACGTAGAACCGACGTACTGGCAACGTTCGTGCAGATCTTCGAATCCGTAACAATCCGTACCAGAACATTCGATTCGCCAGCTGAGTATGTGAGCCTGCATCCACGCAATAATGTCATACACGACCGAGCTCGCGACCATATGGTTCCATATCTCTTTGCATGACGTCAAGAGCCATAGCCGATACTCGAAGCTATACTCGACATGCAAGTGCGTATTTATGACTGTACCCGCTGATGTGCATCACTTTGTATCCGAGCGTTAGTTACAAACCTTACGTACCGATATTGTTATGCTATATCACCGAGGTTACTAACAGGCTTGTCTGAGCCGTAGCCCTCCCGGACATCAGCTGCACGCGCAGCAGCTCGCCCAGCTTCGAAGATCTCGAAGCGAACGGGGGAGCCGCAGCAGCTGCCGCAGCTGGAGCTGCTGACCGGGTTTCTGCAGTAAGGAAGGAAAGCTGGAAGGAAAGCGCACGGCATTACACTTGAGACTTTTACAAACCTCCTTACAGCTTGCAGTCAGCTTGCGAGCGCTGCAGCTTCGTATTCGTCATCGCTCCACTCCCTGCAGTACTAGTCACCGGACAGTCGCCAGCCGCCAAGAAACAGCATCGAGTGGGGTAGCTGGTAGGGTAGATCTCGCAAGCCGGTTCGACGACAACCGGACAGCTGCACTTCGGCTGCAGCAGTGCAGTCGCATACGTGATATGGTGATCAGCGACACGTACCTTTCCCCTCCGTCATCTACCTGTTGGAGGTGTCAGCTTCAACAGCTGCTTCAACTGCAGCTCTTCGGATCTGTAAGTCAGCCAGCTAGTCACCCCTCATGACTTGTACCAGCTGACTGTGCTGAGAGCTCAAAGCAGAACGGGGGTTCTTGCGACGTTGTTGCGAGACCTGGTGAGCGAACATCAGGGAAGCGGGAGGCACGTGGCTTCGCTCATTTGGGCGGGCGGACAGAAGGATGCCAGAGGGATCAGTCGGGCCGGGAGGATAGAGCAGAACGACGTCAATGATCAACCGATCATGAATCGATTCAGGTGAGCACTGCCCCTTTCGCCCGATATTCACACGCCCTGACCCATGGACATTATGCCCTCGGTAGCGACTTGGCCCGATTCACCGACGGGTCAGCAGCTTGGAGCCCTGGAACCTCCCTGGTAGCCTGTGCCCAGGAGGTCGGCTGGCATTCCGGCCTACAGTGTCTCTGGAGCATGGTGAAGGCCGTCCTTGTAGGAGATGTCGACACGGCCGGTGAGTCTTCTCGTAGAGCAAGAAAGCTATATATACTGAGCATCCTAGCATTTCCAGAAGCCTTATAAACAGATACCAAGCAACCACTTGCAGAGCCCCTCGCAACCCACTTCGTCGACTTCCAACCAACCTTCCCAACTTTCCCAACTTTCCCAACTTTCCCAACACCGCAATGAAGTTCTCCATCATCGCCGTCGCCGCTGCTGCTGCCATCTTCGGTCAAGCTTCTCCCGTTCCTCAGGATGCCTCAGCTGTAAGTCGAAGCTTGATGCCTCGTTGGCGACAGGCCTTGAGCTGATTACGGCCTGCCTTCATAGACTACCACCACGACCGGCGGTGGTGCCTGCCCCGCTGCATTGAAGGTCTTCGGCTTCGCGCGACTCGATGGTTATGAGATTCGAGGATTTGACGTGAGTGCACACATCCCGCTAGAATGCGATATCAAGACTGATGCACTATCCGTGTTTCCAACAGTTCTCCGAGTCTGAATACGCTGCCGTCAGGGCCGAGGGCAAATACGACAACTTTGGCGGCCCCGTCCTCGCTGGAGCCCTCATCCGATCCAACTCGTTGCCCGGCCAATCCGAGGCCTTCGTTCAGGCCAAGAACTCCAACTACTTCTTCCACAAGAAGGGCAGCGCTGGTTCCGTCATCAGCGGTCTCTCCCCCAACTCCCGATACGACACCTACGTCCAGGGTTCTTGCGCGCAATTCGCATCCAACCCCACCGTCTACAGCAAGTGTTGCCAGTAGACCAACCTCGGTCGCTCGAGTCGACTTGACTCTGGCTTCTTCGGTCAACGTCTCCGTTGGTTTTTGGAGGGTTATCTGCTTTACGATAAGCGCAGAATGAAGACAAACAAGAGGAAAAGTGAAACGACAACTTGTATAAACTAAAAGAATTGTAATTGACGCAATAACTCGCTTCTATCTATATTGATCACTGGTTACCATACCGTGCTTGTGAAGTTGGAGCTGCCGCGAACTTTCAAAATCGTGTTCGTTTGTGACCCCCTGATTCTACCCCTGACCGTTTCAGCCTCCCTCAGAGCGACCCCCGTCTATCATCAACCTCAAGCGCGACTCTTCGCTCGCGAACCAGCACCGCCGGTTATCACGACCCACAAAGATTGAGAGAATGGATTTGGCTGGCACCCCTACATGTGACATCTAAGATGTAGTTGATCAAACGAGACGAGATTTCAGGGACGAGATCTGCCAGGACGAAGACCTGCGAACCTGCTGGCTTGGAGGAATGCACGAAGGTCTCCGAAACGGAGTGTTCTTAACGGGCATCTGATGCTGGACCATGTGCTCTCCAAGATTTCCGGTTGAGAGGGCTCGGTATAACGAGGCAAGGACTTCAGCATTGTCGATGGATTCCGAACCATCATCGTATTGCATAAGGGATTACACAGTGTGCGCAAGAACAGTCAACCGCCTATGACATGATCCCCTTGCTGTGACCGCCGCCCTCACAGCCGCAAACACCCCTGCAATTCAGTGCCGCCCTACCATGCCAGTCTTGGACACTGGTCACGAAGTTAGAATGCTGCGGAAGGGCCCTCCGTACACGGTCCCATAACAGATTCTGTCGCTGTTGGATCACGATAACACCGAGCACTCCCAATAACATCCTCCTCTCGTCGTCCGGTTATTATCCCTGCAGGTGTTTGCAAGATTGCCTATGTGTGGGTGCTGGAACACTGTGCGTTGTCCGACAAAAGGAATCTCAACCGAAAGGGATGTTCCTCCTGCTTCTTTTCCATGACCAAGCCAAGCGAATCAGCCACAATCGGTATCTGCCTCCCACACCAGCTCCTGACATCCGTTCTTACCAGGAGTCAGTTTCCTTGAGGACCACGAAGCGAAAGCGCCAACCCGCTCGCCAAAATACTTGTCATTTCGCGTCTGCTCTCCAAGACGCATTGACGCACAGCTGCTCCAAGCCTGTCGTTCAAAAGATCCCTGCTGTACCGACCCTCTGCGAGAACGTGGTAAGCTATTAGCCACGAGCGAATTTCGAACCATAGACGTACCTGTCGTTGGCTTCCCAGCTATGTCACAGAGTAATATATCGCGCTGCGATCAAACATTGTAGACTTGCTCTTGCAAGTACCAGTTCATCGGCTGAAAGAGGGAGATTACTCGCTCAAGACCGCTAATGAAAGCAACCTCGCGGACGGAAGAGGAGTCTCGCCTAAGCACGTCGCAGGAAGTCTTGTGAGCGTAAAGCCGCGTCCGCGAATGAGCAAACACATGTATGACAGCGAGAAGCGGAAAGTACTAACGGTCATCGGTCGTCACGCCTAGCACGGTAGCACCAGCTTCTAATTCTAGCCGCGATCAGATACTTGACCCGGTACCTATCAATTCCTATGCCAAGGTCCTCTGCACGTCGCCTGATAGTCTTGCTTGACTGCATGGTTCGTCGCTCGACGGATCCTCCTTTCACCATTGGCGCTGACCAGGAATGGGCGGTGATGTTGCCCTGTTGCCGAA
Source organism: Naganishia kalamii (assembly GCA_022813745.1). NCBI lineage: Eukaryota > Fungi > Basidiomycota > Tremellomycetes > Filobasidiales > Filobasidiaceae > Naganishia > Naganishia kalamii. Next base: position 123,421 of record JAKLLX010000019.1, on the reverse strand, counting down.
TTTGAGAGATGTCCGTGGGGAGGCCTTTTCGCGGAAATCCGGTGCGACACAAGAGCGTTGATCGCGAGTAGACAGAGACAGCTGAACAGATCGTACCGGAAAGGATTGCAAAAAGATCGTGAAGATGCAGGTTGAGCTTCAGGTTTGCTTGCTTCGCACGTCGCATGACCAGAGCCCCGCGAGGTAGCGCTGTGTGACAGCTGGTGTGACAGGTCCTGCCGGGGAGACGGGCAGAGTGTGCACTTATTATGGCACTATGCCGCTGAGGCGCGAGTTTGGAAGGTGCTTCGGAAGTGGTCATATGTATTTGAGACATATCGGTCATGGATCCATTTATTCCGTGAATTCGTCAGCTGGCGATCCTGGTGACTAACCGTTAGGCACCCTTGATGTACAGTACTACTATGACTTGCGACTCTCAACATCGTTACCTAAACACACCTCCTGAGCTGCCTCGCGTGATCTACCTACAGTCCCAAGCACAAGTCCGCGACCCAGAGCCCATGGGGAAGTGGATGCCCCCTTTCTTTCCCAGAACGCCGCAAGCTTCACGAAAGCGGGACACCAAACGGCATTCGTTAGGGAGGGGGCTCTACCAATATGAGTGGTCAGCGATCTAAGGGATTGGTCTGGGCAGGGCCGCCTTATGTGGTAGACCACGAGGAGCTGCGCGTGGCTGTAGGTCGAGGATTCCATGATCATCAGTGAGCACTTCCCAAGCACTCCCTTTTACCCGACTCACAAGCCTCACTGGCAGTCTTCTCGCGGTAGAGAGTGGATCAGCCGTCACCAGGCTACCGACCTGCAGCAGCTAAAACACCGTGATGCCTCAAGGCTTTTCCCCCAGCTGAGGGAGTCTGCTCCGCCCTGCTGCGTCCGGAGCCGATTCGAGGCCGTTCTTAATGACAAGCAACGTTGCCAGGCCAATGTGCATAGCCGGAAAGGTATATAAGGTGAGTATCTTTAGAGTCACAACCCGATTCATTGAACGATATTGAGCAGGTCCTCTCACAGATTGTCGTTTACATCCTCCTCCACACCGCTCTAAACGGACCTCAACCGACTCAGCTGCCGAACCTTTCACTACCACGATGAAGTTCTCCCTTATCGCCATCGCTGCCGCGGCCGCCATCTTCGGTCAAGCCTCACCTGTCCCGGAGCCCGTTCCCCAATTCGTTCCCGTAAGTCAGATCGCGATGTGGAATTGCCGGAGACGACGGGACCTGAGCTCTTGCGGTCTCCAATCACAGCCCCCAGGTGGCGGTCCTTGCCCCACCGGGAAGAAGGTCTTCGGCTTTGCGCGATTCGAGGGGATGAATGTCCGAGGCGAAGACGTGAGTGCCCTACAACCTATGTAAGACATGCCCTGACGACGTTGCTCGTTGGCAGTTCACCGAAGCCGAGTATGCCCAGGCCAGGGCTGAGGGCAAATACGACAATTTTGGCGGTCCGGTCCTCGCTGGGGCCCTGATCAGATCCAACTCCCTACCCGGCCAGACCTTGGCTTTCGTCCAGTCCCGAAACTCCAACTACTTTTACCACAAGAAGTCGGGCAATCCATTCCTGTTCGCCTTCAAGGATCCGGGATACGACCTTTACTACGCGGGCAGCTGCTCAGAATTCGTCTCCAACGCTGATACCTATGGGAGGTGTTGCGAGTAGGCGCGCTTCTCGCTCGAATAGGGGGAGCGAAAGTTCAAGCTAGCGAGGATCAAACAAAGTTGTATAAATAAAAGAAATCAAGTGTATATGGGACATTGAATATTTGACTACTGTGAACATTCCGATATGCTTGTTCGAAAGTGAGGACAAGCTGCACAATCTGGACAAGCCGCTGTCTGTCCGCGGACCGCCACTAATGTTCGCCACAGACAGCAACTGCGCCTGCTTCCTACCGACTTGACAGTCTTTTGGCGGTCTATATCGTATGTCAGCGACGCGCGCCCCACCTCGTGATCGATCCAGCGTTCTGGGTCCAAGAAAGGTAAACCAAGCGCCAAATATGAACATTCGAACGTATTGCGACATGACGGAGATGCCATTGATGGTTCCCAGGCTACATGGCTATCCGGTACGAAATCACAGAGTGGCAAGGCCGCTCCACTCCACCTTCTGGAAATCAGCAATACCTTTCCCAGGTCAATCTCTCCACTGTGCTTCCTTATCCGTCAAAGGCACATACTATACGTCCAACGTCAGCCGTTGAACCAGACTTGTAGACTGGGCGCGACTTACGCGAACACCAAATAATTTCTCCTTTGTCACGTTCCCTTCTGAGTCTTTGTCGACTCTCCAGATCGCTACGAGAGGCGCAAATAGGGTCAGGCGGTATTGACGTGTGCGAAGATGAAGCGAACGTACCTTGTTCGTGCGTGCCGACTGGTATGAACATCCTTCCCGGCTGATTCAGCTGCAAGACGCAAAGCAAATGAGCATGCTCATTCCAACCAGCCGCTGTCGAGCGTCTCACCTGATCGATCAGTGCTTGTGGGAGGGTCGGTGCCGCAGCGCCGACATGGATCGCATCATACGGGCCTATTGAGATGTATAAGTCGGCGGATTCTCATCTATCGGAAGAAATTCACCTCTTACTTCCCAGCCTATCGGAAACGAGTCGTTCAGTAATCCCAAGGAGGTATTGGAAAGGCTTACCCTTTCGACCGTCCCCTGTGACAATCTCGATTCCTTTCCCTTCTCCCACCTCGATGCCATCCTTTTGTAAGTTCCGTCTTGAAAGGTCGGTCAGTCCTGGTAGATGATCAATCCCGACCACCAGGCCTTGCTTCTCCTCCGAAGGAGAAATCATGTGGTGTATCACGGCGGTCACTAGCAAATCCAGCGGAGAGAGATTAAAAAAGTGCACTCGACTAAAGGAAGGAGGAGGCTTACGGTACCCGCTACCACAGCCGACATCTAGCACTTTGTTCCCCGGTCGAAGATAGTCCTCCAGATCTTCTAATGCATGCGCGTGCATATGCGGCGCCGAGATGGTAGCGTTGAAGCCGATAGGTCTGCGGGATCGACGCTGTCAGCCGGCGAACGTACCCTCGTGCTGCCAAGGATACACGAACTGCGGAGAATCTTGATACGCCCACTCCTTGTCAGGGACGTAATGTTTGCGATCTGTTTTCGCCATGGCCTTCAAGAGCCAGATTAAGCTGGTGACGGCGTGCAAGGTCTGGGAAATGGTTGACGTACCTCGGCTACACGAGCTGATTTGATGAGACCGGCTTTGCGCATGTTATCGATGAGCTAGAATGCAGAAACCGTAAGCTTGAGCATTTGAGCGAGGGAGGAGCGGAGTACGCACCTCCTGGTTGGAACTGCCTGTACACGTCCAGGCCATTCTTGATGCGGCTTTGATTGTTTTCCAGAGCAGTTTGGCAGGGTGGTGTCGGGGGGAGTCGTGTGAATGTGATGGGGCGTGGGTAGAAAAATTGAAAGCAAGTTCCTGCTGTTGGGCAGTGGGTGTTGGCGTGAAAGAGCAACTGGATGACTCTTCTTTCTTCAAAGGAGGATCATCATATCAGCTGCACTGGGTCTAGGTGATTCGTCATCAAACCTCCAAAAGCAATTTCGGCGCTAGACAGCCTTTCGGCCCTTGGATTCCGATCGAGAGGTCAACGCCGTTAAAAAGGTCTCACTTGGTAACAACTTGGTTACAACCGAAAACCCGCGAATCCTCTTGCTTCTGTTTTGGCTGCAGTGGGCTGAACAGGATGAGTATATATGCTCGGCCAGACGCTGTCCCGATGAGAGGTTCGGTACCACAACGACGACACAATGCTCACACTCGCAAGCCGACGCCTCCCGCCCTCAAGCAGGCTCACCCGCAACCTAGCGACGGCGTCCGCCATCCACCACGCAACATCCTCAAATAGGTTCCACATATCACCCCTCGAACCATCCGGTACGACCGAGTCGTACGCGGACCTATCCCGAAAAGCTCGAGCCGTACAAGCTCGGTGAGCACAGATCTCTCGCGCTGTCTTCCCCAGCTGACGAGGTGACGTGTAGGGTTGGGCGTCCGTTGACTTTGGCTGAGAAGATATTGTATGCACACCTGGCCAACCCTGAGCAGGAGCTTGAGAGGGGTAACAGTCATATATCGTTGCTACCCAAGGTATGTACCGACTACTTGATACGTCTGGAGGAAGGCTAAGATTCCTTTGGTTTTTTCGGTTAGAGAGTGGCTCTTCACGGTACGTTTGACCGTTACACACATCTCGACTCGATCTAAGCTCTCCCGCACAGACGCAAACGCACAGCTCGCACTCCTTCAATTCATCAGCACGTCCCTTCCCCGTGTTCGCGTCCCAACCTCGATACACACAGACCATCTCATTACCGCTCGACAGGGTGCTGCAGTGGACCTGGAAGAGGCGGAACGAGTGAATAAGGAGGTGTATGCGTTCTTGAGAAGTGCAAGCGATAAAGTAAGTCCTCATCGAGGGTTTCTACTGTGGTGACTTCGCTAATGCATGGTTCTGTAGTATGGTATCGCGTATTGGAAACCTGGAGCTGGTATTCTGCACCAAATCATCTTGTAAGTCACTCACATTCTCCCGTATCCTAGCTTACGTCTCCACCTACACAGTGAGCAATACGCCTACCCCGGCGGATTCATGATCGGGACCGACTCGCACACGCCGAATGCTGCGGGGCTGGGCATGCTCGCCATCGGATGTGGTGGAATGGAAGGTGTCGACGTGATGGCGGGCGCAGGATACGAGGTGATGCATCCGAAGATTATCGGGGTGCATCTGAAGGGCAAGTTGAATGGCTGGGCCTCAGCCAAGGGTGAGTGCTGCCGTCGTTAAGTCATTGAGCCGCGCTGATACGCTGATGGTCTTATGGTGCCAGACGTCATCCTTAAACTCGCTTCCATCCTAACCGTCAAGGGCGCAACCTCCCATATCATCGAATACCACGGTCCCGGCGTCGCCAGTCTTTCCGCGACGGGTATGGCCACGATCGGGAACATGGGCGCGGAAGTGGGCGCCACGTCTAGTGTGTTCCCTTATACTGCTAGTATGGGCCAATACCTTCGCCTAACGGGGAGAGAGGGTATTGCACGTGCCGCGGAAGAGGAGGGCGGCTGGTATTTGAAGAGCGATGATGGGGTCGAGTACGACAATTTTATCGAGATTGTAGGTCCACCACCTTGTCATCATCGATACTGCGCTTAATCCCACCTATTTTAGGACCTGTCTACTCTGGAACCTCACGTCAACGGTCCATTCACGCCAGACCTATCCCATTCCATCTCCGAGTTATCCACCAAGACCACCGCTAACCCTTCCTGGCCGACCGACCTCTCAGCAGCGCTCATCGGCTCCTGCACAAACTCTTCGTACGAAGACTTTCACCGTTCGGCCTCTCTCATCAAGCAAGCTTCCGCTGCAGGACTGAAGCCAAAGATCCCGTTTCTCGTCGCTCCGGGATCGGAAGAGATCCGGGCTACCCTCGAGCGGGATGGGATTCTGGACGTCTTTACGGAGGAGGCAGGGGGGAAGTTGTTGGCGAATGCCTGTGGTGCTTGCGTCGGACAGTGGGAGAGGGACGATGTTGTTAAGGGCGAGAAGAATAGCATCGTCAGCAGGTGAGTAGGTACATGGGCTTTGAAAGCCGGTTCTGAAACATCGACCTAGCTTCAATCGCAATTTCTCCGGTCGTCAAGACGGAAATCGGGCAACCCATTCATTCGTTTCGAATCCAGAGGTACGCGCGGTCCAGCACTTAGCCACAATGGGCGTTTCTCACTCGTATCTCGCAGATCGTTACCGCCATGGCATACGGCGCATCCCTTCACTTCAACCCCCTGACCGACTCCCTCCTCCTGCCAGACGGCACCGACTTCCGCTTCTCCCCTCCTGACGGCGACGTCTGGCCCGAACGCGGGTACGAACGTACTCTGGAGCATTACCAGGCTCCCCGAGATGATGGCGCAGATGTGCAGCTGGAGCTGGACACGAAGTCGGACAGGATACAGTTGATTCGGCCGTTCGAAGGATGGAATGGGGAGGATACGCAGCCAGTGGAGATGCTGATCAAGGTCAAGGGCAAGTGCAGTAAGTCGCTTCCGGCACGTTTCCAAGCGAGCTCGAGCTGAATGATGACCGGGTGTAGCGACGGATCACATTTCAGCCGCCGGGCCCTGGTACAAGTATCGTGGACACTTGGAAAACATCTCAGGCAAGTGTTTCCGTGGAACAAGTCATACGGACATCGCTTATACAGAAAACATCTACAGAAAATCTCCTGATCGGGGCCGTCAACGCGGAAAACGACAAGGTCAACCTCGTGCGGAACCGGATAACGGGGCAGTACGATACGGTACCCTCGGTCGCCAAGTGAGTTGATCTCCGAGGCATCCAATTCATATCGTCTAACGACATCCGTTACCCAAGGTCCTACCGAGACGCCGGTCGTAAATGGATCATCCTCGGCGGCGACAACTATGGCGAAGGCTCTTCCCGAGAAGTAGCGGCTATGTCTCCACGATACATGGGTTGTTTTGCGGTGGTTGCCAAGAGCATGGCCAGATTACATGAGACAGTAGGTGTGAAGCGTGGGGTAATAGGTCTTTAACGTTGCTGATGCATTTGGGTGTAGAATTTGAAGAAGCAGGCTGTGTTGCCGTTGTTTATCGACGCAAAGGACTATGATCGGATTGACGGAGGGGAAATGGTATGTTCCGCTGCGAATAAGAAGCAACATTTGCTCACTTCTGTGGTAGATGGAGATCCAGAACCTGGCGACACTCCAACCTGGGTCATCGGTAACGCTTCGACTCTGGAGGCGAGGAAGCGATGGAGAGAGCGTGGAGATACCGCTGCGGCACAGCATGACCCCTAGGGAAATCGAATGGTGAGTCTGGACGACTCTACTTCAGGGAAGGATTCCCTAAAAGTGTCTATTGCTCCAGGTTCAAGGCTGGTAGTGCGTTGAACGTGTTGCGAAACGCAACAGCGAACGCAGCGACTTGAAGCAGTACGAAGTGGACGAAGGCGACTCACCATCCCGTCATGTGCCGTCATTTCGGAACGCCTCGAGGCCTCGGGTATTCGCGTCAAACGTCAAACACGCGACATGGAATTCCATTTGTACCCGCGTATCCGGATCTACGCGAGAAGCGACCCCAGACTGTTATCTAAAATTCTGGATCGGGCGGCCTCCTATTGGTTGTAGCATGAAGTGGAGGCCCATGGGCTGGTATCAATGGCATTGCATCAGTCTCAACCCCTTTGTCGAGTCTATTTATCTATTCATCACCAGCTGTTGACGTCCTTTCCCCCTTTGTTGCGTGATCCTGCAAACCCGTCATGTCTTCCCTCGACGGTCCCGCCTGGGTCCACGAAGACTCGCAGGGAAACCCCATCTGGAACGCATCAGACAGTTCAGAATACGCCTCAGGAAGTGACCTCCCCTTTCCACTCGCCACCGACTCTTCCGATGGTCTTGAACACATTCTCGCCAACCCGGATCCCGTAAACCCCGGTTTCCCCGCTGCGCAAGGGCTTTACGACCCGGAAAATGAAAAGGACTCCTGTGGTGTCGGATTTGTATGCCACATCAAGGGCAAGGCGAACCACAAGATTGTTAGTGATGCGAGGAGTTTGCTGTGCAACATGACCCATCGAGGTGCAAGTGAGTCGCGGATCATTACTTTCAGCCCAAGTGAGACATTATTGACGCGGTGCCGCAGCCGGTGCCGATGCGCGGGACGGAGACGGAGCAGGAGGAATGTACGCCATCCCGCACAAATTCTTCCTCCGAGAGACGCCGCACAGCTTCATCGCCCGCCTGCCCTCGCTCGGACAGTACGCCGTCGGAAATGTCTTCCTCTCCCGAACCGCATTCGCGGCCCAGCAACGAACGTTCGAGGAGACCGCAGACGAGCTCGGTCTCCGAGTCCTTGGTTGGCGAGCGGTGCCCACGGACGGAAGCATCCTCGGCCCGGCAAGCGGAAGTAGGGAACCCAAGATCCTGCAGCCCTTCGTTGTTCTCGCGGACCATTACGGACGAGACTCGGACCACTCCGAAGAAAAGGGAACGTTCGACCCCTCGTACTTCGCGCGACAGCTCTACGTCCTGCGAAAACATGCCGGGCATAAGATCGGACTCGACAACCACTTTTACGTCTGTTCGTTGACGCCCAACAACATCGTTTACAAGGGTCAACTCAGCCCGCCGCAGGTTTACAATTATTACCATGACCTGAACCACGCCTTGTTCGAAAGTCACTTTGCGCTCGTGCACTCGCGATTTTCGACCAACACTTTCCCCAGTTGGGACCGAGCTCAGCCGATGAGATGGGCAGCACACAACGGTGAGTATGGCGGTAGGGTGGCTGGCCTCATTTCTAAGTCACATCCTCTCCAGGTGAAATCAACACGGTTCGTGGAAACAAGAACTGGATGCGAGCACGAGAAGGCGCTCTCAAGTCCGAAAAGTTCGGCGATGAGCTTGCAATGCTCTACCCGATCATCGAAACCGGCGGATCCGACTCGGCCGCATTCGACAACGTCCTCGAGCTCCTGGTTGTCAACGGCGTGCTCACGCTGCCCGAAGCCGTGATGATGCTCGTCCCCGAAGCATGGCAGAGCAACGAAGCGATGGAGCCCGAGAAAAAGGCGTTCTATCAGTGGGCAGCATGCTTGCAGGAACCGTGGGATGGTCCTGCCTTGTTCACCTTCTCCGACGGTCGATACTGCGGTGCTAACCTTGATCGAAACGGGCTGAGGCCCTGTCGATTCGTTGTCACCAGCGACGATCTCATGATCTGTGCGTCGGAAGTCGGAACGATCACGCTCGATAGCGAAAAGGTCATCCAGAAGGGCCGACTCAAGCCCGGACGAATGTTGTTGGTAGACACCAAGGAAGGAAGAATTGTCGACGATCGGGAACTCAAAATGACTACGGCCAAGAAGCAGCCGTTCGCCCAGTGGATTGAGGAACAGATGATTCACCTCCCCGAAATCGTCGACCGGATCGCGGACAGGAAGCCCGAGGTTCTCAAGACGAGCGTTAGTGAAGCGTCACTCAGCACGGACCCGATGTTGCTCGCTTTCGGCTACACTGTCGAACAGCTCAACTTGCTCATGCTGCCCATGCTCAAGGACGGCAAGGAGGCGCTCGGATCGATGGGCAACGACGGGCCCTTGGCATGTGTCGCCACAGCACCGCGAGTGATCTACGACTACTTCCGTCAACTCTTCGCTCAGGTCACCAACCCTCCTATCGACCCCATTCGAGAAGCGATCGTCATGTCACTCGCCGCGACTGTCGGACCGGAAGGCAACTTGCTCGAAATGAACCCGGCCCAATGCCGACGATTGCTCCTGACCAGCCCGGTGTTGTCTCTCGAGGAGATGAACGCGATCAAGCATCTGAAGGTGGCCCACAGCGACTGGCCCAGTATCACGCTCGACATTACGTTCGACAAGGATGGAGGATTGCCTGCCTATCGAGCGGCACTCGACCGAGTCTGTCAGGAGGCGTTGACCGCTGTCGAAGCTGGATTCAAGGTCATCGTCTTGAGTGACCGAGCAACCGGCCCCCAGCGTGTTCCGTTGTCTGCCTTGCTTGCTACCGGGGGCGTCCACCACTTTTTGACCGCCAAGAAGAGGCGAACCGCAGTCGCGATAATGGTCGACACCGCCGAAGCTCGAGAAGTTCACCACGTTTGTGTTTTGGTCGGTTACGGTGCCGATGCCGTCTGCCCTTACTTGATGATGGAGATCATTCACAAGGTCGAGAAGGAGGGTCTGTCCGATGGCGTCTCGGCTGACGAGATGATCCAGAATTATCGAACCGCCACGGACAACGGCATCCTCAAGGTTATGTCCAAAATGGGTATTTCGACCTTGCAGTCGTACAAGGGTGCTCAGATCTTTGAAGCCTTGGGTATTCACCACGAAGTGATTGCCCAGTGCTTCGTAGGCACAGCATCCCGGGTCGAAGGTGCGACTTTCGAACTCCTCGCCATGGACGCCTTCGAATTCCACGAACGTGGCTGGCCTTCGCGAGAGACTGTGAGCGTCCCCGGCATGCCCGAATCAGGGGAATACCACTGGCGAGCTGGAGGAGAGCCTCATATCAACGATCCGACCGGCATCGCCAACTTACAAGATGCTGTCCGAGAAAACAACGTCAACGCGTACGAGGCGTATTCCAAGAACGCACGAGAGGCCATTAGGCATACGACGCTGCGAGGCATGCTGGAGTTCGACTACGAGAAGGCTACGCCCATTCCGATTGATCATGTCGAAGAATGGTTCGACATTGTCAAAAGATTTGCAACTGTAAGCACTTAGGCCACATTTTTGACACTGCTAACGTGCTAGGGGCCGCGCAGGGAGCTATGTCATACGGCTCAATTAGCTTAGAATCGCACGCAACCATCGCCATCGCGATGAACAGACTCGGGGGAAAGTCCAACACCGGTGAAGGAGGCGAGGACGCTGAAAGATCGATTCCTATTCCGGGCCCGGGCGCCGATCAAGAGTCGCCCTCATACACGCACGCCATGGACCTTAAGCCTGTCACTGACTCAAGACGCTCAGCTATCAAGCAAATTGCTTCCGGTCGTTTCGGCGTTACGTCCAATTATCTCGCTGATGCGGACGAGCTTCAAATCAAGATGGCTCAGGGCGCCAAACCTGGAGAAGGAGGTGAATTACCAGGTCACAAGGTCTCTGGGTCTATTGCTCGAACCCGTCATTCCACTCCCGGTGTCGGCTTGATCTCCCCTCCGCCACACCACGACATCTACTCCATCGAAGATCTCAAGCAGCTCATTTACGACTTAAAGTGCGCTAACCCCCGTTCCCGCGTTTCTGTCAAGCTGGTTTCCGAGGTCGGCGTGGGAATCGTTGCTTCGGGTGTTGCCAAAGCAAAGGCGGATCACATCCTGATCTCCGGTCATGATGGAGGAACCGGTGCTTCTCGTTGGACCGGTATCAAATATGCAGGTCTCCCTTGGGAGCTCGGTCTTGCCGAGACGCATCAAACATTGGTACTCAATAACCTTCGAGGACGTGTTTGTATTCAGACGGACGGGAACATCAAGACTGGACGAGACGTTGCGATTGCGTGTCTGTTGGGCGCGGAAGAATTCGGATTCGCCACCGCTCCCTTGATCGCTATGGGATGTATCTTGTGAGTTGCTTTGCCTATGCGTGAAGCCCCTAGACTGAAAGGTGAACCAACCAGTATGCGCAAGTGCCACCTGAACACCTGTCCTGTCGGTATTGCGACACAGGTTAGTCATTCCCATCTCCTATTTTAGATGGTTGAAAGTCTGACATTGAACATACAGGATCCTGCGCTACGAGCCAAATTCGCAGGACAGCCTGAGCAGCTCATCAACTTCTTCTACTACGTCGCAATGGAATGCAGAGAAATCATGGCAAAGCTCGGTATCCGAACCTTGAACGAAATGGTTGGTCGCACCGAGTTGCTCAAGGTCGACGAGTCTGTCCGAACGCCAAAGACAGCCCATCTCGACTTGTCGCCCATTCTCAAGCCTGCACACGAGATGCGACCTGGCGCAGCTACGTACAAAGTCCGGCAGCAAGATCACAGGCTCTATGTCCGGCTCGATAACAAGTTTATCGATGAGGCTGAACCGGCCATTCTTAATGGCATTCCCGTTTCCATCGACTGCGAAGTCGTCAACACGGATCGAGCATTGGGTACGACATTGTCATACCGTGTATCCAAGAAGTACGGAGAAGCTGGTTTGCCGCGGGACACAATTCATATCAACATGAAGGGCTCCGCTGGCCAGTCGCTTGGCGCCTTCTTGGCTCCCGGTATCACGATCGAGCTTGAAGGCGACGCCAACGACTATGTTGGGAAGGGCCTCTCCGGAGGCCGACTGATCATCTACCCACCCAAGAACTCGCCCTTCAAGGCGGAGGAGAATATTATCGTCGGAAACGTCTGTCTTTACGGCGCAACGTCGGGCCAAGTTTACTTCTCTGGTATAGCAAGCGAGAGATTTGCAGTCAGGAACAGTGGAGCCAATGCGGTAGTCGAGGGATGTGGCGACCATGGCTGCGAGTATATGACCGGCGGCAGGGTTGTTGTTTTGGGTTCTACAGGTACGTTTATCAAACGTCATGTTGCGACACGGGCACCGCATCGAGAACATTGCAATGCAGTCTAAAGCGCCGTATATGACCGGGACGCAGCTGATCTATCAAATTGAACAGGGCGAAACTTTGCGGCGGGTATGTCGGGTGGGATTGCTTACGTTCTGGACGTCAGCCATACCTTTGCGAGCAAGGTCAACCCCGAGATGGTCGAGCTTGGGCCACTCAACGACCCCGCCGAGATCGCCGAGCTTCGAAGCATGATCGAGGATCATCGACATTATACTGGGTCCAAGATCGCGGAACGCATCCTTCGAGACTTCCATCGGTCGCTTTCCAAGTTCGTTCGAGTTATGCCTTTGGAGTACAAACGTGTTCTGGAGGAGCGCGCTGCCCGCGAGGCGGAGGAGAAGGCAAGGCAGAGCGTCATCGACCTCATTCCTTCCCAAACCGCCAGTCAAGTCGATCTTGCCGCCACGCTCGAATCGAGGAACCAAGGCTTGTTCGGTATCTCGCGAGTGACGACACCGCTCGCCTCTCCCAAGATACACGAGCCGTCGGTGGTGGATCTTGAGGACGCGATGGTCGACGAGGGTGCTACCAAGGAACGCATGACCAAGCTCGACAAGACTCGAGGATTCATGAAGTACAAGCGACTTGGTGAGGCCTACCGACCGGCCCGAAAGCGAGTCAAGGATTGGAACGAGATCAGCACACGTTTGACGGAACCGGAACTCAAGGTCCAGACCGCTCGATGCATGGATTGTGGTGTTCCCTTCTGTCAATCGGATTCTGGTTGTCCCATTTCCAATATCATTCCCAAGTGGAATGATCTGGTGTTCAAGGGTCAATGGAAAGACGCACTGGACAGGTTGCTTATGACCAATCCCTTCCCCGAGTTTACCGGTCGAGTAAGTGTTTTGACCTTTTGGATGTTATACGTAAGCTGATGTATCGCTTCCCTTCGGCAGGTCTGTCCCGCTCCCTGCGAAGGCGCATGTGTGGCTGGAATCAACGAGAAGCCGGTTGGCATCAAGAGCATCGAATGCGCCATCATCGACAAAGGCTTTGAGATGGGTTGGGTCCTCCCTCGCCCGCCCCCTTCGAGAACTGGAAAGACAGTTGCGATCATCGGTTCAGGTCCTGCTGGTCTCGCTTGTGCCGACGCCCTGAACAAAGCTGGACATTCGGTCACCGTGTACGAACGCAATGATCGCATCGGAGGTCTGTTGATGTATGGCAGTAAGTCTCTTCCATGGACTGAATCGAAGATCCGAGATGACCGACCATTACCACGGAATAGTTCCCAACATGAAGCTGGACAAGAAGATCGTACAACGTCGAGTCGATCTGATGGCCCAAGAAGGTATCAACTTTGTTACCAACGCTCATATCGGTACCGAAATCGACGTTCGTGACCTCCAAGAACAAAACGATGCCTTGGTCATCTGTACTGGAGCGACATGGCCACGTGATCTCCGTGTGCCAGGCAGGGAGGCCAACGGTGTTCATTTCGCGATGGATTTCTTGCAAAAGAACACGAAATCTTTGCAAGACTCTGGTCTATCCGATGGCAACTTCATCAACAGTCGTGGATTGGATGTTTGCGTTATAGGTGGCGGGGACACAGGCAACGATTGCATCGGTACCGCCATGCGCCACGGCGCAAGGTCAGTCGTCAATTTCGGTAAGCTACTAAGACTTTGATTTTGAGTTGCAAAGCGAAGCTAATCAGTGTCACTGCGCTCTAGAACTCCTCCCGACCCCTCCTGCAACTCGTGCAAAGAATAACCCCTGGCCCCAGTGGCCACGAGTTTTCCGTACAGACTACGGTATGTCAGGCCGGTGAAATAGACAAAATCGACAAAACATTGATTCTGGGAAAACAGGTCATGCGGAAGTCATTGCGCACACTGCAAAGGATCCCCGAGAGTACTGCATCTCCACAAAAAGCTTTGAGAAGGATGAGGAGGGCAACCTGACCGGATTAAACACTGTTCGAGTGGAGTGGACCGAGAAGGGTGGCAAGTGGAGTATGGAAGAAGTTGCCGGCTCTGAGCAGGTATGTCACAGATCTTCATATCCGAGCAGCCTGAAGGCCCGGCTGACCTTCGTCCTTGATAGTTCTTCCCTGCCCAACTCTGTTTCTTGGCTCTGGGTTTCCTTGGACCTCAACAAGAAATCATCAAGCAGTTGGACTTGAAGACCGATCCCCGGTCCAATATTCTGACACCTGCCGGACAATACGCGACGAGCGTTGAAGGGGTATATGCCGCTGGTGATTGCCGAAGAGGACAGTCGCTCATTGTGTAAGTGTCTCCGTTCATAAGGTTGTTGCATGGGTCATTGACGCTTTCTCCTACAGTTGGGGTATCCGCGAGGGACGAAGCGCAGCTGCAGAGATCGATATCGCTCTTCAAGGGTCTACCCGACTGCCGCAGCCCGGAGGTATCGTCAAGCGACAATGGCTACCGCCCGTCATCAAAACGGCTCAAACCGCAAAGAGCGACTCGGGAAGCGAGAGCGGGGACAGTGTCACGGTCGATACAACTCCAAACGTTGAAGTACTCGCGTAAAGGCGAGTCATTGCGGAGGATCAGCTTATCCGATTGGAGTCCAAGCTAGTCTTATAGAATTTTTCGTTGTCATGTTGTCGTGTTCTCGAGCCTGTGTTTTGGCTGTACTTATAGTTTTAGAGTTAGAGGGATATGTATCATTCGAGCTGTTCTTTCGTGCTTGTGCCCTGTCTCAAAGGCTGTCGCCGTGCCCTGAGCCCACCCATAGCATGCCTGTGGTAGAAGACATTTGATCGATCTCCAACCGAGAGACTTTCTCGGCGGAGGGAAGATATCGGTACAATTGTTATACATGGATGCGATACGGAATAGCGAAACTTGGGTCTGACCACGAAGGTTGTGCGTTGAGGGCTCAAGGTTCATCAAATTCGTACGGAGACTTCGGGGAACGCAGAGTCGGTGAGATGGGGCGCAAGCTTGGCTGGCTCAGTTCCTGGAGCGGCGATCGACTGCACGAACGAGCCATCAACGATGTACTTCGATCGATATGAGGTGTTGGCGGCGTCCTCGATGCAGAGCAGGAAGTCTTCGGTCGCGGGTTGCATGTGCTTGAAGAACGAGGCGAGTTTGAGGTCTGATACTTTAGGTATGTCTTGGACCGGCTGCCCCGACGCGTCCACTTCCTGGATTCCGTTCAGTCGCAGATCCATGGACTTTGCTAGCGCTCTGGCCGCTTCGAGGGCTTCCTCATTGTAAAGACACTTTCTGTCTGTCAGCTTGTACAGCTCTAAGTCGTTACGGTCCTCATTCGCGTTGAGATCGGTGCGTAGGAGAAATCCCAGTTTCGAATACTGAGACAGGAGACCGTACACCTCATCGATGATGCTTTGGCAGGTCGATTCGATATAGTCAGTCTGGATTGATCGAGTAGGCAGGTCAGTTCCCGAAGAGTCGCTGTTGCGTGTCGCTGGTACAGACCTTTGCTCCATCTGGTCTGCCAAATTGCTTCAAGAATTCCCTGCGCTGGCTTTCGAGCTCATCCGCGCCGGGTAGCTGCATAAGTCGAAGCAATCGCGTTAATAGGTATTCGTCTTGCTGAAGTCAGAACACCCTCACCTCGCTCGTGTATGGATTACACTCTTCTGCATTATCCGATTCCACGACTTGCAGGGCCAAATTGGCGACAGACATGACAGGCGAAAGTTTGAGTTGCTGGACTACAAATTGTCAGGCGCGCGATGCGATAGCGATGATGATCAGAGTAGTTCCTGGCATCCTGAGGGATTCGGGCTGTTGCGTCGTTATATGCGCAGTCATGAAGGCCATTGATATCCCCCTGTGTCACAGCCTGCTCTCCTTGTTGCTCAAAGGTATGGTCACACATTAGGATCATTCGATAAAGGAGGTGCGTGCTTGACACATTGAGTTGCATTCTGTGGTTCACGTGACCGGAAAAACACTTTACTGGTACAACGCCTTTGAACGGCATTTTCTATCGTTCTTTCGTCGTGCAAGCAGACCAAAGAAGTCGACGCAGCGAGCCAAAGCTCTCTTTAAAGGTTGACGAAGTAACCTGCTTCCTTTCGCTTCTTGGTCATGGCTGGAAGGTGGAAGAATACGGGTCAGCGACCAGGCATGTATGCTCGTCGAGGCCAGTGTAACATACCAGCGATGATGGCACTTCCGACACCACTTCCATCCTCAGCGTGATGAGTCTTGATGTTCCTTGAAAAGGTAACATAAACGTAGTAAGTACTGATTCTCTATCCCGCAGATCGAACGCAGACATACTTTCCAGCTTCACCGAAGATATCAACCAGCGCTTGGTGGATTCGGTCAGCGAATCCAGGGTATTTCTAGCAATGCAGCATGTTCAGCCGGCGGAAGATCGAATCAATTGTTTGGGTCTTACGTTGTACAAACTACCGTCGGCGCCGACGGAACAGCCCTGATGCATGAATTTTCTGTCAGAATGTGGCATCGATCATTGAGCGATGCCAACATACCTTCTCCAGGTATCCCTTCTTGCTGACGATGGCAGCGATACCACAAGCAGAGAGACGGGCAGCTCGACTACCGATCAACTTGGCGAGCGATCGGAAGAACTGTCGTTCCTCGAGGGTGGTTTCGATACCGAAGAAGTAGGAGAAGATACCGATCACACTGAGCAATTCGTCCGTGGGATCGCTGCGGATGGAGAGCATAAGCCACGAGCTAAAGCGCGAAAAGGAACGAAGGAGACCGACCTTTCCATCAAGGACAAGAATGCAGTATCCATGGCATAAGCCTTCTCCATCTTGTACGTGTTCTGACCCAGGAACAACTCTCCGGCATCGATCATTTCAACCAAAACCAGTCGGAAAACTTCACCGAGGTAAAGACCGGCAATCATCTTTTCGAAGGATTGCTCTCCGGGCTTGTTGGAGGACTCGTCGATGATGATGTCGTACTTGGTTCGAGCTGAATTCAGCGATATATGAGCAATGTCATCGATAAGGATATTCCAACAGTACTTACGAAGGTGTTGGTGATCAAACGAATCGAAAGCTCCCCATTCACACTATCGCCACAGACGATCAGGTATTGCTCTACAAGCTCGTCTGACGCGGCGACTTACGTTGATGGCCATTTCCTGGTCGTCCGGCAAACCCAAATGCTTCATTTTGGGAATGTTACCCGCAGTCTCCATGTACGCAGCGTTACATCCGGTACCGAAGATCACGGCGATCTTGGTGTCCGGGTCGACGTAGTTGGAAGCGATCAAGGTACCGGTGGTATCGTTGATAAGAGCAGTGAGCTTGATGGGAACGTTCTGCATTGCCGTGATGAAGTCAGTGTGTCATTCTCCTCTTCGGCAACGGGCGAGAAAGGTTACGCACGAACTTGGCCAACGATTCAGCAAACATCGCCGCGACGTCATGGCCTTCAACGTTGGGAGCACCGAAACCCTTTGTCCAACGAATGAGTTCTGGGAAGGCCAGGACCAGTTGTCAGCGCGTGTATTGGTGCGGAATCCATCACCCATATTGCTGCTCACCTCCGTGATCGATTCGCTCCTGGCTGCCCCAAGAAAGCGTGGACAAAGCGCAGACAAGTTAACATGATTGCTTTCAAGATCTATTTCGACAAAGACCTACGCGCAGGGGTACGAGAACTGGGAGCAGGATAGGAGGTTAGTCACCACTCCTTTCACGAAGTGACGTCACTTACAGTGAAACCGAGGGGCAAGTCGGGATCCTCGGAAGTTCGACCAAGGTTGACAGTGATGAAAGATGCGAGGCATTCGGCGCAGAAGTCGAAGCTGTGTACAGCGTCAGAAAGGCTACACTATGAACGCACGAGGGGACTCACAGCTTTTGCCCATCTTCCTGCTTCTGCTCCTCGGTCAACCTGTACTTCGTCTGCGTAATCTCGAACTTTCCCTCTCCCTTCAACGTAACCAGGCAAACACGCAAATTGGTTCCTCCCAAATCCAACGCAAGGTACTCTCCAACCTCGTCTCCCTCGGGGTATCCAAAGACAAAGGTCGGGATCATGGGCACGATCTGGCCGTCCTTCTGCAGCCCCTTTTCCAGCGTCTCCTCGAAAGCGTGCACGATCATCCTCATTCGCTGCGGCGTGAGCGTGAACAAGGCCTCGTACTTTCGCAAGTGGTCCGCCATCGTCTTCTTCTCCGCAGCCGGGAAACTGATATCATCTTGCGTTCGGGTGTGGTACGCTACGGTCTGACCGGAAGGAGTCTGGACGGTACCGGAGCCTCGTCGGCCTCCAGGAGTCGGGATCAAGGTGTGCGAAGCTCTCCTGGGTCCCGGAATACCGGCGACCTCTTCATCCTTGAGCGAGGAGAAGGCCGAGGGAGCTTGAGCGCTCGAGACGCCGTTTCGCTGGCCGTCCATGGAAGGTCGAGAGGAGTTGAAGGAGGATTTCGGGTTGATCACTGAAGATCGGGGGGACGGGCCGGACATGGTGGTGGGTTGAAATGCGTGCTTGAGATGTGTGAATTGACGGTCGTCTCTGCAAAGTAAAGACACCAATCAGTCAAATCCGTAGGAAAGGAGAAGTCTGAGGCTCTCTGATCATCGCCAACTCGCGACCATTACCTGCCTTCCTTTGTGGAGTCTCGTAACTACTCACCTTTTACAATACGCCGGCCAGTGATTTGACAGTACTGCCCACCAATCCTAGCTGCTGATGACCTTGAACATTCTCCTCTCCAACGACGCTCCCTCGCGTCGGGTACGGTGGATACTCGTCAGTGTTTGCATCCGCGCCGGCGGCAGTAACCCGTTCGGATCAATTCGATATTGCGCTTCTTTCTGGTGTCGGCTGAAATTGCCCGAGGCTGGACATGTGAGCGATATGTGATATGGAGGCGATAGCAGTTTGAAAATGGGGTGATGCTGCAGGTAGGCCATGCCAGTGCAATATCGTCTACTGTCTTCTATTCGTGTCATGTGTATGCAAGTCTGTGCGAAACCAGCATATCTCGGGCTATTATACAATGTTGTCAAAAGCATTCAAGATCCCTTCGGCAGAGCGCACGCAAGAGTGATCGCCACACAAATACTTGATAAGGCTGGTGTCCTTCGTATACTCGATATTCTATCCGTCTAGAGGAATGGCTCTGGTATGCCAAGATATGCCTCGTCTAAAAGACATCATCCGCCAACGGACAGTCCGCCGTCCGATGGTCCTTGGTCTGCGGAACGGAATGGTCGTCAGGGCATTCCTCGAAGCAGCAGCAGAATGTACCACTCACATCGCAGTTATCACACCACACTTGCTCCATGCTCAACCCGCTCTTCCGCCTCGCCAGCAACTCCCCGCGGGACAAGGAAGGACTCCTCTTATCCGGAGACTCGTCCGGTTCTTGGTTATTGAACACCGGACAGACGTCAAGCTCATGATCGCCATGGCAGAGCGGGCACCCATCTGCCGACCCGGAGGTGTGGTTCGAGGCCGCCGATGGTGCCCTCGAATGCGAGGCGTTTCCGTCGTGATGATTCGCGCTGCTAGTATGGCTGAGGGCTGTTCCGGGTCGTGCGGCTTCACGTTTGAGTAGTTCGATCTGGCGCTCGAGTTCGTCCTCTCGGTAGATCTTGGCTTCGATCAGCGATTCTAGTTCTCGTAGCTCGTGCTCTTGCTGTTGGAACAAGCATATGAAATTTAGCGCTGTAAAAACCTCAGATATACCTTCATCACTTACCTCGTCCCTCAAGACGGCAAACTTGCGTTCAATTGCAATCTTCTCCCTCTCCATTTCGGACAGCTGACTCTTCATCCTCTGGATTTCCTGCGCAAAGGGAGACAATGTCTGGTCAGCCGACGACTTGTAACACTAGGAAAGACACATACGAGGCGCGCGCGCTCATCAGACGCCCTCAGAGCCTGAGCTCCCTCTTTGTCTGCGGCATTTAGCTGTTCCTCTTCTTTCGCGAGCTTGTCTTCCACGGCCGCTTCCAGCTGAGTAAGACTCTGCAACGAGAATCAGTAATAATAATCAGTATTCGTCGAATTCCAGACGCTTAAGCGGAACTCACCTCTCGCAGAATGCCGCATTCCGCTGCAAGTTGCTGGTTGTCCGCAAGCAGTGTCTGCATCTCAGCTTCCAGATCTTGGATTCTCTGTTTGAGATCCCCATTTTCGTCGGTGAGCTCCGCAACAATCTTCTGGAATCCCGCGATGGATTTCTCGGTATCCGTAGATGTTCCAGATAGCGTCGACGATGTGGTTTCCCGCTTGTGCGTCATCTCGCTCGTTGGCAAGGCCAAGGCGTGCTTGGTTCGAAGGTCTTCGTGTTTACTGGAAAGCTGTCGACGAATAGCTGATCAGCTAATTGGTACTCAAATTCACAATTGAATCACTCACCTCTGCAAGCTCGTTCTGCAATTGAGCCAGTTTGAGCTTGAGGGAATCAACTTCCTGCCCGTCCGCCTTTGCGGCTTCCAGTTCTTGCTGCAAAACTGTCTTCTCCTTCTGAACTCTGTTGAGCATGGTCTGTGCTACTCGCATGGTTTCAAGGTCCTATGCACAAAAGGTAAGCATTCGTGCAGACTGCGCAAGCCGATGAAAGCCCACTCACGGCCAGATCCACACGGTTGCTTTCGATCTCTGCTTGTGCGCTGGCCAATGTATGTCCTTGATCTTTGAGCGCATGAGAGAGCTCTGCGACACGATCTTTGTGCTTGCCGATCTGTTCCCTAAGGCTGGAGATCTCGCTTCGGTGGTTGGCGATCTCCTCCTTCAGCTGTCTCTCCTTCTCCCTTGCCTTTTCATTGGCCTTGATCGCTGCTTCGTCGTATTTCTCGATCTGTACTTGCAGCTCTTCGTTCTGGTCTTCGAGCGAAACAATCTTTTTCTGCTGATGGGCGACTTGAGCCTTGAGGTTTTCGTTATCGATCATTGCAGCGGTGTCGGCTTCCTTTAGAGCCTCAGCAGGAAGCAAGGCAGCCTGGTTGCGACGTTCTTGCGCCTCGAGCAATTGATCTTCCAGTGTGCGAACGGCCTTTTCCAAGTCGATCCGGCGACCTTTGGCCTCGGACAACTTGGCTTCGTAAATGGCCGTCATTTGCTACACGGTCAAGATCGAATATCAGTAACGCATTCAAATATCTCGCTGCCTTCCACCCACCGAAGCATCGTTGACGATTTCAGCCTTGACCATCTCCACCACAGACAGCTGTTTCCTAAGGTCTTTGACGGTTTCTTCTGCGGCTCGAACTTCCTCTCGCTTAGCTTGCATCCCCTTGTCGAATTCTTCTTCCAGTCTCTGCTTCTCCACTTCGAGGTCGCGCGTGAGCTTTGCAATCTTGCCTTCTGCCTGCGCGAGACGTCCTTGCGTCTCCTGCACCTGTTGGCTGGTATTTGTGACGGTTTTATCGGCTTCTTGGAGTCTGTCTTCCAGTTGTTCAATCTTGATTTTACTGTTGTTGACTTCTCTCGACTGGAACTCGCTGGCAATCTTGTACTCGTGGACCTGTTTCTGTGCCTCTTTGAGTTTATTTTCCAGCTCCACACGTTCATCGACACTGTTCGGGACTCCGTCTTCACCATTCAAGCGCCTCTGGAGCTCGCTGTTCTGGGCTTCAAACGCATTCAACTTGTCGACAAGAACTCGATTCGTCTCCTTCATGCTCTCGACTTCTGCCTGTGCTTCCTTGATCGCAGCCGCTTGCGCAGCCGTCCCGGTCATGGATCTGCCAAGTGCGGCCAGCTTGGTAGGAGAGGCAGGCGGCGGCATGGGATCGTGCATACTGCTGATGACGGAGGTCCTCCCATTCGTGACAGATGCTCGGCCATTGCGACTCGATATCGGCGCCTTCGGTGTCGCAAAACCGCTGGCACTAGCGCCGCCGATGCTTTCGCGAGCCCTGGTCTTGAATACCGACGTGGACATGCTGACCGTCCGACTCGGCGTGGCAATTCCCGAAAGACTCTGCCTGGCTCTGTTCATCGGTTTTGGCGTTGTCGTACTGCCATTGCTGGTGCTAGCCCCGAGCATTGATCTTCCTAACGGGGCGCCAGGAGTGGTCGGCGTCGCCGCTCTCAGTGGTGGATCCGCAAGAGAGCCATCTGTCGCTTTCAGAGCTTTTTGCGCTGCCAGTTGTTTCGCATTCTTCGTCGCGAGCGCACTAGCTCGAGATCCCGCAGTATACTTGGAAGGCGTCCTTGCGTTCGTGGATGCTTGCAAGTTCGCTCTTGTGGATCGGGTGAGAGGCCCGGGACCTGTAACTGTCCGCGTGCTACTCGGATTTTGATCCTCGAGCTCCTCTCCATCCTCCGAGATGAATGGCGTTTCTCGTCCGGATTGAATCGAGAATGCAGGTGTCGCGCGACCGTTCATGCTGCTGCCGACCGAAGAAGCGGAATGCCATGACGCAACCGACGCTGGACGTTCTTCCGGCGGGGTCAGCCTGTTGAGCAGGGCAAAGACTCCTCCTTTTTCTTCGCAATAGAAGTACTGCTTTCTGCACGGGGGTGATCGCCTCGCAATCAGCCTTCAATTCCGCCAATTGTCGCTCAGGGGCACACTTACCCTTGAAACGTTCCGTTGTTCTTTCCCTTGCCGATGAACCCTCTGTCCAACTCTACACCCGCAAAGATCCCCTCCTTGCCCTCGATCTCCCCGACCCACCGGATAATTCCTTCAAATCCCATCGAATTGATCCTTACCGCCGTCCCGACCTCTGGCGCCCAATCCGCAGGTATCTCTGGCGCCGCATCGCCCTCTGCCGCCGGTGCACCCGGAGTTCGTGGGAAAGCCGCCTGTCGGGACTCGGGCCTCGCGGGAGTCCGAGCGCTGGTGGCACCGATGTTCGAGGCTCGTCTTTTCGGTGTGACGGCTGATGAAGGGTATCCCAGAGCTTGGTATGTGGACGGCCTGATTGATCCACTGACGATACGTGAGGGTGTCGTTGTTACTTGGGCGACTCTTGAAGAAGGTACTCGTGGACGCAGCTGCATGCCCGATGGTGTTCGTGGTTGATTCGGTGCGAGACGGCTACTGGCTGGCGTGCCGGTTTGCGAGATCCCGAGGTTGGCGTACCTTCGTGACGAGGCTGCGGATGTGGGTATGGTGCTACTATTGTCTTGAGCTGATGGAGGGGTACTATATGAGAGCGGACTGATACCTTCATCGAGTTGTCGTTCCGGTGTTTCATCCCTCGTCAACCCCATGGTAGACGCTCGAAGCAGACTCGAGGGCGGCATCTTCCTCATCGCCTCGTGAAACGCTGCATCCCTTTCTTCAGCCTCGGTCCTGGAGCTCAACCCGAGCGACATCCGAGCTCTCCTCGAGGAGTTTGAAGCTGTAGGCGTTGGCAAGTTGGAATGTCCCGGTCTTCCCGGCGTCGGGATGAGCGACTGTCGAGGTTGACGTGGTGTCTGCATCTTGGCTGCTACTCGGGTATGGCGGACCAGCGGTCCACACAGACAGGTATTTGAGTCTTGAGGTCTTGATCTGAAGAGAAGGAGTGGCGAAACGAAGCTGTGACTGCAGGTAGATGCTGCTTCAACTTGACCTGGCCACTACTCGATCGCGAATTTGTTTACCTTGCGCGTTTCACATTGCGATTCTTACATAAGCCAGCCAGGGATCTTCTTCGGTCTGCCGCTTCAGCGTCTCCGTCGACCGAGGTCTGCTAGATTCCCTATTACACTGCCATCTTCATCAGCACCAGAACTACTGGTACCGACCTGTCACCGGCCGCGACACGATGCGCTCAACCAGCATCAACTCAGAGCTCAGAAGGACCGTAGGCAACAATTCTCAGATGTTCGACATCTATCGACACCTGGACTGCCGGACCGGATGAAGACGCTCGTACTAGACTCTCAAATCCGCACGATACCTCCGCCTCGGTGTAATGTCTCCACTACCGCCAGTAGTCCGCCCGATACCGGAGCGCAGAAACGCTGCAACACGAAGACAATTCAGAGGTCGGCGGCATTCCTCGCGCTAGTTTTCTTCAATATGACGGAAGTGGAGGTCGTCGGCGTTCGTAGTGGAGTCTCCAGATCGTTTTGGATTCATCGGCTTCGATGATCCAGTCGACGGGACAGTATTAGGTCGAGCATCGGGATCAGTTGAAGAGAGTATATATACTCGCTGCGCAAGATCGACAGCCACCGCCCGCGCAGTCTAGTCAACACGACAATCAATATCTCGGTTGATTCACACAAAATGGTTCGAATTATCGTTACAGGAGGAAGTGGTAAAGCCGGTCGTCATGTCATCCCTTATCTCATCGAGCAGGGGCACACCGGTAAGCTGCACCCCTCTGCGCTTCATATTGTCGAGCTAAACCAAAGGCCGAGACAGTCATGAACCTCGACATCATCCCCTTCCCCGATCCCAAGGTCCCCGTGTACACCCTCAAGACCGATCTGACCAACAGCGGACAAGTCTTCAACGCCTTTACCTCGCTCTTCAACATGGAGGAATATCAAATCGCCTCGCCCGGTCCGCCGCTTGTCCCCGACGTGGTCATCCACCTCGCCGCGTACGCCAGGAACATGCTCGTTCCGGACAACGAGTTGTTCAACGGCAACACTCAGTCGACGTACAATGTGATCGAGGTCGCCTGCAAACTCGGAATCAAGAAGATTATGATCTGCAGCTCGGAGACGACATATTCCGTCTGTTTCTGGCAGGGTGAGAGGGATTACGATGTGTTCCCGTTAGAGGAAGATTACGACGTCAACCCGATGGGTAAGCTCAATACTCTTTGATTCATGCAATTCTGACACTAGCCCTCCCTCCAGACACCTATGCCCTCACCAAAATCATCGGCGAGAAGACCGCTCGAGCATTCGCCAACCGCTTCCAAGGTACAGACATCTACGCCTTCCGCGTCGGCAACGTCATCGAGCCGCACGAGTACGCCCAGAACTTCCCAGAGTACTTGAAGGACCCGTCGTGCAGGAAGAGGAATGCGTTCTCGTACATTGATGCGAGGGATCTGGGGCAGATTTTCGACAAGGCTATTCAGAAGAGCGAGTTGGGATTCCAGGTGCGTTCGAGGTCTCTGTTACTGACAATCGCGCATGGTACTCATGATATTGCGAATGCCAGATCTTCAACGCTACGAACAACACCATCACCACGATCGAAACCACACGCGAGATCCTGCAGAGGTATTATCCCAACGTCAAGATCACCCGGGAGATGGAAGAATATGAAGCGCCGCTGTCGAACAAGAAAATTCGGGACGTGTTGGGCTTTGAGGACGTGCACGACTGGCGCAAGTACGTCGATGTGGAAGCGGTCAAGAAGGAGATGCAGAAGTAGAGAACCAGGGGGTTCGAGCGCTCTACCCAAAACCAAAACGGATTGGCCTGCCCGTATCATTGTTCGGACGCAAAAACCTAATATTGTAAGACGATAGTCCTATGGCACATTTCCGTAGGCAGAAGGCAGATCGTTCAGGTCTGGTCTTGTTCAATCTGGACAACTAGTACTTTCATTCAGGCGCAAGTTGCTCTGATCAGTCCAAGGACCACTTCTTCGCTGCGCACACAGAGAGCTCGGTTGTACGGCGACCTCATGCGCACCAGACTGAGGTCGTCGGACTAAGGCCGGCGTTGTCAGTTCACCCAGTTGTCGACCGCGAAACGCAGCTCACGTGCTGACCGTGCTCTGCAAGCCGAAATCGCTGCTCACGCTGTCACAAGGCTTGGAAGGTCTACATGCTGCTGTTGGCCGGGGCATCATGGTCAGTGACGGAGCTCATCACCAGGGCGTACCAGATGAATCTCTAGGTCAACTGGAAAGAAAGCTCGCCATAAAGTCTGGCCGCAAACAGACTTTCCTGGTTCCATACCTCTGGAGCAGCTCTATATATGAGTCGAGCAACTGTCGAGCACCGAAAAGTATGCAGATCTCGAGCCCGATCCGCCTATGCTACTCCTGTTCTCCTGTTACTTGCTCCAATCCTCTGCTGCTTCATTCTGCAGATCTAGATCGCCACGGGATTTCGAAGACAAGTTACCGTGAGTCATCGCAGACGAGACGTGGCCTCGTATTCCACGCCGTTCCGTCCCTGAGTTGAACCGTTTCTGGTACATGCATGCGGAAGAGATCTTGGATACGAGAGGAGGGCGCTGATCTGAGGGTGAATAGTTTTCGTTCGGTCGTAGCGTTATGAAGCTTCATGGAACACTCCATTCTGCGAATCCCAGTTCACCTGTGCACCAGTTGTCGGGCAGCGTCTATGCGGCGGGACATTCCGCGACCGCGACGAGGAAGAGCGTCCCTTTGGCTTCGTGACTCTGATCATCTGGGACGTCTTTCGGATCGTGTTGCTTATTGGTTCAAGGTCAGTGGGGGGTTTCCCATGTTGAGCCGACCGAAGGACCGCCGATGGATTCTAGCCAATTATCCCAAAGGCTTCTGCATGATCTCGCTCAACGGGTCGTCATTCTGTATCCTCGTGGAGTCCAGTAAATCATCCCATTGGCTGGTCTCCAGCAAAAATGGCTCGTAGATGAGCAGCCTGACGATCCTGCCGAACGTCCATTACGGTCATCATCGGCTTCAAGGGTCCATATATATCTACTTGGCGAAGCCGGACTACTCCTCCTGCAGTCGAAATCTTTCCCTTTCCGTCGTAGCGATCGTCGCAAGGCGTTTTTTTGGCTGGACATCTGAAACATTGAGCGCAACGCGACGGCAAGAAGAGCTATTCGAAGAGGTTGTGTACCAAGGGTTTTTCGCAGCCACCGTGATCACTGAACAGGTCTCGCTCACGAGGTGAGTATCGCCCGCAGCTTCCTTGCCGCGGCCTTGATGGCATATAGGCAGACTGATGCTGACTGACTCTAACCTCTACCTTCGTGCGCCCTGGACCCATCGACCTCAATATTTTCACATAGACAACGGCCGGTCCGATTGGTATCTCACCGTATAGGAAGAGAATAGGTCAAGGAGCTGGTCAAGGTGTAACAGTAAGTTAGTCACCACCCCTTGCGAACCCCTGACGGGATTCACGGATGAGCGATCGAGCTAGGTGACTGACCTGCTTTCGCGTTTCAGATTGATCGCCTGATTTATTGTTCAAGCCTTCTTCTTGCAACTCGAACAATAGGACGGGAGAACAGGTTTCCTCGTCAGACGCTGTGTCGAGCTCTGGAAGCCGTCATCGCTGTCTTCGCCACCGCTCTGCTCGCCACCTTGAACGGGCCGTGGTGTCGCCATACGGTAGACGTCGACTGTGTCGACAATCACTTGTCCGCCGGAGCACAGGCGACCAGGATTTCCTGCGCGTTTCTACAATCAATCTCGTCAACTTTCGTCACTTGATCACCACTGTAGCCCGTGAGTCTTTTACGACCTGAGTCGAACGATCAAAGCACCAACCAGTCCCCTCGTAGTATTAACGATCGACGACTGGAACGTCAACCTCTCAATTGTCTCGCACTCGCTACAATATCCATCGTGCCATCATGGATCATCAAATCAACGTCAACTCTCGTATGCGGAAACACCTCCGCTCCGTCAAACGCTTAGCGTCGTCGCTCTCCGGCCCAACAGTGCCGGATAGAGCTGTTAGTGACGGCGGTTTCATTGTCTTGCTGGATGAAGACGGACGTCCCAAAGGTCACTACAGAGCAGCACGACATGTGCTCGATCACTACGATGGATCCGACCGTTCCTACGCTCCTCCTTCCTCACCTGGACAACCGGTACAAATAGAGACTTTGGCGGAACAAGGCACGGGTGTCTTTTCGTCCGCTGTAACGGCAAGTCGGAATGACTGGTCATGTGAGTGCTCTCCCAGCAAGGCGGAACCTCGCGCTCATCAGTGCGTCCCATAGACGACACCATGGCCGTGGCCTTCCTCGCGGCCGCTGGTGGCATGCTCCTCTTTTACCTGATCATGGATCATCCTCGACTTTTGGCACGGCTCTTCTCGTCACCTGTCACGAAGAAAAGGCGACATGTCGACAGTGGCGAAACTCTTCCCGACGGCACGCCGGCCGCCTCGGTGCGAACCTTGGGCGGTGAATTCTGGTCGGGTTGGTTTCTCAAATCAGGCGCACGGGAGAGGAAACCATCAGCCAAGACTTCGCCGATGATCACGCCAAACTATTCGATATCAGCTCCTCTCAGCGAAAAACAGGAGTACAGCCCTGGATCGGACTCATTAAGGTTACCACCGGCTATCCCGCCTCATATGAAGGTCAACACTCGTGATATGCGGCACGCCCAGTCGGACGAGACTCTCTTCAGCTACTACGGTTCTGCGGATTCGCCTCAGTCAGCGGTCCCGGCTGTTCCCTACAAACCTGCCGAAGCAAGGCAGAACCCGCATACCCTTCGAGTAATCACGGAAGTTGGCGAGGCGCCCGTTAAAGCGCCCGCTCCGGTTCCCCGATCCCGCTGCCTCACTGGAAATCTGGAGCGCATGGGATCAAACGAGTCCGCCGATTCGGTTGCGACTGCGGTATCTACGGGACCTCCGGAATACGAGGCCTACAAAGAGGACCGAACCTCTGACACTGTGTCGCCGGACGCGCCTTACGACAACGACTTCAAGGAAATGACGGCATTTCCTCGACCTCGAACGTATGCACCACCTCCGCACATCGCCCCGCTCTTCACATACGTACCGTATATGCAAAAGGTTCTCCTGTGGACGCCGCTTCCGCGCCTTCTGCCTCATCTCACCTTCGCCTCCGTCATCCTCGTTTATCTTTACCTCTTCCTGGTGCTATTCTCGACATTCTTCAAATCCAGCATCAACTTCGATTGGGTGGGCCCAGATGTGCTACGATCAGGCATGATCGGTATGATGCAGATCCCGATCATCCTTGGTCTCGGGGGAAGGGGAAGCGTCTTCCGGTTCTTGCTATTCGGGCGATACACTGGAGCAGCTATGAGGATTCACAAGCTCGCTGGACGACTTTGTTTCTTCGGTTCGGCTCTGCATACTGGTCTATGGAGTGCGTATACCTTTGTCTCGGTTGTTGTGCGCCACTGACCGAAACCTCCTAGTGCGAAAATGGATGGACGCTGGGACCCTGGCAAAGGCTTCCGCAGACCCGCACATCATCTGTGGATACATTGCCGTCGGAGCGCTCGCCTTGATCACCCTCACCTCGCTGCCATGGATCCGCCAAATGGCCTATGGCTTCTTCCTCACCTGCCACATTACCGGTCTCGTGCTGTTCCTCGTCGGTCTGGCTTTGCACGTTCCTGAGGCTGTACCCTACTGCGTGGCGGGTGCTTGTCTTTACGGTGCCGACGTTCTCATTCGAGTTACAAGAACCCGCATCGCCACCGCCAGCCTGCAAGCTGTGCCTGGCTGCGATTCCACAATGGTCTCGGTGGCAGGTCTTCGAGAGGGATGGAGAGCGGGTCAGCATGTCATCCTACGAGTACCGAAACTTGGGGGCCTCGGAGGCATCGAAGGTCATGAGTTCACCATCGCTTCCGCGCCGGACGCGGACGGCTTGACATTGATTGTGAAGAATGTCAGTTTCTCGTTATCATCTTCTGCTGGCGCTTTCCTTACCATTTCTCTGATCGCAGGCTGGCAACTGGAGTAAACGGCTTCTGAACATGTCTCTCGAGAACGAAAAGGCAGGCGCAGGCTTGAACACGAGAGTCGTGGTCGAAGGTGAGTACCTTCTGCAGCTTGACACCTGTTTCACTAATCTGATATTCTCGCTGTTACATAGGACCGTACGGTGGACCTGGAAACATGGTCTTCCAGAGTTTCTCCTCGGTACTGCTCGTCGCAGGCGGATCCGGCATCACTCATTCGCTGGGCATAGCCCATGACCTAATCCGCAAAGCCAGTATACCGCCATACAACGTACGAGCTCGATCAGTCACCATTCTCTGGGCTACCAGGACCAAGGAGTCGGTCGAAGGTCTCCTCCCAAGTTTCAACAAACTGATCGAATGCGGCCACAAGGCCGAGCAAGAATCGCCGTCCGGTACCACGTTACGTATATACGTATACGTGACGAGACAGCCTGCAAGTTTGCCAATGCGCATCGGCTCAATCGTCCCGCCGTCTATGCTGATCGGTGGCAACAGGGGAAGCGAGTCGACGATGACCTCACAACATCTATCGACATCCGGTGTTCAGATCATCTCCGGCGTACGGCCAAATATTGAGGTCTCCCTCAACGAGATGATCGAATCAACGGGCACACTCGAAACCGGACACAGTCGGGGCGGACTCAGCCGCGACGTGAAAGCTCAAGGCATTGCCGTCGCCGTCTGTGGACCTGATGCCTTGGTTGTGAGTGCGAGAGAAGCTGTCCGAGGGGTGGCACAAAGCAAGATATCACGCGTAGGGGGAATCGAATTGCTGGAAGAGTCGTTTTGCCACTGAGGACCGACGTGATTGTAAGTGAAATCAATAAGTTGTATAACGAAACGTGTTGTAAAGTAGGGAGATCGTCTTGTTCAAGTTGTCCTGCGCAAAAGGCATACACATCATGCCAAACAGCATACCGAAGGATATACGGAGCTTCTGGCTCGTTCATTGGCCTTGTGTTAAGTCAGCCGCGACACCTCAGCCGGGGCCGCTGGTTCCCTTATCGGCTCTCGTACTTCGACACCTGCTTTTCCAGAAAGAGTCCAGACGCTCCGTCCTTTGCAGGTCTCGACAGTTGCGATTGCGACATGGCGAAGCTGGTGGCGAAACGGAATATGGCATGGCCGCTATCAATGCCGGCAGCAGATCCGGCCAATGTGGAGGCGATTTCTCAGCAATTACCAAGAAGCTCAAAGCTTTGCGTACGCGTCATTTGCCGGTTGCGTTGGGCGTTCGAAAACAAAGGAAGAATCTGGCACCATGCGTGGCGCAAGCACCCGTTATATATAGCCAAGTCGTAAGTCCATCCTTGCAGCCAGTTGATTAGGTCCATCCAACATCCTGTCTCCCAGAATCTAAGAAAATCACAAAATGGTCGTTTCCGTCGATGCCGTCAACCAGAGGTCCGCCCCTCAGCCCAACTCCCGTCTGCTCCAGACTGTCAAGCTCGGAGCCGGTTCTCAGTATGAGAAGGAGATCCACCGAATCGCCATGGCGCCCTTGACGCGATTCCGAAACACCCCCGGAACGCAGGCCCCCACCGATCTCGCTGTCACCTACTACCAACAGCGAGCATCGCCCAAGGGCTTGCTGATCAACGAAGCAACCTTCGTTTCCTCGGAAGGTAGGTAGCGTTATCAGAATTGACAGAGAGCCCATTCTCACAATCCCGTCCTACAGCTGGTGGTTACCCTACCGCACCCGGTATCCACTCGGAGGAGCAAGTTGCTGCCTGGAAGAAGGTTACCGACGCCGTCCACGCCAAGGGCGGTTACATCTACCTTCAAGCTTGGGCTCTCGGTCGAGCCAACGCCGGTCAGGACGATGGTGTGGAGACCGTCGCGCCTTCCCCTATCGGCCTCAAGGACCACCCCGTACCTCGAGAGATGACCACCCAGGACATCGACAACTTCGTCAAGGCGTACGGAGAGGCCGCCGAAAATGCCTTGAAGGCTGGCTTCGACGGTGTCGAGCTGCACGGCGCCAACGGTTACCTCGTCAACCAGTTCTTGGAAACCGTCTCCAACAAGCGGACTGACGACTACGGAGGTGACTGGCAAGGAAGGAGCAAGTTCTTGTTCCGAGTCTTGGATGCCATCATCAACGTCTTCGGCCAGGAGCGAACCGGTGTGCGACTGAGCCCCTGGGGTCGATTCCAGGATCAGCTCGAGGACGATCCTTTCGCGACGTACATCCCTGTCGTCCAGGAACTTGTCAAGCGATACCCCAAGTTCGGTGTAAGTACTGCCAACTCGTAAAGCCTTCAACAAAGCTTACTGAATCTGTTGTTGCAGTACGTTCACTTTGTCGAGCCCCGAAACTGGACCGGTCAGCCCGAGACCAAGTACCCCAAGGAGGGCATCGTCGAGTCGAACGACCCCTTCCGAGCCATCATTCGAGGCGTCGACTTCTCTTCTTACCCGACTCCTTCCGATTATGCCAAGACGAACCCGTCTTTCGAAGATCCGACCGCAGAACACCCTACCGTGATTCTTTCCGCCGCCGGCCACGATGCAGAGAACGTCGAGGAATTTGTGGAAAGGACCGGTGACGTGGCGGCTATCGGACGCTTCTTCATCGCCAACCCAGATCTTCCCGAACGTATCTTCAAGGGATACCCGGTCCGAAAGTACGACAGATCGACCTTCTACAGCCCCGGACCTATCGGATACATCGACCAGCCCACTTGGCAGGAGGAGCAGGCTCACAAGTCTGTGGAAAACGCTGCCGTGCAGCCCTAGATGCATTTACTGAGTGTGGAAGGTTGCAATGAATAGAACACATAGAGTTGTAATGAAATAGAGCATAGATGCATATCCTTCAGTATCTCAGAGCCATTCGTCGCATTGCGTGTTGTCCCTGCCATTATCCTTCTCCTAGCACCAACGCCTGATCCGCCTTCGAACCTATCGACAGCAGTCCATCATACTGGGCTTTATAGACTCAAATCCAACTCTGGTCCATGCTGTAAGCCTTCGACGCGATCGGTAAGACATCAGTTGGTACAGCATACAGTTGGAACAGCGTCATCTCAGCTCAGGTATCTGTTCGACTTCATCACCACGCCTCACCTTGTCCATACTCTCTGGCTATCATGGATACCTAGATCGTAATCAGTGCCGCCCTCAACGACAAAGGAAGCCCCGCGCATCAACAACACAGTCGGTCGTCGACTCGCCCATATTCAGCCCAACAGAAACGATCGCGCGCATGCTACAGTTTACGACGGCGTACAGCCATACATCGTTTCCAACTCGACGCAGATAGCTGCGAGCATTCAAGTGTCAAAGCTTTGCGTCCTGGAAGATCATCTTTACGGGCGACAGGAAGCGGATCGACGCAGAAACCTTCTAGGACGCTGTCGGTGTACTCTCACTCCAGCCATACCGGTCGCTTCATCTCGTCTAGACGTTCATCTACGCCATGTTGGGCCCTGGATCGGCGGCTACAGTCAACGGTGGTCGACCTGGATCGTCCAGCCGGTCAGGCTCGTCGACCGCAACACATACACGCAGTAATTCCGTATCGAACAATAACACAGCATTGGTATGTCATCCTTGGAAGTCCTCATTCTGGAGCGACTTTTGACTGGTATTGCTGCCTACGTAGCTCGCCTCTGCATATCAAGCCCTTGGGGAGGAACTAGGGAGCGAAAAACTCAAAGTTGTCGGAGGTTATACGTTGGGCAGGGTGATCGGCGAAGGTAAGTTCTCACGTACCATCTCATGGCCTCGACGTGTGCTCACACAGCGTTCCGGCAGGCACTTATGGCTCTGTACACATCGCGACCCATCGACTGACCGGTACACGATGTGCCGTGAAGAAAATCCCCAAAGCGCTCACTTCCCAGCTTACGAGAGAGATCCACCACCATCGACTTCTCCACCACTCGAATATCCTGCACATGTACGAGGTTATCGCTACGGAGGGCCATATCTGGCTCGTCACAGAGCTCTGTACGGGCGGCGAACTATTCGACTACCTCGTTGAGCGCGGAAGATTGCTCGAAGGCGAGGCTCGGAGGATATTTGGGGAGTTGGTGGTGGCGGTGGGGACGCTGCACCGAAAGGGAACGGTACATCGGGATCTCAAGCTGGAAAACATTTTTCTCGATGGCGAATGCCAGGTCAAGCTTGGAGACCTTGGGTTCGCAAGAGAGTGGTCGAGGGGCCAGAGATTGCTCGAGACGTTTTGCGGAACAACGGGATATGCGAGCCCGGAAATGCTGCAAGGGAAGAAGTATGCTGGAGAAGGTGAGTGATTCAGGTTACGGTATGGCACGTCGCTCACATCGCATTTTATAGAGGCCGACATATGGTCGCTAGGCATCATCCTTTATACATTGCTTTGTGGTGGACTGCCATTCGACGATGATGACGAGGACGTCATGAAGAGCCTGATCATGAAAGGCGAATACGAAGAGCCTGAATGGTTAAGCGACGGTTAGTATCACGTCTCGCCCATCTATCCTATCAAGCTGATAAATGTCTCTGCCTTCCTTATGCGTAGAGGCCACAAACTTGATCAGAAGCATCCTTCAGCTCGACCCATCACGCCGTATATCAATAGAGGCGATATTACGCCATCCCTGGTTCAGCAAAACCATCGTAGACCCCCCGCTGGACTCCATCCCGGGCGCAGAGGGCCCCATCACGCCCTTTTTATTCTCACCTGATGCACAAACCACATCATTCTTCCCCGAAGCACAATCTGAAGCGACCCGCTCCGCTGTCCGTCCATCCTTTCAGCGAAACGAATCTGCAATCAGTTCGTCGAACGCCTCGCCAGCGCTTTCCCCGAGCAAAGAGGGGGTCATGACTTTCATTGACACAGTCGATAATTACGTCGGTCCGTATGGCGAGCGTCACATCTCCAACAGATCGGACAGCGGATCCGAACGCGCATCAACGTCTTCTTCGGAAGTACACGGATCGGAGAACGCCACGACCTCGAGCACGATCACCACCCCCTCGACTCCCATGATGGCGGATGGCGCTGATGCCCAACTTCGAGTGGAGGACTCCTCC
Source organism: Naganishia kalamii (assembly GCA_022813745.1). Taxonomy (NCBI): domain Eukaryota; kingdom Fungi; phylum Basidiomycota; class Tremellomycetes; order Filobasidiales; family Filobasidiaceae; genus Naganishia; species Naganishia kalamii. The sequence goes on along the minus strand of JAKLLX010000019.1, from coordinate 88,727 downwards.
AACCTCGACTATACGCCTCGCGCAATAGAGAATGATCAGAAGCTGCCGTATGAACACTCAAACACAAGCCAAAGCACCATTCGGAGATCGGAAGAAGAATCTCGACAAGCATCAGTCCCACTACCATCCAAAAGTAGAGTCCAGGTACTGGCGAGGCAATGGGAAGAAGACGAAGAGCATCTAGACCCATCGTCGCGCCGACAGTCGTTTGTCAGTTTTGACGAGCACTCTCTGCATCTGCCGGTGGCACAGCATTCTCGGACCCCGAATCGAACAAAGCGGCGTTCTGTTTCGTCAACCCTTTCCGAACGCAGGCCGTCAATGGCTCGAAGTTATTCAAATTCTGTGCAAGCCGTTCCAATAACCGATTATCATGCACAGCTAAACTTCGTTCCGCCACCGTTCTTTTCCACCAAAGAAGAACAAGACCTTCTATCTCTATTGAAGCTGGTCGGAGTGGACGTAGGACAACTGCAACACAGCGTCAACAACAACGCGTGTGACGCAAGCTCCGCCTTGTGGTGGATGCTCCGCGCTAAACAAAAACAGGAGCTGGCGGAGCTCGAGAGCCCGGTTCATCACACCTCTGCGGAATACAGGAAAGGATCGTCGATAACGGGGCCGGATCTCACGGCGACAGAAAAGACTGCATCCGGCTCGACGTCTCGTACTCCTCCGAAAGGTGGAATGGGCCCCTTCGTTTTGGGTCCTCCCGTCATAACACCTTCGCGGTCTCCGACTCTGGGGTCGGCTGTGCTCGACAGGCCGACATCTCCGGTCACCAAGCAAAGAGGGTCCAATCCCCTCGAAGCCGATACGCTCAGCAAAGAACCACATGAAGACAGCGTTGTGGCATCGCTCCCGGTCTCGTCTGGCAATTTGTCGCCCCGACACGCTCATCAACCGATATCAGTTGATATGGAAGCGCTCAAGCCGGCTGACAATGGCGCTCCATCTTCACCAAGCAAGAAGCGGGATGCGAATAAGACTCGATCGACTTCTTTCACCATGCTACAAAGAGCTACATCGGCCTTTACAACCGGCAATCTCACGAAGAAGAAGTCTGATGAAAAACTTTTGGAACAAGTTGCATCGGCCAGTCAAGACGGAACGGATCGAGCACGCTCTCCCAGCAAGCTGCTCAAGATACCAAGAAACCGCGAGAACAGCGGTGCCGAGGAGTCCGACATGACGAGTACCCATGATATGCCAATCTCCTCTCGACGACAGCCATCTCCACCGATGTTGCCCACGTCAACATCCCACGGCACCCTTACAAGCATAGCATCGATGGCCTCGTCTGCTGTTTCTGCAGAAGAGCCGCCGGTTAAGGGGAAAGATGGAAAGGGTCGCAAAAGGGAAAGCTTTTTGACCACTTTTCGCTCATGGTTCATCGAAGACAAGAAACGCAAGCGTCCTCCTCCACCTCCCACTCCTACGCTACATGTCGCAAACAATGCGCATGTCAATAGAAGACCGCCAGGATACCAGGCCTCGACTAGTGCTTCCAGTAGACGGTCTGGCCCTCTGCGACGTACGCCCAGCGATCAGCGACCGGCTATACATTCCCGTCGATCTAGCAGTCTGAATTCCCGACGTTCTTCCGTCACGTCCCTACATATGGGCGGTCTCGACTTGCCAGTAGGATCTCCTCTCGACTCCTATGGTGTCATGCGCAGGGGCAGTCTTAGTCGGCGGTCTGTTGGAAGTCGTACACCGACCAGCGAAAGAGGTGACTTTTTCGGCAACAACAGTCACTCGCGCCCCTCCTCTGTCCATTCCTTCTCGGGCACAGTCAAAGCCCCGATACCTCGCCATATCGAGACCGGGTCCGTTTCCGGAACCAGCAGTCTGAATATCCATTCCCGTTCACTGCACAACCGGTCGCCTGGCGTCAAGCATTATCAACGGGTAACGAGTTCATCTCCGGCTAGCCGAAGCAGACACGCGCGGTTTGCAACGTCTTCCTCGGCCGCCAGCACATCAGTACACCTAGGGCGGGCCGCCTCTACTGCGTCATCACATCGGTCTACTGCCTCGTCTCGTCGTTCGTCGGGCGAGTATTCTGCCAATCACGACGATGGAACGGATTTCCATGATGATGCTTCGGTGCGGTCTGCGCGAAGAACGCGCACTGGTCACGAGCGTTATGTCTATCCGTCGTCACGCCGGATCCGTTCACCTCATGGCAGTTCGACATCATTGGCCACTATGCCATACCCAAAGCCAAAGCCGCCTATCCGGGACGTTTTCGCGAAGAAGAAGCCTCACGACGGCCTGACCGATGATGACTGGGTCAGCGACGACGAGGAAGGTGGTTACGCTGGAGGGCTTGGACAATGTAGCTCAAGCGCGGCGAAAGAGCATCCGGAATCCGGAGCAAATTGGAAATCCGGCGCCAGCCGTTCAGGATTCGATACGGCACGAAGTCAAGATTCACCCATGATGAAGGGATCGTCCTACATCTCTACCGCTTCCTACCGCAGTCGCACAGGGAATGGTCGCACGGAAGCCCCAAGGCCGAGCAAGACTGTCGACAACGCTTCCCGAACGCCCACTACCTCAGCCAGTCGCCCCGCACGGGGCATACCTGGAGCGAGGCCTGTGCAAATAATCGAAGAAGACGAAGAGGAGGAAGAAGAGTGATCCTTCTAATCGCGACGAACCGTCTGCGGCGCAGTCCTGGCGTCAGGGGCAAACATCGAGTTGTAACGTCATTAATGTCCTAATGCCTGATGATAACGACTTCCACGACCACCAAGGATGCAATAAGCTTACAACTTTCAATCCGGTAATGTCTGCAAACGCCAGGCACATCCGTTTGGGTTCAATAAACAAATGAGCTGATGACCGTAGCAGACCATGTTCACGTTCGGTGACCAGCTTCTACGCGGTATAGGGCGTGTAGACCACGTGACCGAGCGCGCTGCAAGAGCAAGTCAAACACGAATGCTGTTCGAACAGCTGCTCAAACTGGCCCTGCAGTTGGCATCACGTTGAGCCGCTTCGTGCGCTCAGCTGCAGGGCTCGAAACCTCCCGTCTCTCATCGCAGGTCACCAAGCACTATACCCAGAGACACTTACACCGCCATTGTGGCTCCTGTCTGCCAAGTTCGGCTCTCCCGCTGGAGGCTTGATAGATATTCAAGCGCGTGCACGGAGCCAAGTAAAAGTTCGCTCGACAGGGAAAGGTCAGCTCCGTGAGATAGCTCGTGTGTCTTCGCAAGAATCGTGATCGCGCTGTCGTTTGTTAAGGGTATCTTGGCTCTCTTGTTTCCTTACACACAACCCTATTAACAAGCTCCCTAAATCGCCAATGCAGGTCTCACACGCTGTTTGACAGTGCTTGACAGTTGTCAATACTACCCGATCGATAGCTCGATAGATGAGCGTACACGTGACGCCGTTCGCGGCCTTGTTTCGAAAGCTATTCGTGGGAAGGTGCTTGAGGCGGCTCTCCAGGAGGAAGCTTCTCGAGGCCGACCTGCTGCTCAAAACGCCGGAGACCTGAGAAGAGATCTGGTACACTGCCTGAAGCTGGCGCATGGACGCCGTCCGATCGAACGAAGAGCCACTGAGTTCTTGGAGCACTCACTCAGACCGCCACCGTCTTGGCCCCTCGATCCTTCCAACCAGGTCTCTCTCTGTCAGGTCTCTCTCCGTAACTATCCGTACTGTGGTGGCGAACACCTTTTCGGCCATTCAATGGTAGTTGTCGTGTTTCGAGGAAACCAAGCAGTCAGACGGCTTGAGCCAGCTCAAAGACCTCGCACAACCGAGGTCGAATACGAGTGGCTGTCTCTAAACCCGTGAATCTGCGTCATATGGCTGCTGCTCCGGATGCTCAGGAAGATCATCTATACACACGCCGGCTGGTCTGCCCCGGTCAGCGTCTCGGTCAGCTTCTCGGTCTCGCTGAAGGCCAGCTTCAAATAGCTGTTCGAGGCAGTGGCGTAGCATCATCCTTGCCGGTGAAGTGGGAGTGCTGGTCCTTCGGGACCTGGCCGGCATCGTCAGAAGGATAAGGGCTCCGGCAGCGGTGCGACGTTAAACGACGTCAGTGGCACTGGCAAGTCCGATTGACTCTGACGGATCCTTGATAGACTTTTGCCCAATGGAGGCCTTATCCGGAGAAGACGGTGACAGACCTGGTAGCCGTATATAGGGCATGTCCGACCGAGGAGGTGACACCACGACTTCGCTGCAATGTCGTCATAGGGACGCTTCTGCTGTTTTCGATCGACAAGAGAGGTGGCAAGAGCAGCGGCAACAGTGATGTGGATCTCTGGAGGGCCCTCTGAAATCTGAGGCGTGATGAGAGCTGGCCGAACACCACATGCCGGTCGGCCATGTCGTCAGTCATGGCAAGATAACGCAGTCTCAATTTCTCAAATGTTATGGCTCTCTTCAGCTCCTCTTTCGGATGAGGCTCTCCAACTGCTCTCCAAAGCTCTCTCTTATTGACTCGAGGCAGCTGTCGAGGGAGGCCGTATGCGTTATAGTCCTGCAGCTACTTTTGCTGATAGGGTCAAACGCGGCGGTAGCTGCGGCGGTGTGACATTCTGACAGCTATTCTGACATCTGCGCTGCTTGTTCATTCGAAAATCTCGCCTACCAGAATAGCATACAGGCGGTCTGGAAATGGCATCATGTCTGCGACTCACTCGAATGGCTGTTTCGGGGGACAAGTCCGGTAAATAGTGTGGAGTACATGATACGAGCCGGTTGCCATGATCCATGATGAGGCTCTACGGTAAAAGATGAGAGGTAGGAGCCGGCGAAGCAGCTGGCGGACGAAGCAGCTGGCGAAGCAGCACGCAATCGTGCTCCAGCTCGTGCTCCCAGGTCGATAGAGCTGTCAACAGGTCCGGACGGATAGAGGCCCCAGCAGGCAACCTGCCAGATTCGAAATAGTGATGTGCTCCACTCTAGCAGCTCCATCGGCAGCTCCGCCGGGCATTGCGATACGGCCAGTAGCGGCCATGATTACAGTAATCGTAGCGAAGTATCTTCTATCAGTTATCAGGATCCGACCCTAGCTCATATCATCAGGGCCAGCAGTCAAAAGTGTTATCAGCTAGACTGCCCGGTCCAGCGTTTTCTTCTAACGTATCCAACAAATTTTCGACGCATCCAATTAGGGCTCTATCAGCTCTACCCCCAAGCATCAGACCACTCTTGTCTCTTGTTCGGGCTCGCCGCTCGGGAGCTAGCCTTAGCTTCTGCCGTTAGACGTTAGACAGTTCTTGAGGTGAGGTAGTCCGAGCTGCAAAGCGACAGCAAAGCGAGATCAAATGTAGTTGACAGGCCAAGGGGAAAGGGACGGGATAAAGGGGTCCTCAGCGGGTCCTCTGAAGGGGCACAAGATCGAGTTTCAGGAGTCCCGCACTTTTTTTTTGAAACAGCTGATCTGCCGAAGCCGAGCGATTGATACCCCAAGAGGTCGTTTTGACCCAATGGTAATCCCCTCATCTGTATGCCCTTTCATGCGAGCTGTATGACGAGAAAAGGCAGCTGAAGGGAGTTCTGAAAGGGCGGAGCTCAGCCCGTACTGTCCGGGTCTTAGGACCGGTCGCTGAAGGGCGGCTTCGGACAGAGAGCGGACGCAGGTCACGTTATTTCGAGGAGCCTTTCGAGGTCGCCGCCCAGCGGCTGATGGGCGGGTGTGTACCTCGCTCGTCATGGGGAAATGGTCAACGAAAAAAAGAAAATAGGGAAATGAGCCGAAGCGCGGAGCTATCCCTGCGGCAGAATCACCAGGAGAGGTGAATCCCGGAGGAAGGTAGTAGCTTAGCGTCTGAGCACGGGGAAGTACACGCGCGATAAGCTGCGGCAGGGGCGCGAGCCCAGGAAAGGGAATATCAGGCAGAGAGAATTTCGAGGCAAGGGGACAGGCGCAGGGAAGCTAAGCGCGGCCAGAGTGGGCATTCCTGGGCGCGGCCCAATGACCGTTGAGCGGGTTCCAGTAAACAAAGCTCGGCAGGGCTACTAGTATAACAGGATTACTCACAAAGGGCCGTCCTCTGCCCTCGCTCCGGCCTTCGCTCTCTAACAACTCTGGTAAGCAGAGTGTTGACACCCACGGGCGATTCCTTCATTGAAAATCCGTCTACATAAACCCCCACCCTCCCATCCACCTCCGTGTGTCGCCTTTCGTTCCTCAACATTATAATATCAACCACACATCGACACTACTCTGTCTCCCCGTCGACTATCGACACAACCCAACAATCAGCATTAGCACACGATGAGTGCACCCATCAACGAAAAGGTGGCGCTGGCCGAGGAGGCTCCTACCAAGGAGTCTGCCGGTCCGGAGAAGCGGGTCCGTGAATACAAGTGAGTTGTTGAGGGATCTGGTCCTTTGTGCTGCGTGCTGACCTTGGCGTCTCTCTTCTCAGGGAAATGGATCACGGAACGCACGAGGTAGCCACCAGTTCTATCCCCTTGAAGGACATTCAGTTCACCGCTGAAGGTGAGTGTTCGCGAAATTCAGCCCAACTTGCGACTTTTTTCTGACCTCATCCTCCCTTGTAGATCTGTACGACAAGGACAAGGTCGACATCGAGCACGTCTCGATGGCAGATGTCATGACGCTGCTCCAGTGTGACGAGCACGGTCTCACCGAGGCTGAAGCTGAGCGTCGACTCGGCGTTTTCGGTCCCAACAAGGTAAGCTCTCAAACCTGCAATCACCCTGACCGCACGCTGACCCCGCCCGCAGCTCGAGGAAAAGTCCGAGAACGCCTTCCTCCAGTTCTTGTCCTTCATGTGGAACCCTCTGTCGTGGGTCATGGAGGGTGCCGCCCTTGTCGCCATCGCCCTTTCCAACGGTCAAGGCCGACCCCCTGATTGGCAAGATTTCGTCGGTATCGTCTTGCTTTTGCTCATCAACTCGACCATCGGTTTCGTCGAAGAGCGAAACGCCGGTAACGCTGTCAAGGCCCTCATGGACTCGCTCGCCCCCAAGGCTCGAGTAAAGCGAGACGGCGCGTGGCGAGAAATCGAATCCGCCGACCTCGTTCCCGGAGATTTGATCGCCTTCAAGCACGGTGATGTTTGTGCCTCGGATTGTCGATTGGTTGACGCCATCGATGTTTCCATGGACCAGGCCGCTCTTACCGGTGAATCCTTGCCGCAAGGCAAGAAGCTCGGTGACGAATGCTTCTCCGGTTCCACCTGTAAGCAGGGTGAAGCCGAGGGTATCGTCATCTCCACCGGTCCCAACACCTTCTTTGGTCGAGCCGCCACCCTCGTCGGCGCCGACAACGATCAGACTGGTCACTTGCAGATGGTTCTCGCCCGAATCGGTACCTTCTGTCTCGTTTCCATCGGTATCTTTGTTTTGCTCGAAATCTTGATTCTCTACGCCGGATTCCGATACCAGTACCGAGTCGGTCTCGACAACATCCTCGTCTTGCTCATCGGTGGTATCCCCATCGCCATGCCTACTGTCTTGTCCGTCACCCTCGCTGTCGGTGCTCAACAGTTGGCCAAGCACAAGGCCATTGTTACCCGAATTACCGCCATTGAAGAATTGGCCGGTGTCACCATCCTTTGTTCCGACAAGACTGGTACATTGACCACCAACAAGCTTACCATCGACAAGGAGAACGTCAAGACCTACGGTCCCTTCTCCGTTGACGAGACCGTCTTGCTCGCCGCTTACGCTTCCCGAACCGAGAACCAGGACGCTATCGACGGCTGTGTCATTGGCACACTGTCCGACCCCGCCCAGGCTCGAGCCGGTATCAAGCTTTTGGACTTCAAGCCCTTCAACCCTGTCGACAAGCGAACTGAAATCACCTACCGAGAAGAATCCACCGGCAAGCTCAAGCGAGCCACCAAGGGTATGACCGGTATCATCATCGACCTCTGCTCCCGAAACAAGTCTGCCGAAATCGAAGATCAGCTCGAGAACGATGTCGAAGAGTTCGCTCGACGAGGTCTCCGAGCCTTGGCTGTCGCCTTTGAGGAAGTCATGGGTGACACCCCCGACGCTCAGGGTAACGGTTTCGAACTTGTCGGTCTCTTGTCCATCTTCGACCCTCCCCGATCCGACACCAAGCAGACCATCGACGACGCCCAGGCTCTCGGTGTCAAGGTCAAGATGGTCACTGGTGATCAGCTCGCCATCGCCAAGGAAACCGGTCGACGATTGGGTTTGGGTGACCACATGTACCCCGCCAAGGTCTTGAAGGACGGACCCGCCGCCGGTTCCAAGCACGCCAACTTGGATGAGATGATCATGGACGCCGATGGATTCGCCGGTGTGTTCCCCGAACACAAGTTTGAAATCGTCAAGCGAATCCAGGCTTTGGGTCACTTGTGCGCCATGACTGGTGACGGTGCCAACGATGCTCCCGCTTTGTCCCGAGCCAACGTTGGTATCGCCGTCGAAGGTGCTACCGACGCTGCCCGAGGTGCCGCCGATATCGTCTTGACCGAACCCGGATTGTCCACCATCGTTCACGCCATCCGAGGTTCCCGAGTCATTTTCCAGCGTATGCGAAACTACGCCGTCTACGCCTGTGCCGTTACCATCCGAATCGTCGTCTGCTTCGCCTTGATGGCCTTCATCTGGAAGTTCAACTTCCCGCCATTCATGGTCTTGATCATTGCCGTCTTGAACGACGGTACCATCATGACCTTGTCCCTCGACCGAGTCTTGCCTTCGCACACTCCCGACTCGTGGGATTTGGCCGAAGTCTTCGCCTACGGTATTGGTTACGGTCTCTACTTGACCCTTTCCACCATCATCTTCTTCATCGTCATCCACGACACCGACTTCTTCGAACGCAAGTTCGGCGTTGAGGCGTACAAGGGTGTCAACGACCGAGGATTGCACATGGTCATCTACCTGCAAGTCGCCATCATCTCGCAAGCATTGATCTTCGTCACCCGATCGCACAGCTTCTCCTGGATGGAACGACCTTGTAAGTTGATCGATATTGTTCTTGCAAGCAGTGGCTGACTCTTCTTTCCTTAGCCGTCGCCCTTATGCTTGCCTTCTGTTTGGCCCAATTGATCTCCTCCATCATCGCCGGTTTCGGTGACTGGGGTTTCACGGACGTTCACCACATCTCCGGTGGATGGATCGGTATCGTTTGGGTTTGGAACATCGTCTGGTACTTCCCGCTCGACTTGGTCAAGTTCGCCCTCAAGTTCACCGTCATCAAGGCTCTCCAGAAGCGAAAGGCCCGAAAGGCCGCTCTCGCCAACCCTGTGGACGCCACCGGTGCGCCGATCCGACGAACTCAGTCTCGACACGAGTCCCTGTACTCCAACCGAGCCTCGTGGTTGTCGCGAAGCATCAACCGAGTCGGCCTGGGCAAGGGACAGAAGATCAACATGTCCAAGAACGAGCTCAACCGATTCTCCTCGATTCAGGCCCAGCAATCTGGAGCTGCTCTTCAGCGATCAGCTTCCCGAGTATAGATGCTGGGTTGTGACATGGAAAGCATGCTTTTCATTTCGAGATAGAGTTATCGTACTGTAGTAGAGTGGTGTGCGAGTCTGGCCTGCCGCAGACTTGTCATTGTTTCCATCATGATTTGTTGGCATCTAATATATCTCGAGTATAACATTGTTTGGCGAGTGAATGCTCTTTGTCCATCGTGCATATCTTCTCAGTTCCAAGACTCTCGACTATCGAAGGCTCTGTTCTAGGCGTGTTCTGAGGAGCGTGGAAACACTATATAGATTCGAGCTTGATAGATGCAATTCGTCCCTCCTTAAGACGCTCAAATCGCTACCTGTTCTTATCTGTCTGGTATGGAATAGTCAACCCGCCTTGCTGAGGTTTGTTGTCCTTATGGCGGTGTAGGCTCAAATGAGAGAGCGTGGCTGAAGAGAGAGAGTGGAAGGAGAAGGGCCGTACAGAGCGAGTCCGGCTGAAAGCTTGGAAATGTCGGTAAAGACAAGAACAAGCTGAGAGTGATCGAGCGAGCCGCAAACCCGCTTCGCTTCTTCTTCACCTTCTTCCTGTCAACGCGTCTCGCCGCCATTCCCGTTCCCTACAACAGCCAACGGCAACAGTCATACAGCTACGCAAGCATAGACGGTTGCCCAACTGCTGAGGACGTGAACCGTGCGAACACTGGCGTCCCCATATTTACGCGAATCCACCACTTTGACCGAACTTTTCGATCCGAATCAAACGTCAAAGCTTTCTGGTCTTCCTCTCGCTCCGCACGGCGCTTTGGGCAACCCCGACCCACATACAAGCTGGGCCTCAAGATAGCATGTCACAGTGAGTCTTGTTCCGGCAGACGGCTCCCTTCTCCACCCTTACTGACCACTGTTGTGTGTCCAGTTCGTGATCTGATCGTCAAACACCATGAGTGGTCGGAATCGGGCTCAGAGTCGAGTCAACAAGGTTCAGCCTGTGACAGATATGGATCAAGCAGCTCGGAGGGGAAATGGGAGTTCCGGAAGAGGTCCATCTGATGGGACGAGTAAACACTTCACCAAGAACAAGTAAGCACCACTTAATGGGGAATGCTGTAAGGATTGGAACATGGTCTGATACCGCTTGTCTACTCACAGTAACGGACCTGTTCCGATACCCCCGCCGCCGATGTATCCTGCACCTGACACAGTAAGCAGAAGTCGCTCGTCGAGCTCGATAGGAGTAACTTACCATTGCATTTTCCCTCGGTATTCCAGAGCTCACATCACGCAGCAAACACGGGCAGGGAACATGGAACGCGATCCAGGAAAGGCCACGAGATGCCCTTTTCGGTCCCCGGCATGTCTGGCAAGAAAGCAGCTCCAAAAGTCAAGCCTGCACCGGCTCCCAAACTCGATCCCGTCGCATCAAGGGTCTTTTACGGTACCACCCCGCGCAGCCAACATCCCGCCCGTCCGCAAACGCCGGCCGATCACGCCAATCAGAGTTCGCGGAAGGACAAAGGCAAAGATCGCGAGATCGTTGATGTCGACGAGACTGATGGAGAAGAGTCGATCGAGGACGACAAGGATTTCGAACAGATGCCGGCGCCTGCGAGTGCGCAGCGGCCGTCAATGACACGGGGCAGAGAGACGCATCACTTGCGGGACGAAGATGGGGATGAACCGATTCTTCTGGAGGCGCAGACGGCGGCGGGGAACAAAGCGAAGGGGGTGACGAAACCGAAGAATACAGCCGCGAAAGGCGTTCCGGTGAGCATTGTTGCCCAGGAACCTTGATGAGGGGATGAATGACTGATGGTACATCTCCTTCAGAAATCTGGACTGACCAACCTCGGCAGTTTTGTCGGACAGGGAATCGCCCAGCTGTCAATAGATGGCTTCCGGATCACTCCAGAAGATCACAGCGATTTGGTGGTGGTTTGCAACAACAATGAAGTGGTGGTCAGGCGGAAGAGCGGTGAAAAGGATCTCCAAATTCCCTGGGAACCTTCTTTCAAATATGTGCGCATGTTCCGAGCGTTTCCTCACTGGCTCTTCACTGACGACATACTATTCTTAGTGGCTGGCCTGTCAAGGTGATCAAGTCAACGGGTTCATGCTGGACGGGTTGATGATGCAGCGAGTGAGGGAAGAATGGTACAAGGCTATTCCAAGTCTACGTGAGTCTTTGTTGCGCGTTGCCGGGTGACGAGCCCTGAGCCGATCGTTATCTCCTACGCCCATAGAACATGTTCAATTACGCAAGGGTCGACAACGAACTCTCCTGGCTATCGCCCTCGAGGCGCCTATTCCAAAAGCACGCTTTGCACGCGGCTTGACGTTCCAGAAGATAGATTATTCCACGGTGACATCTCCGTGAGTTTCAAACTTTTTTCATGGGAACGGCCATACTGACGCCACGACTGCCGTCTTCAGTGCAGCACTCAATGCCGCATACGTGATACAACTCGCGCAGTTTGAAAACGAAATCGCGTCGGCGCGGGAACAGCTGAAGAGGACTGAAATGGACTTGCCTTCGCCTTCTCGAGACGCGCCGCCGCTTCCTGATGGGTCGTCGAAGAGGGACTCGAAACGACCAGGACCTCGACGGAAAAACAAAACGGATCCGACGGACGGTCCAGACAAGGATGGTTTGATACAAACCAGGATACAGCCCGAACGTTCCGCACGGCTGAATGCCCAGCCAACCAAGACTGAACAACCTGCTGTGAAGAAGGCTTTGCCTCCTAAAGCCCCCGACGATGTCATGCGCGAATGGCCAAGCACCGGCCGAACAGAAGTCATCATCACCAACGGCGACTTTTTCCGACTCGAAGAGGCGGAATACCTCAACGACACGTTGATCGAATTCGGCTTGAAATTCGAATGGTCGAAATTGACCGACGATGACTCTGAATTGACCGACGACGCCTCTGGAGGGGAATTGACGCGCCAGGATATCCACGTCTTCAACTCCTTCTTTTACAAAAAGCTATCGGTTCGCAATAAACCCGGTTACAAGGAGGCAAACCCCGATGGGCCTAGTTGGCCTGCGTACGAAACGGTCAGGAAATGGACCAACAAGGTCAACATCTTCGCCAAGAAAATGCTCATCGTCCCGATCAATGAGAATCTTCATTGGTACCTCGCCATCATCTTGAATCCGGGCGCCATCCTTCAAAAGACCTTGGCCGCGGCCGAGTCCATTGCAGTGGAAGACGATGAGAACGAGGGTCGCACAGAGGCGCAGCAAGAGGCCGTACTCTCCCAGCAATTCGAAGAAGAAAAAAGGCAAGAGGAAGTCATCCAGGCCAAAGGGCTTGCGGACCGGTCGAGCAAGCAAGACGACGAGCGAGACGAGTTGGATATCATCAGCAGCGGAGAGAAGCCTGAAGATGTCGACGCAGACTCGGACGTAGAAGAGCTGCCGAATCGCAATTCCGACGACGACATGGTTGGTAGAACGACTGCTTCGCGCTCAGCCCATCAAGTATCGAAGCCGGTCAAGCCGCCCGCACCACCGCCGGCCCCTATGCCCTTGACTCCCCCACCCGAGTGGCGGCCCGCTGAAGAGGGCAAATCTACCCGTCGGGGTCCGATCAATCCGCCGCCACCGAAGCCCAAGACGCCGTTCAGTCCGGACGAACCCGTCATCATGACGTTCGATTCCTTATCAGCAACACATCCGACTGTCGGCAAGACTCTGAACAGGTGGCTGGTGTACGAAGCTCTCGACAAAGCAAAGGAACAGACGAGTCTCAATGAGACCGACTGTGAAATACATTTCCCGGCTGCGTACAAGGCGGTCAGAGTCCCCGGCCAAGACAACTTTGCGGATTGCGGTGTCTACGTGCTGCATTACGCTATCCAGTTGATGCGCGACAACGGTCGCCTCAGGGAATACATCTTTGAGAACGCGCCGGTCAAGGGGGACCAAGAAAAGGAGAAGAACAAGGCGATATGGGACGCGATGAGCATGTCGGAGAAGCGTGAAATGTGGAAGACGGTGATTTCATCGTTGCCGGCGGAAAAAGGCGAGTCCAAGAAGGAAGAAGGCAAGCCAGAAGGCTCGAAAGACGCGAAAGCGGCAGACGGAACAGCGCGGGCGACTCCCGCAGCGGATCCTTCAGTCGAGCAGAAGGCCGATCTCGTCAGCCACGCCAGCTCGGCTTCGTTGCTCGGTCTCGATGCGGAACTCCCTTCGAATCGGGACGATACAGTCCTCGACTCGATCAAGCCAGCGTTGCACCCGCCTGCGGACACTTTGCGTGGCACGGCGAGACCTTTATCCAACTCGACAAAGTCTTCGCCGATGAAACGTTCGATTCCAGTATCACCCGTCGCTCCACAAGACGGGCCGGTCAACAAGAGACGCAAAATTGAGCAGCAATCCGATGAAGGCCAAGACATTTGTCAAGATTCTCAATCCGAATTTTCGCCACGTTCGGATGTTCGGCCTCTGGCTGACGATCATGTCGCACATCAAGACGGGCTCATGGAGGACTCGCACGCCGGATTCGCTTCGCCCTCTCGCAACGGATCCATCCTCGCCCCCGAAAGCCCCGAGATTGTGGAATTACGCCGCACCTCTCCATCCGCCATGCAGTCCTTGACGAGTGAGCTGCGCGAGGTGAAAATGTCGGAAGCGCCGCTTGGACAGACGACCAGTGGCAGACCGTCCATGGTCTCGGGTCCTCTTATTCCTCCGCCCATGTCGCCCGTCAACGCCCCCACAGAGATTCGAGATGTACAGCGTCGAATCGACGAGTCTGCGCGAAAGGAGAACAGGAGGGACAAGCTTCGACGGGACCATGATGCGGAACCCGTGCGGTCGTCGTCGAACCCCAACGGAGCCCCTGTCGGAGGAGCCAGCAGGATTCCCGCGGGACCGACGGCAAAGCGAGCGGGCTCACCGACAAGGCTCGCGTTATCGGATCAGCAGTTGCAACAGCTCGAGGCCGTCAGTTTCGGAAACCAGCCGGCATACCTGGATGACGGTAGTGTCGGTCTGATACCTGCACTTCGGGACACGGTCTTTCAAGTCTATCAGGATTCGAGGCAGGATGGCAATGAAACCATCATACGCAAGTTGCAGCAGCACTACAATCCCGCGACAGATCTGAAGCGAGACAGAGACGAGTCGACCGGAACACCATCGACTTGCGCTACCGTCAGGGGCGGAATGGATACCTCGCCAGAGGCACCTACGAATGGCCACGCTGGCAACGGTCCGGATGTTGTGCATGTCTCGAGCGACGAAGAGGAAGATGTCCCGATGGATAATGGTGGATTCGAGTGATGTATGGCGGACGAGGTAATGGCGAGAACAGAGGTTGTAGTTGTAAGTTGGATTTGGCTGTATTATATGAACAGACGATGAATGAGTGATTACGTCGACAAGACTGCGACGAGGGGCTGCCGGCGGGCATCCCACTCCCGGGAGGGAATCCATCGGTCATCTGTCGAAGCTGCGAGTTTGAAGTTTGGACATCGGAGTCCGGTGTGAAAGAACAGGAACGAACGCTCGTTAATGGACCGTGACGCCGCATCAAGACCCGTTGCAGGCAGGCGAGGTCGATGAATGCAAGTCTTCTCTTCGCAAAGCAGGATCAGGCTAGTGTGACCCCGCATTGGAACGGCAGGTGCGGCAGGATATATAGCTGTAACACGAGTGCGCTGGATGAGCTCGTCCCTCGCCCCGCGTCGAGCTCTGGGATACCTGATCTCATGCTGTCTATCTACTTGCCCTGAGCTCGTCGGCGATGCCGCTCGAAACAGGTTTGGCCAATAGAATCGTAAAGTGCAGCTCGACATGTCCGTGCCGAGACTCGAACTCGGGTTATAATCAGTGCCAAAATGCCTGTGCCGAGACTCGAACTCTGGCTTTTTTCTGTCCCAAATGTCTGTGCCGAGACCCGAACTCGGGTTATAAGTCGGTCGATATGACAAGCTATAATATTGTCCGATGGATCCCCGAAGCCTAGAAAGAGCCGTGTATTCTAGCTTGAAAGGTGAGGTCGCAACGGGATCAGCACGCAATGGTATGGGAGGGCCCATTATTCTGGCAAAAGTCGGCGGGAAGGCGGTTACTTCACATCAAGAAAACCGCTCGACATCCCTCTTACCTGTGAGTTCCGCCAAACTCTACCTGCTTTCTCTCTTCCTGTACTCCTCTTGTGGCTGCCCGTTGTATACAGACGCTCGGGACGTGGTAAATTAAACGTACGCAGCGTACGACGGTTTGCGACTGAGTCGCCACCGAAGCGTCGATTCGGTTTTCGCGATAACCCACTTCCCCCACTTGTACGCAGGTGAGATAACCCATGTTGTTAGAGGGGAGACGTCAGGGCTCCATAAACTGCTTTCGAAAGGGGAAACCCGCCACGAAATCAAGAAACGCGACCGGCGGGGAAAGACGCACCGCCGAGGCAAATGATTGATACGGTAGACCCAGGCTGGCAAGAATGCACTTCCCCGCATCCTTCTTATCCGGCAGGGAGGGCAGTACGTCCGTTCTTGACGCTCTGGGACAGTCTGGCGCCTCTGGATCGCTAGCCTTCTCCAGGGACAGCAAAAAGTAGGCAGGGATGCGTCGGACGGACTAGTTTGATCAGATCTCGTCGAAAAGTGGCAAAAATGCATCTGTAACGATGCCTGTGCCGAGACTCGAACTCGGGTTGGCGGGTATTTCATTGCACGAGCGCTATGAATCCACAGTGATAACCATCTACACTACACGGGCTTTGATATGGTCTTTTTCGGGACACAATTCATGTTTCGCAATCAGACCATAGAATTCCATTTTCGCGCGCGATCCGACGGTTTGACCCATGCCCGGACTCCGTCCGGGATGCAGCGGCACTCGCTATGAACCACAGTGATACCATCTACACTAACATTCTCCTCGATGCGATTAATGCTTGGCAAGGTTTCTCGTATGGGCGCAGCTTGATACCCGCCCGGACTTCGTCCTGGATGCGGCTTCATCTCAAGGTAACGTCTCAGGCAGCCTTACGACAATCCTTGACCCAGAACCAACTGCCAATTTACACTCAAGTAACGCATCTGGCCTGTAAGGCATTCTTGATCGTTGCGACCGACTCCGTATCTGCTGTAGCGCACTGTCCAGAGGTGTAAACTCCCGGGCAGATCGCGCTATTGTGTCAGGAGCCTTGTACGAATGAACATGTGGGCCTCCGTCTGCAAATCCTCGCAGTCCCCCTAGCGATACGACGTATATATATCGCGTGCTTTACCGACCTGATACTCGCTGCCTGCAACAATTCCGACGAGACCCACCTTCCTTTACAAGTGAAACTTCGAATGTTTGCAAGATGCTGGAGCTGTAGTGTTTTAGACTTCTGGGTGTCGGTATGCGCCGCAAAATCCAATATATCATGCCCGAAAGTGACAGAGATCCCCGCTATTGGAGCGCGACTTGCGATGATATCCTCTAGCCTGCGCACGAAGAGCCGCCAATTCCGGGCGAATGCGCTGAGTTCGTATTGTTATCACGTAACAGGACAGGGCAGCCCCTGGCTAGCTCTGAAGCGGTGACTCTGCATACCCCGCGGAAAATTCTTTGCTCTGATTGCCCGTGGTGTGATATGTTGCGAGTTACGTCTACCGAGCCACTTCGTAGCTCTGGCCCTGATCCTGAAATAAAGATATCTTATCCAGGTGGGGTAACTGCATTTCCATCTAGATGGCCATATCCAACACCTTCTTCTCCCTTACATCAATATGGCATGGCATCATGTATGGTCCCCCGTACAACAAATCCCGAAAGCACTACATGCAGAAACGATACCTACGGCTCCGTCCCCTCTGGCAACCTCAGGCGCTCCAGATCCGCCGCTTCTACCAAACCCGAACAATCATACACGTCAATCTTGTGATTCAGGCCGGGGTGTCCGTGAATGGCGAAGGCACCGCCAAAGCCACCTTCCGGGTTCCGCACGAGGAAGAAAATCTCCTTGACTCGGGAATGCAAGAGGGCCATGGTGCACATGACGCACGGCTCATGGGTGATAAAGAGCGACAGACTCGTCAGCAGATAGTCTGCCCCGTTGCGCGCCGACATGGTGTCGGTAAAGGGCGACTGTGTTCGAAGGCGCGCAATCTCGGCGACACAGCCCATGGCGGCGTGCTTGAGCGGGTTCTGCAGCGATATCCGTCGATCGGTCCCCGCCGCTCGCATATTGGGTGTTGGCGGGATGAGATCCGGGTCGCTCGGCAGCGCTCCCTCCGGCGCGGCCGTCGCAATCGCGGCGACTGGCAACTCTCCCGCGTCTGATGCATCGCGCGCCAATTCCACCAACCCCCTCAGGCCCGCGCGGACCCAGGCCTTTCGCGTCGAGGTCCACGGCGCATCAGCTGGATTCTTGGGAACGGCATCCAAGAGGACAGGCCAGATTTTGCCCTTTTCCGCAACTTGAGCGAGATTCCGGGCAAAAGACCCAGGGACCGACGTCTGCAAGATGTCGATGTTGGCCAGACTCGAGTTGAACTCGCCGAGCTCGGCTTGCAGCTCCTCGCGCGACAAGAGGTCTACCGGAGCGATGGCGACCAGGGTTCGTCCGTTGTCTGAGCCGAGCATTAGATGTGTTTCATCGACATATCGGGTACTCACCTTTCTGATGGTTCACCCTTTTGACGTGATCGAGCGCGGTGTACCGCTTTTCATGCAACTTGAGATACCTAGTGGACGTGTGAGCATTGCTCGATTGGAGGCTGACAGCACGCACTTGAGAATCAACGGCATAAGCTTCTTGTCGACGACCGATGCTGCCCAAACTTCAACTGATACAAGGTTCAGTACAAGCAGGACCACGGAACACTTGCAAATCACCTGTACGCTTCTCGTCTTCCTCCTGCGCTTCCACAGGTCCTCTGATGCGTTGCACCAATTTCCAGGCGACGGTGGTCTGCTCCTTGTCGCTGGACTCAACCTCCTCTGTTGCCGCCTCTTCTCGTTGAATATCGTCGTCTTCGATTGCAATCTCGGGTATCAGGCCCAGTCCCGCCAGTGCATCGTCATAGTCGGCAGTGGAGACCGACAGCGGTGCATCCTGCTGCGCAGAGACGTCTGAACCGTTTACTACCAGTCCGTGCGATCCATCTACGGCAGACACGACGACCTCCTTCTGTTCTTCCCCCGTCTTCGGTTTCTTTACCTTTTTCTCCCGCTTGGATTGCTTGCGAGCCTTGCGGTCCTGGTACTTTTTGTCGTCCGACTCGGGTGCATCGGTATCCACCTGTACGAGTGTTTTGGAAACCGGCGCAAGGCCCATATCCACCGAAGCCGAGTTGGCATCCTCCTGCACCGACTCCGTCTGCTCATCGTCTTCCACCATAGGCGGTATCCACGTCGGTTCCTCAGCCTGTTGTGCGACATGATCCCCCCCGGCTTGATAATCTGGCGAAAACCACAACTTGGACTCGTCTGCCGAGTAGCAGATATATAGCTCGTCACCCTTCTTGATGGGTTTGATTGCGCTGAAGATCAACTTGGGATACTTGTCCGTCTCGGTATCGCGTGGCGCCACTCTGGTGAACATCACGTTTGGCTGAGGGGAGTGGTTGAACATGGAGGCTATTCCGAATGCCTATGAGCCAAGCCATTGCTGCCAGAAAGTCCTGCTTACCTATGCCCAGCCCAACGCCCATCCCGCCTGCCGTCCAGTTGAACCCATAGCCTCCAAGTACACCGTCATTGAGACGACCATCGTCCCACTCTTTCTTGGTCAAGACCAGCACTGGCGATTCTTCGATTATGGTTCTTGCCGGAATGTCTCGAGTGGCGAATACGCCCCGACCGGCTGACCGCGTCGTTCGGATTTCAAGTTCGAGGGGATTAAGGCGGAATGCAGATTCCTCTTCCGTTGTTTCTGCATTCTCTTCCTCTTTGGTCGGCTGTTCTTCCGTAGACCGGTCTTCCGCGAGCGCTTCAGTTGCCGGCTGTTGTTCTGTCGACACCTTGCCGGACAGTTCATCTTTGGTCGATTGATCCACAACGTCCCCTTCCGATGTCGTCGGTTGTTCCGCCGGCGCGACCTTTGCCTTTGGTTCAACATCAAAGTCAAATCCTCGCTCGTCGGCCAAGCCTGCATTGATTCGAGAGAGTGCTGTTGTAGGGGTTCTCAGAGACAGGAAGCTCGGCATAAAGCTAGCCTTTTGCGTCAAAGCCGGAGGAACGGACGATCGCGTCGATTTAAAGCTGCTGCTGGGCGAAAGGGTGACACTGATACTGGACGAAGATGCCTTGCGGGCACGGGTCGTCACGGGGCCAGGAATGACGTCGGTAGAGGATGGCGGGGGAACAGACGGTGTAGCTTCGACGCTTGTCTCCACAGCTTGCGGTTCGGGTACAGCCGATGGTTCGGTATTTGCGGCTTGAGGGGCTTCCGGGCTGGCGGTTTTAACGTCCGCAGCAGGGATCGCTTCGCTCTCTGAATCGAGGAGCGGCACAGGTTCGTTCGCCACTTCATTCGGCTGCTCACGCCACCAGATGAACGTTAGAATTGTCGAGCAGAAAAAGGAAAGAGGGAGACTCACAAGCGTTGACGCGACCTCTTCCGGCTCCTCAGCGGCCTGCTGCGGGTCGGTTCCGGCTCGAGTGATCGTCTCTTGCTCGCTTTCCAACTGTCTGGTGTCCTCCTCGACACTCGGTAGCACGGCAGGCGAAGACACCGAGCCCACATTGGCGTAATTGGGAAGTCTGGCGAACATGGTCTGCAAGCTCTTGATTTTCTCGTCGCTGGCCTTGCTACTGTTCCCAATCAGATCAGCGAGCTTTTGCGTTGCAGCGATAGCGGCAATCTGCGCTTCTTCCGGCGAAGAGGATTCGCATTCAACTGTCAACGAGTTGACGATATCCAGAGCGGCCTTCAAGTTGGCGTTGATCTGGTTGGCATCGATAGCGACGGTTTGGCATGATTTCTTGAATTCGACATCGGCATCGTCGGCCTTTTCTGCCATGGTCTCCTGGAGAGTAATACAGGCATGAAGCATGTCTTGCGTGTCCTGTCCACTCGACTGGCGCACGGCAGCGAGTAGCCTGTTCATGACCACCCGACTCGGGGTTCCGACCGGAACGACCGCAGAGGAAACAGCGGACTTTGTTGGGGACGTTCTTCCCGTAGATCTCCTCTCTAGTCGAGCCGGAGGCTGTCGAGAACGCGGGACGGGACTTGTTGGCCAACCATCCATCCCATTGGCTACGGACAGCGGACGGGATGAGATGATCGAGTCACGACGGAACCGTCTGTCGGACGTTGTATCGGCAACCCTAAATGACGACATCGACGTTGAAGGCCGAATACTGTTCATGACCGACATCCTGCTCTCCGGTCGATCGGTGACTGCGTGCAATCGCGATGCCGGACGAACGGGCGTCGATGTCATTTCGTTCAACAGCTCCGCTCGACGTCGCCGACTCTCGGCGCGTTGCAGGTCGACAGGGGATTGAGGTGAGCTTCTTTCATGCAGACTGGAGGGTCTGGCCGAGATGGAGCCTAATCCGAGGCGACGGCGGAGCGGCGAAGCAGTGTCCTGGTTGCGGCCATGAAGAGTGACCGACCTTCTGATAGAGTCGGACCGAGGGGATTGGTCTGGTCCGCCTTCGAGCAGGCCGTGCAGGTCGAGACTTTCCGATCGGCGGAAAGGAGAATCCGGCTGTGTCGGCGGAGACCGATGTCGTTCTGCATATACGTTGGTTCCACTGCCAGTCGTGAACCGCGGCGAGTCAACCATGGGAGATTGGCTATAGCGAGACATCGAAGTATGAGATCTCGGCGGGCTGGTCTGCGTGGAATGGAGGTAAGCAAAGGACTGACGGTGACCTGTACTAGGACCTACCACATGATTGGTGAACTCCGCGGGCAGAGCCGATCTCCTTCTCCCGGAACTACCAAGTTCCATCGTCTCCCCCGCACCTATCCATGACTCGACCCTCTCCCCAGACTCGGCATCATACGCAGCGCTTTGCGGCGTCTCTCGCCGACCAGTACGATACGTACTCTGTCTGATGGGCGTCATCGCTGCCATTTCCGGCGGTGGCTCAGACGAGTACCTCGCATTCCCACGAGCGCCAACGTTACTCGTCGTCCACCGCTTCATCTCGCTTCGAGGCGTCATCGATTGTTCATCCTCGTCTTCCGACGACGTGAAGGACGAATCGCCGATATCCTGGAAATCTCGGGGTTTCGGTGTTGTCGCTCGCGAATGCGAAGGGTAGGGATCCTCCGAAGAAACGGAATGAAGGCTCTCTGGTGCCGGATGCCGATCGTTGCTACGAGAGAATGACGAGAGAGTGCTGGCTTGCGAATGATTGGATTGTCGACTTTCCGATCGTCTTGCCAGCGGAGAAGGTGAAGAGGTATACGCGTGGTGAGACGCATAACGCGCTTGTGGGCTGGGCGTTGCGTTTGTCGAATATGTCTGCGCATATCCGGAATGCCGCGTTTGTCCGTTGTCATGCATACTCGACGCACGATGATCCTGGGACGACAGAGGGCTTGCAGTCGATGCTCTCTGTGATCGGTCCCTACTGTATCCCAGCGACTGGCGTTGCCCATCGTACACGCTCCCCCCAGGAGAATTTTGCAACGCAGACGCGGAAGACATGCGCGAGTGCCTTGATGACCCGGACTGAAGACGGGCCTGTAGCATGGATAAGCGATGCGGTAAAAGTCTATCAGCTGCAGGCTCACCTCGGCCTCGTCGTCCATCATGTCTGCAGCGAACCTCTGTTCTTCGAATCCACTTCGCCGCGGCGGAAAGGGTTTCTGCTCTTCCACCTTTCTCGAAGCCGGAGAGACACGCTGCAACAGCCTCGAGAAGCCCGAAGAGCGTGAAGCAGTTCGTTCATGATACACCGGAGATGCTGAACCGCTTGATGCAAGGGTTTGCGAGGTGTCGGAATGCGAGCCTTGTGCACTCGAGCTCTGACGGCTCGAAGCGCGGGAGATGGGCCGCATCGCTCGTCGTTTCGGGCTCCCTCTTTTCTGTGTAGTGTGTCCCTGCTATTCTCCTGGGCGTGATAAGAGAAGCGAGGTGTCGTTGCAGAAACAAAGAATGAAGAGACCACCACTACAAATGATAGACTTTGGCATTCTCGATCGAACCGCGAATCGCTAAATTCAATATCGCGACGCGTCCTGCGTTTTGGTTCATGTCCAGCTACGTGTTCCCGTCTTGCGTCCTTGACCTCTATCTATCGGCAAAATGACGTTGCCTGTCCGATCCATGTGCATTGTTTGCCATGTTTACATAGGGACAATTCCCGCTTTCCCTTCCTGAACCTGTGCAATCCTCTTCTCACAGAATCGCTTCACTCCTCCATTCGATCTCCCCGATCCTCCTCCTTCGCCTTCTTCCCTACCTCTTCCAAAAACTCTCCCACGCCCCTTCCTGCACGCTCGGACAACCCTAAGCCACCCATAACGCCTGCCAAGCCGCCCGTCCGGAGTGCGGCATCAAACGCGGCAACCGCTTCGGTCCACTGCGGAGTCGAGACGAGTTCGTGGATCTCTTCGGCGGTCGGAGGGGATGAGAGGGGGAGGTCGGATGGCAGGTGGGGCATAAGGCGAGTAATGAGAGAGGGGTTGGCACGGAGGAGGGGCGTGATAGTTGACGCTGTAAGGATATCCGACAAATGGGCGTCTACATCGCCAATCAGCATTCGAGTCGGACCTAAGGGAGATATCGAGACCTACCTTCCTGCACCCCAGCATCTCCCGCACCCCGCTGCAACAACTGCGCCAAAGCTCCCAACTGCTCCTGCGAGAACTGATGCGTTCCCGCGGCACTTGGCGTCGTCGACGCTTCATCAACTCCGGCACCGGGCACCAACTGCGCGACCCTATTCGGCCGCGGCGTCTCGGGACCAGCGGCGGCAGCATGCGGGTTCGGCGCCGGCGTGACTGGAACAGCATTTTGCGTTGCGCGAGGAGGTGCCGTAGAATCCGTGGTCATCGATGCAGCAGCCGCTGCTGCAAGACCCGGCTGAGGCGTAGGTTCGGTAGATTCGCTACATAACAAGGCCAAGCGTCAATCACTGCATGCGATACAACCCAAACCATATGGTACAAGGACGGGGAATTATTCTACTGACCCAGGAAAGCTGTCGGGATTTTGGAGAAAGACGTTGATGTTGCGTGCGAAGCGTTCGTATCTGCTGCTGTCGGCGTCCTGGAACCAGTACTGCGCAAGGAAACCGACGAGAAAGGGAAAGCGAGTGCGGTCAGCCGAGTTCGATCGGGACAAAAGGGGACGTACGAAGAGTCGCTGATCCGAGCTGGAAAACTTGAAAACATAGGTCCTCCCAGT
This sequence comes from Naganishia kalamii, assembly GCA_022813745.1. Lineage (NCBI taxonomy): Eukaryota > Fungi > Basidiomycota > Tremellomycetes > Filobasidiales > Filobasidiaceae > Naganishia > Naganishia kalamii. Next base: position 65,004 of record JAKLLX010000019.1, on the reverse strand, counting down.
CGTATCCGACGCTACTTTCTCTACCGTCACGTCATCTGGGAAGAGGAGGTATTCCCTGCAAAAGCGAAAGAACATACGCGTCAGCGACGTCCCTGCCTAGAAAGGGGCAATCACGAATGCGCACTCTCTCTCCGTACTGCTTCCCGGTTCCCTGCTCTTCCAGACTAGGGCGGAATATCAGTATCCCGATCTCGGTGACGGATACCGCATGAACTCACTGAGTTGTGCCAGATCATCCATCGATTCGAATTCCAGTGTGCCCTTTTCCGGAACGGGATCCACCCAGTTCGAGTCCTCGGAGCGCCTGACGGCTCGACCGGCTTTGTATGAAAGCATTGGCATGTCGGCAAGGAATGAGTGTTGGAGGGAGATGGAGTCGAAGCTGTATGTAATGGCAAAGACAAGAAACTTCAGTTCAAGCAAGCTGAAGGCGACGTGATTCATCATCGTCGAGAATGACGATTAGGTAAGCAGGATCCCCTGGAAGCCAAGATGCGCCCGAAACTGTAGAAAGTCGTTGAACCAAGGTCTACAGTTGACATCCAATCTCCCTCTTGAGCCTTATTATACACAGGAAAGGATATCATCACCTGCCACCATGTCAGACTCACCGAAATCAGCAAGAATAGCATTCAAGCCGATAAGCAAGATGGCATCACGCTCCATCCTGCGCGACAGGAACGCCCCGAATCCGCAAACATCAGACGACCACGACTCTTCCGCTCGCCCGGCACTGCACATGGTCACTCCGTCAAAGAACAGAATGCAATCCTTCTTCGGAAAGGTGGATCGCGCGGGAAGTAGCACTCCTCCGCCTGTTCCCTCGATCCCCTCGCACCATCGCGCATCCACAAGTGGCTTCACCGCACCGTCGACGCCCTCCGCCGCTGAAACGCGGAGAAGGCAATATGAATCCGGAACGATCATCCAAACAGAGGACCACCTCGACGTCCCTCCCGTACCCAAGATCCGCGCAGGAATGACACCGGAAGCGAGAACCCGTCTCATGCCGACGCCGAAACCCCTTCCGCCATCGAAGCTCCGTTCGCAAAACGGTGCATCGTCGGGAACGATGCGGCTCGTTCAACCGCGGCAGAGCGTTTCGCAGTCGCAGCGTCCTTCGCTTGGAGGCGAGTCGTACTATCTTCCGTTGCGTGCGGAAAGCGGTTCGGCGGCTATTGAGGATTGGGATACGGCGTTGCGTTCGAACGATGGTGCTCTCGCGGATGTTGGATGGCAGGAGCTTGGAAGTCAGAGCAGTGAGACCGTGTTGGTGACTGTCAGGTTCGTCTATTTTCTTTTATTCCGCAATTTGCCAATTCTGACGCTTCTGCTGTCAGAATTCGACCGCTATCCTCGGCACAACCGCATGACGCAAACGCCTGGTCCACCCCGGTCGATGCTGGATACCCTTTACCACGCACAATTCGTCTGGCAGATGGAACGAGAAAAGAATGGTCCTTCGGTATGCACCTGCGTAATCCAGACCTCCTATCCCAATCTGATCAACCTTCACCATTGCAGACCAAATCCTCCCACCCAACACCACAAATCACCAGGCCTACCTTTGCAGCGCCCTCCCGCACGTCCGCTCCGCCATGCAAGGCTACAACGCCGTCTGCTTTGCATACGGCCAAACCGGCTCCGGTAAATCCCACACCATGACCGGAACCCCGGCGGCACCCGGTGTCGTGCCCCTCGCCGTGGAGGAGATCTTCCAGATCATCCGGAAGGAAACTGATCGGGAATGGGTCCTCCGCGCGAGTTACCTCGAGCTGTATAATGAGACCCTGGTGGACTTGCTGACTCCTGCCGGGTCGGGTGCGGGGGAGATTCAGATCCTGAATGGGAAAAAGGAGGGCGAGGTTCAGATCAATGGGTTGACGGAGATGATTGTGACGAATGTTGCCGAAGTGAAAAAGGTGTTGAATATTGGGGATGGAAGGAGACGGACGGGGTGTACGGATTGGAACGAGAGGAGTTCGCGAAGTCATAGTGTTTTCCGAGTCGTAAGTACGCTCCGTCCAGGGGCATCATCCGAACCTGACCGTCGTGTTCTAGGTCATCGAGTCTCGCTCGAAGTCGAGCGGGGAAGATGATTCGACCAATGGTCGACTGAAGGCGAAGAACCGCGCAACCCGAATCAGCACACTGGCAAGTCGCCTCCCATCACCTGTTTGTGCTTGCACTCATACATCTCAACTTGACAGAGCTTGATCGATTTGGCTGGTTCTGAAAAGGCGACCGCGAGCAAGGAGAGGAATGCGGAAGGAAGGCATATCAACCAATCGCAAGTCTTGACCTCTTAGTTTCCTCAAGCTCCCTGCTGATTGCCGTTACAGGTTGCTGACGCTCAAGAATGTTATCTCCAAGCTTGCGGAGCAAAGCGCGAAGAAGACGACCGGCCACATCCCATACAGAGATTCAAAGCTGTACGTCGAGCGCAATTTCGCCAGACTAAGCTGACGCGACTGACTCGTTCATGACCATTTTCCAGAACGCGACTGCTGCAACCTTCCCTTTCCGGAGATGCCAAGATTTCGGTCATCTGCACCATCAATCCCTCTTCAAGCGCTATTGCAGAATCCCAGTCCACGCTAGCCTTCGCAGCGGGGATCAAGCGTGTGGTACTGCATGCCAAACAGACGGAAGTGGTAGATCCCGCCGCGTTGATTCAACAATATCAGAACGAAATTGCCGAGCTTAGGGTGGGTCTAACAGTCCGCGAAGGATTGAGCAGACTAACCCTTTCCGTCTTGTGGTAGGCCAAACTGGCGGAGAAGGATGCGGAAATGTCGCAAGCTTCGCAGGATGGCTACAAGCGAATGACGGTCAAGGAGGTTAGTCTCATCACGTCTGTTCCCACGGGTGTAATCTGATATTGGCGTCTTGGTATACATAGCGTCAGGAAGAGGAAAATCAGCGAAACAGGTTGCAGGAACTGAGGCGATTGATCTTGACGTCAAACAATGTCGAAGATGATGAGACGGCCGAGGAGAACGCAAAGGTACTGTCCTAGACTCCCATCAGTATTCACTGTCGTGATTGACCATGCATCGCGCCGAACAGACACGTCCGCTAAGTCCCACAAAGGTCAAGATACAATACGACGCTTCATCGTTTACGGTATGTGTGATCATCTTGGCCGCGGCGTCGACGTGAGCTGATCAGGGTCATGTTTGCTAGCTTCAAGAAGAACTTTGTGTAGCCCAGACCAAAGTTCGTCAACAAGCGGCCGAGATCGAAGAGCTCAAGAGGCAACTGTCGCTGAGACCAAAGAATGTGGACGAAGAGGTCGCTAAGCTAAAACTGGAAGTTGATCAGCTCAATGAGATCATCAGTAAGTGGGAACAGGCCCAGCGTAGGAAGATGGAAAAGAGGCTCACGTCGATAACAGAGGACTACGAGAATGAGATGCTGGAACCGAGTGTCAAGCTTCGAGAGGATGTCGAGGCTGAATGGTTACCCAAAGTTCAAAAGCTGGAAGCCAGAGCGAAGGAGCGGGAGACATTCTACAAGAGTCTGTACGACTCGGTATCCGAGTTGAAGAGTCAAAAGGCGCAGCTCAAGGAGGTACGTACTGAAAGCTTCTAGCCTAATATGCTTTGGCTGATTTCACATCTTCACATTTGCAGAGATGCCAGAAACTCGAGAGTATCTGCCACGAGTATATCGCCATCTACGAACCCTCGAGGGAGGAAGGGATGGGATACGCACCGGCGCGAGGCATGTCCACATCGTCGTCTGGCGATTCTCCAGTCTTGAGTTCAGTCTCCACCTTTTCGACAAACACGGACGAGGGCTTTGCTTCCAGCAATCCGTATACCAAAAGGATCGCAAGCGTATCAATGGCCAACCTCGGCAGCAAGCTAGCCATGTCGAACGTGGGTCGTAACGGAGGGGGATTGAGGAGTCTGAAGGAAGACTCGATGTTTGATCTTGCGAAAGAGGCTGCCCTGATCGAAACAGACGATGAAATCTTCTAAGTCGATGACCTGCTGAGCTTTTATTTCATTTATTGTATTAGGCTTGTATTTTTGTAGCCAAATTTGTGTGTCTAGGTCTATCTTGACAATGTCCTTAAATAGATGTACTCCAAGATGTGCTCTCCCAGGCCCTGCTTGAGCCGAGATCGCCATCAGAAGCACTACCAGACCCAGCATCAGATTCAGCGTCCATCTTGCGCTCCCAAGCCGTATCCAAACATACGCGAAACTTGGATACCTTCTGCTCTGCGCTCAGCTCGCCCGCCTGCGGTGTCGCTCGCGCATGCGACTTTCGCTCCTCGCTCAGCATCCGCTCCATGGATATGCTGCTGTAAATCGCTTCATCCCGCAGACTAGCCACATCCAAGCGCAACCCCATCATCTCCTTCTCCAGGTTGTCCGCCCTGAGGACCGCAGCATCGCGCGCTGCGTATGCGTCCTGAACCGAAATTCTCAGCTTTCGGACTGACAGAAGACGCATGCAGGGGAATGAGAATCGAGGGTGCTAGACGTTTGGCTTGCGTGGGGCTTACGATTTCGATCCGAATTCTCTAGGTTTTTTTTCGCTGACTCTAGCTCCCCCGTTTTCTGCAAAAGCGCATGTCAATAACGGCGTCGATTTTATCTGCGAAAGCCTCACCTCCTGGACTTCTGCTAAGGCCCGCACAAGCTGCTGCTGCATCAGCTTCATTTGCTCGTCGTGTTCGGAAAAGCTAGGACGGCCGTCGAGCGTAGGGGGCGTCATCTCCGCCAGGGTGGCTTCGCTTGTGCTGACAGCCATCGCTTGTGACGTGAGGAGTCGATGTTGATCTCCAGTGATGGCTTCCTTTGAAGGTGCGATATTTGGCGTCCCAGCAGGCGGACGCTCGAGTTTGTCATTGACGACGGTGAGTATCGGGGAGAGGGCGCCGTCTGCCTGTGTACGTCTTGGATGGTCCCGAGTTCCTGCTTCTACGTCTCTGGGTAGACTGCTTTCCAGATGACGCAGGTTCTCTCGCGATGCGCCAGACAGTACCCCCTTAGAAGAAGGTCTTCCGCTGGTTGTACGCGTAGAGTAAAGCAAAGATGGCGATGATAATCGCCGCTGCGACTCTTGTGATCTGTAAACTCGCCGTCAGCGAAGGTTCCATCTCCCTACATGGACAACATACCTTGAGGACGGGATCCTTGACTGTCCTCTCCCCATTGGAAAATCCTGCTTCAAGCCAGGTTCCATCTTTCCCTGCGTTCCGTCTTCTTTCTTCCTCTCGCCGTCTACTGGAATCTCATTCGAGGCGTCGCACGGCGTTAGAGGTAAACCTTTCGCTTGTAACTGTTCATCTGCGTCACCCGGTGCCAACGCAGCCTCCTGTCGACTCGTCTTTTCGAGTTGCGAACTGAGTCTGGTGATATCTGCCAAAGCCTTCTGATATTGCTCGGTCATCGCAGTGAGTTCTGCCAGTGTCTTGACGTGTTCTTTTCTTAGTGATGAGTTTTCCCCTTCATTTTGATCGGTAGACTCGGGATCGATAGCGAAATGATTCTCCTCCTTCGGAGCAGGTGATCCCGGAACCTTTGTGGACAAGTCGGCCTCTTCGGTATGGTCCGCTCTTGTGGCGAAGTATTGTCCGTTGCGCGGGTCCTGTGGATCTCCTTGCGAGATGACGCGTTCTTTCAACGCCCTGCCCAGTTCACGTTGCAAGTCCAGGATTCGAGAATCCTTCTCCTCGATGGTCACCCTGAGACGCCTGAGCTCATTCACATCGCGATGGTTATTGGAAGTCCGGACTGCTTGTTGCCCCTGTTGTTTCGCATCTTGCTCGAGTGCCGCGATCTGTCTTGTGAGGTCTTCTACACGGTCGTCCGACGTCTCCAGTCGGCTTTCCAACTCCGCGAGATATGCCGCATTCAATGCCAGCGTTTGCTTTTGCGTGCTCAGCTCTTCTCTCAGTTTGACGATTTGATCGTTGTCGCTGCCGGTTACTGGCGCCTGTGCTTGACCTTCGAGGCCTCGTATTCGGTGCTGGAGAAAATTTAGTTTGGCATTCAGGCTGTGTCAATTCCGAACGTACTTCTAGCTCCCGTTCACCTTGAGCATATTTGGTGATTCGAGTTCTGAGCTCGTGAATGTAAGTCTCTTGCGCCTCGAGACGCTTGTTCTTCAAAGCGATCTGTTCACCATGCTCTTCAGCAACTGTTTCAGATATTTGCTAAAGCGAGAGGATGAGAAATATGCTCTGCAGTTTCGACGCGCCGGCTTACTAGAGCAGCCTTGTAGCGTTCGATCTCCGCTTCTAGATTGACGATCGTCTTTTCGTATTCTTCGATGATGGGTTCTACCATTTGCGAAAATGTCATCCCTTCCGTGTCGGGCAGATCGATGCCACCTTGCTTGTAAGTCTGCACTTGCTTCATCAGTCTAGCGATCTCGAGATTCTGTGTTTGAACTTGAGTTCGTAGCGAATCAGCGAATTGCTGTTCCTGTGCGAGTTGCAAGCGAGCTTGAACAGCGGCTTCGTCCAAAGATGGCGTTCTTGGCAGTTCGGACCCATTCGCACGACCTCCTTTGATACTTTCCATCTCCTTGCGAAGCTTGACGACCAATCCTTGCAAGTGTACCAGATCATCCCAGCCGACCTCTATTTGATTTGCCTCGGCTCGATTCTTGATATTCCTTGCTCGGGCACCGTATCGCAAAGTGTTGATAGTCTCGTTCAAGTTGTACTCGATGGGCGAAACACACGCAATCATGATCGTATACGAATTCCCGCCTAGCGAGTCTTGCAGCAGTCGGGTGAGCTTGGAGTCCCGATATGGAATGTGAACGTTCTTTGACGCCGGTTCCGCCAAGGCGGAAATGACGTTTCCAAGCGCCGTGAGACCGGCATTGATCGAGATGCCTTCTTTCATCCGTTCCCCGAATGCCGCGGTCCGCTTCAGCCGTTCACTTCCTGCCAAATCGACGAAATGAAACTTGCTCGACGTCTCTACCCATCCAGAAGCGCCGAAATCGTCGACAGGGCTGCCGCGATCTGGCGTTGAAGGTGTGCTGAACTGTCGAATAGCACTGCTAGGCGGAGGCAGCATCGACGATCGACTACCGGGCCTCGTGTTCGCTGGCGTGCCTCTGGGTGATGCAGAGTATGGAGAACCCGCCATGGACATTGGTCGAGAGAAGTTCTTTGGCCGACTGACGAGCTCGGACCTCCTTCTCTGATTCAGAGAAAGGCTGAACACGGCATGGGATCGACTTGACTCCTTGTTCATCCCGGTTTCTCCGACTTGCCGTCGAGTACTTCCATCGTGGAGTAGTTGCATGACTTGCTGAATCGAGGAGACTGTTACCTCTCGCAATCCCGACCAGATAATTTTACCCTTGTCTTCGCGGATTGTGATGGGGGTCGATTGATTGTGCGGGGAAGTGGATAACAAGTCGATGAGATCCTAAAAGGGGGATCAGCGATGACTTTGAGATTTGATAATTTGTCCCTTACCTCGTTGTACAGCTCTAAGAAGCTGACTTTGCATTCCCATTGCATACTGCTGCCGGCCTGTCTCTGTTCTTGCTCCAGCTGCGCAAACATATCCTTGACCGCGCGTGGAATGATCCCTGTGCTCGAGCTGTCGACGGTGTAATCCGTGACGGGACCCGAGGTTCCCATGGTGTAAGACTTGCCGCTGCCTGTCTGTCCATAACTGCAGAAAATGGCTGATGAGCGAGGTCTCGAAGATGACAAACAGGCGAGCTTACGCAAGGATGGTAACATTGAAGCCCTTCAAAAACTTGTCCATGGCAGATTTAGCGGAAGCGCCGTACGCTTCGACTTGGGTACACTCTTCCGGAAGGATTCGATCATAGCGGAAGATGCTGCTCTTCGCCTTCTGCGTGGAGCATGGTGCCTCGGTTTGTTGAATCGCTACCTCGCGAGTTGGATCTCCCGCTGCAGGACGGAGAACCACGCGCTGAAAACGCGGAGGGATGTCGGATTCGGGAGGGGTGTAAGACGGTCGGATGCGCAGGACTGAAGACACGTTCAGCTATTGCCACGAAACATGCGGATGGGAGACTCACCAACTTGCATATGGCCATCATCTGACGCTACGTTCGCATTCCCATCGCGCAAAGGAGACTCAACCTCTGACAAGCGATCTCGACTCGGGAGCTTCACCAGACGGGTCGGAAACGGCGAGCCCGTCGAATTGACGCCAGTCCTCGTACCGCTGTTGACCGCAGGCGAGAAAGGTCGGCCTTGTGAAAGGACGGGAAGAGCAGAAGATGACGAGACGCTGCGATGGCCGTGGTTGGGTGAAGATGGTGTGCCGATCATTGATGCGGGACGCCGTGCCGGTGTGCCATCCGTGCCAATCGCCAGCGAATGGCGGCGCGAGGGAGAAAAGGACATTGTACCAAGGGCTGTATGGAGAGAAGATATCAGCAAGGAGTGCGACAACAGCGGATAAGGGCGAGTATAAGAGGTAAGGAAGGCGATGTGACAGCATTTGAACCATCATCAGTGATCCGGTGTCAAAGATGATGGTAAAGGCGTGATTGTAGGGTGAAGGGTTCTGATCGAAACTCACCTAGCTTTCGAGTCCCAACGACATGGCTCTTCTCACAGCTAGCAGGTTCAACCTGTATGAGCCACGACGATGTCAAAGCTGGGCTCGGAGCGGACAATAGTGGTGAATTGACTTTCTACTGATTCTTCAGGTCATGTCCGGAAACAGGCGTGAATGCGGAATCAAATTTGTCCAGGTGGCACGTGTCGTTAGATAGCTAGCTGTAACATATGCATGGTGTCAATCCGTTGAACATGGCAACCTTCCTGGCTGTGCAGCTGGCTGTGCCTTTGAGTGGGGACTGTCTTGACACGACGTCTGTGCTCCGACATCGCTATGTGAGATGGCCGCGCGACCAGATCGCTGTCATAAAAGTAGGTCGATGAATACAACGCTTACAATTACAAGTACCATGTCGACTGGTATGCTATACAACTCTCGAACCCTGCAGCAGGACATACGGTCCCTTCTTCACTTCTTGATGACCTCATGAATCAACCCCAGCATCCCCGCTCCCGACTCTCCTTCCATCGAATCCCGCATTTGATCATCATCATTCAACCTCGTCCCCAGCTTCGCCGTCTCCCAGCCATCCTCATCTTCGACCTCGGGTCTCTCTTCCATTGGCTGGAGGCGCGAGCTTCGACCCGATTGAGCCGACTTTGATGCTCCACTTGGGCGTTGAAGCCTTAGACTGCGCTGCAAGGCTGCTTCATACAGCGATGCTTTCTGCTTCAATCGCTCCTCTTCGGTGCCAATGAACGGTGCGTCGGCTTGCGGTCTGGCATGACGACCTGCCGCCAATTGAGCAGAGCGGAGCATTCCGTTGCGAAGGCGGAAGGGACTGTTCAGCCTCTCTGATCCTCTACTTTCGCCGTCGACCACGCGGGACAGAAACATTGACGCCGCAGAGTCTGACGGTTGCCATTCGGGATTGGTAATCTTGAAGTGTAAAAAGCTCTGTTCCATCTTGTTCTCCTGCGCCATGAGTCGTGAAGTCGAAATTTGTTCCGTTCCGCTATCCACCTGGGCGTGAGGTTTGTGAGCATCTTCAACCCTTTTTATTTGAACAGACAACTACGTACTTTGACATTGCCTTCCCGCTTGAAGTCGAAGACGGCAAACGAGCAGACATATCCTATGCCGCTGACATGAACGGTGAACTCTCTGCAGAAGTCGATGATTCTACTGGCGCACGCCGGCAACGAGAACAGCAGGATGAACGGCGTCAAGATGACCGAAAGGATCTCTTGTGCGAAGATGGCAAGTTTCATCTGGAACATCTTGCCAAATTCAGCGTGCACCTGAGGTAGTTTGAGTGAGCGCGAAGTCAAAAGCCTTTGTTCTGTAAAAGCCTACCTGATGTGAATGCAAGCGACCCTCCCATGTTTCCGGCATATAATGCACATAACCCACGACTTCCGTCAAAAGTAATTCCGGGTCGAATACCTGATTGGTGGCAGGAACCATGCCTCGGGAAATGGCCAGGATGGAGGTGAATACACCCAGGTAGAATAATACGCTTCGATCCGGCGTGATCTCGAAGTGTAGAAAGACCGGGTCGATCACCGAAAGAAGGACGAGGACCGCTGCAAACGCGCCAGAGATGAACGCGACGAAGCTGTTCAACAGGGTGAAGACGATAGTGAGCGAACATGCAGGAGAGCTGTACGAGCGCACCTACCGCATGGTAATGGCTGTAATCTCCTTGGGAAACTGGTCGACGTATTGCTTGGCAGCTGGATAGCTCTCATCCAGCCTACGCTCAAAGACATGGGGAAGCTCGTTAAACTCGCGGAACTTCCATCTTGCGAAGGGCGTGTAACCTCGGCTGCCAATGGCCGATGGATTCTTGTGGTATTCCTGTTCACCGGCAGGTTGGCACGAATTCCAACGCAAATATTGCTGCACAGCTTACCTCAAAGTAGCGAAAGAAGCTATACATGAGGAGATACAGCACAATGAAGGGCGAAAAGATGGCGTTCAGGATACCCATGAACATAAATCGATGCTGAAGGCTGCTCAGAAACGTTAACCAGGGTTGTCAATGGGTTGTGATTTTGAGGCTGACTCACGATCCGATCAAGGCCTGCCTGCCGCGCTCCTTGATAAACTCCTTTCGCACGCGTCCCCGTTCGTCAAAGAGGAAGCCCAACAAGCAGTATCGCAAGTTCCACTCGAGAGCCTTAGTGAGACGGTTTTCGCCAAAGGTAAGGTACGTCCTGTTCCCCGTCGCATCGTGGGTGACAAGTCTCTTCGGTAGATACTGTTGTAGAGCTATTGGGACGGGAAGCCGAACTCGAAGATCCAGAAGATCTTTGGTGAAGAGCGCGATGAGATAATTTTCTTGGCGCATAATACGGCTAATTCACCTGATTCAGTGTTTGCAGAGAGATTCAGGGTCAACGGACTTACTTGGCAACATCGTGCGCATCCAGCTTAGGGACATCATGCATATCGGTTACGGAGCCGTCCGCTGGGTTGCGAACGCTAGTCAAGGCATTCTCCTGACGGATGTCGCCAATTCTTCGCACGACCTCGCCCCACCCTATGGTCTGAATATCAGACTGGCAAGGGAATGTGTCAGGTGCAGTTCTCGAAAGACACGTAAAGGACCTACATTGGGTATGTTGAGCAAGTGTTCGTAGAACCGCTTGATCTCCAGCAAGCGAGTGAAACCGAATGCGAATGTAGCCAGTCTCCAAAGGAAGAACAGGGCAATCATCCAGGTGAAGATCTTGTGCGGAAGCGACCACCTGTACAATCTTGGTCAGAGACTGGGGCAAAGTCTAAGTAAGCAAGAACTTGCCTGCTAGAGCATTGATGGACAATAACGTCCTTGAGCTGACCATGTCCGTCTCGCGGAAATCGCGAGACATCAATGCAAGACAGCAAGAAGGTGGAAAAGATGATGACAAAGGCGGACGTTCTAGTTCGTGAACCCGGGAATGAGTAGTGGTACCCAGTAAACGACGCCAACTTACAAGAGATTCAAAACCCTTCTGAGAGCTATACAATAGACCCCTTTCCCCGTGTAATATTCATAGATCTAGATACGGAATCCTTCAGCCAACGTCCCTTCGAGAACAGCTTTCATCCAACTTACCTCTTGCAGATAGCCATCGAGATCCACCACGTTCGCCCACAGCCACAGCGCCTTCTCCCTCTCTGATAAATTCGCCGTCGCATCATGTCTTCGCTTGCCTCTCTTCCGCTTTCCCGCTCGACTCTCATTCCGATCGGATCGCGCGGACATCAACATCGCCTGAGGATCATCGTCAAACTCCTCGGCGGGATACGTCGTGCGTTCTTCCGATGTGAATTCATCGTCAACGCGATCGTGCTTGCGATGATGGCGTTTCTTGTGATGGCGATGTCGTTCGGATTTGGATTTCTTCGGTTGCCGCGTCTTCTCCTCATTGTATTGCTCTTCCGCCTCGAAAAGGACTTCCCCGACACGAACAGAACTATGCAATGAACTACTTGCGAGCCTTCGATCTTCGCTCGATCTTTGCTTTGCATTCCCGGAATGTGACGTGACTGGCATAGGCAACAGATTACGCGTCTCCGCCGCTGCATCGCGAGGTCGGTCCTGCGAGCTCTTTCGTTGGGCTGTACCGAGCTCGATCGACGATACTGATGGCGACCGTGATTCCCGTCGGCTATCGTTGGGCGAGACAGACTCATCGCGGATTGACGAATCTTGCATAAACGGGTCCATGATGCGACTTTCCTCCACGATAGCCGAAGGTGCAATGGAATTGGCTGCCCTCATTGACGCACTGCTGCTAAGATCTTTGACATCTTTCCCCTTTCCCTTCCACTGCTGCGCAGGGGCGTGCGAAGCCCTGCTCTGGTGTCTGCTGACCGAGTCGTAAGGTTGTGGCGTCGAAGACGATCCAAGATCCCTATCCGTCTTCCCGTCACTTCTGTTGACCGAATCTGCACTACGATGCATGCGTGACGTCCCGTTGGAAGATGGGCGGTAGCTCATATACATGCTCTGATTCGCCGTTTGGGCTGAACTTTCCGGATCGATGGACGGTATTTCGGAATCGGGAGGCATTTGGACCTCGTTGTCGTCCGGCGTTTCTCCTCTGATGTTGGAGGAAGCCATGTCAATGGCGTCATGCTGCTCGTCGCCACGAGGTGGCGACTCCCGTCCTTCCGCTGATTGATCTTGGAATATGGAATCGTAATTTATGCCACGGGACGGTAATCCATCTGGATGCTCTTCGGAGCCGGTCGTCGGTCCTCTTCTGTGCCGAGTGTCCCGATCTCTCTGGGAGTGGTTGCTGTTCGACGGAAAGGATGTACTTTCGTCCTCGTCCGTTTCGTCGGTCATCGTAAAGGGATTCATGCTGTTACTCGGCGACGCTGACGACATGGCGCGATCCTGTTGTGTCGGGTCTCGGACTGGCCATGAACTGTAGGTGATCGTGGTAGTATATCGTAGTGTCGCTGCTTCCCAGGTTAACGTTGGACTAGATACTCTGGGGGATATTCGCATGGACATGGTTCTCGCAATCGATACGACATCAGCTGTTTGAGACGCTTCACGATCACGGAACGGCGATGTGAAGCGGTGCGCCCGAAACAATGATCAACCTTATCTGCCTTCTGCCTCTTTGCTTCATGCTGGGCCGCTCTTGCTCTTTTCCCCTATAACACAAGAGGCTATCCAGATTCCCCCGCGAGATGAGGAGAGATACATTTCCTCATGTCATAGTTGTACTGCAGATCGCGCCTGCACTAAAGACTCTACAAGACCCTAGGGAAAGCTTCCACTACCGCTGACATCCACACTCCTCGCACCCTCCATCAGCCCCCTTCCGGCAGCAGCCGCCGCACCACTCCCAGCTCCCCATCGACTACCGAAACGCAGCACCCGCTCACCACGCCACCAGCCCCGTGTCCACGCGATCACTTCGCGCGCAAAGATTTCGCCGAAACCGAGCATGACACCGTTGATAAAGGGGAGGACGATGTTGATTCCGACGACGGCGGCGATGCGCGCGAGCGAGCGGTGGCCCGAGCCGGAGAAGAGGGAGAGGGTGAGCGATGGGGGTTGTTGTGGGTGTCCCGGGGCGGATGAGGAGGAAGCACGCGCGACGGGCTGTTCGTCTTTTGCTGATTCCGAAGTCGATTCCGCAGGTGCAGCAGGGGAGGAGGCCGCAGGTTGACGGGTTTGCTTCTCGCCAGCAGCAGCACGAGGGTGTTTCTGCGCCGCGGCATCTCCAGCACCCTTCTCTTCAGACGATTTCTGCGCATTCGACCGCCATGCATCCGCGACGGCTTCTCGTTGGTTGGAAACATCGTCGGCCTTGTGATGCGATGCGGAAAGCAGGTCGGCTCGTCGAGTGGCCGATGCGGGCGTGGGGTTGAGGTTGCCGTCGCCCTGGGAGACGGCTTGCGTCGCCTCGGAGAGTCTCTGCAATGGTGTCACAATTAGCAACCCATTCCGGAAGCGCGCAATGGTACGCACTCGAAGTACCTCGGCCGCCTTGTTTCCATCCCGACCGCCATGATCGCCCGCAGTCATGTCCCTCCCGTCAACCTCTACCGGGGAGTCTTCCTCTTCAAACTCGGATCGTCCATGAGCCCGCGAAGGGCCAGCGGTCGTCGCGCCGCCTCTGATAATCTCCCACGCATTCCTGACGTCGTTCCATCGTTTAGGATCCATCTCTCCTTCGTGGTGATGAGGATGCAGTGCCTTCCCCTTGCGCGGTGGACTCGCCAAGAGCGCCTTGACCTTTTTCTCCACCTCGGCGTCCTCTTTTTCCTGCTGCAGCCTCCTTGCCAACGCCTTCTCCTCGTCGGCGATCCGCTTGGCCTCCTTGACGCGTTCCTCCTCGATCCTCAACCTCGTGCTCTCCGACTTGGCGCGGGCTTCCGCCGATTCCGCCTGCCACGACTGCAAGTTCTTGTCCAACAGATCCTTCCAATCCTCCTGGGGCTCCGCCTTGGCCTGCTCCTGAGCGGCCGGAACGACATTCGTCACGGCCGAGGGATCGTCCGACGTCGTGTTCTCCGCCTTCTCGGGTTGACTGTTCACGATCGGGTCCGGGGCATCTTCGTTCTTGTTTTCCGCGGCGGGGATGATCAGCTGCGGGACATCGGTCGAGTCGGTTTGCTTTGTCTCCGAGGGCTTGTGCTCTCGCGGGCTGGGAGGGGGGAGGGAGAAGGATGAAACGAAGGAAGACTGCGAAGAGGATAAGTTGCGGTTGGCGCAGGAAAGGCTGGGGACTCACTCCGAGGGAATCGTAGGCGTCGTCGTTGGTGTCCGTCATTGTGTATGGGATAATGTGTAGGTCTGGATCAGTGTAGGGGTCCGGCTGTTCAGACACTTCTCTATCGATCCCGATCGGACGGCCCTGCGTCGCTTTCGGGAATTCGGATGTTGCGTGCTCGATCGGACGGGAAGAAGAAAGCGCGGGGTTGCGCTTGAGATACGTCATACTAGTACTGGCAATGCATGCTCGACGACTGCTCGACGCGTCAAGTCGCGTTCAAACAGGTTTCATATCGTTTGACCGTCTTCTTTTGCTGACATCGCAAGTTGGACAGACAGGAACCATGAGCAAACGCCCTCATCCAGTCGCATTCCCTTCACCAGGATCCAGCATGCCTGAACCCGCATCAATCCCCGCAAACACGGACGGAGGAAGTGCCGAATCAGCGGTCAACGAAACAACGCAGAATGCCGAACCGCAACCAGTGACTACAACAGACGCACCGCAGCAGCCTGAAGCTCAACCCAACACCGAAGCAGAAACGGAACCGAAACCACTCCTCGAACTCAAGCCCGCCCCTCCCCCGCTCTACAGCAAATCCTCACCAATCGCCAACCTCCCGCTCGGCATCCCCGTCCTTCAGTCCCGTCCGCTCTGCCAAATCCCCATCTTCTCCTCGGACGAACCGGGATCCCATATCCCACGGCGGTGCTGGCAGTGCCTGCAGTTGACGGAAGAGGAGCCCGTCTGGTGCGGAAAGTGTAAGGAGGAATGGTACTGTAGTCGAGACTGTATGTATCGTATCAATCCGATAGTCATCCTCATGGATCTCGCTTGGTCGCGCTGTGGCCTGACCGCTCCCTCGTTGGTGTAGGTCGTGACGCCGCAAAGGAGACGTATCACGCTTCCATCTGCAAAGCGCTTCCATCACTGCACTACGCGTTCAAGACCACCGGATTCACCTCCTCACAGGCTCACGCATGTCTCCTGCTGCTCAAGCTTCTTAGCACCTACTTCCGAGACCCCGAGGCGGTGGAGAGGGTCAAGTTGTTCGCTGGTATGACAATCAAGGACATCCGATCCGGGAAACTCAGGGGCAAGGAGGTGATTCCGCCTTCATCTCTCCCAGAGGAACTGGAGACGTTCCTGCAGCTCCTACCTCGGCCGTTGAACGAGATGGATCGGAAGATCGTCCAAGTGTTACACGAAAAGTATCCGTTCATCGCGCAGGCCGGATTGACGGCAACCGAGACGACGTTCTTGCTGGAACGGTTCCAGGCGAACAATCACGTCTTGTCGGATGAACGGTTGATGCCGATGGGCCATGCGATCCTGTGAGTCCAGCCGGATTGGATCCGCGTACTTTGCTGAAGGGTTACGTTTCAGACCGACGATATCGAGGCATTGCAACCACTCGTGCCAACCCTCCGGGGTCGTGGCGACGGCGTGGAACCCGGAGACCAAGGTTATCGAGGTGATGGTCAAGTTGATCAAGCCGGTCAACACTCGTGAACAGGTGGGACTGCATAGCTCTGCGCCATCGATGCACGCTTATACGAATGTCCCTCTAGGTGACCATCCCCTACCTCGACCCCATCCTGCCACTGCAAGACCGCCAAACAATCCTCCAGGAACGCTACGGCTTCACGTGCGACTGCTACCTCTGCAAATTCCAAAAATCCATCCCGCCCTCCGTCCTCGCCCAATCCGGCACGGCAACGCCCGAAAAGCTCTCCGACATGTTTGAGACGTACGTCAAGAAGCGCGTCGACGTCCTGCGCCGGCCGTGTCCCTATGCTTCCTGGAGCGAATTCAAGGTCGGCAAGCCGCTGCCGAAGAGGAGCGAGCCGTTCTTGCCCTCGAGGGTACTGATGAAGGCCGTCCCCGTGGACAAGTTGGCGTGTTTGAAGCCGGATGTCGTCAAGGAGTTGACGAGTATGTTTGCAGAGACAGTAGAGGAGAAGAAATGGGATCTCGCAAAGCGTACGGGGGAGCACATTCTCGTGATCTATGGGCTCGTTTATGGTTGGAGGCATCCGCTCGTGGGTGAGTTCTCCTGCGCAAAGCGGTTCAGAAAAGAGCACTGAAGTGAAATGTACAGGACTACATTGTGTCTCACTCGCCAAAGTCTGTTTCGAGATTCACAAGCACAGAGGGGTTCGCCCTTGGGTGATGCCCATGATCATGAGCGAGGTCTTCTCGGGCTTCCTCCAGGAAGCCGCCATCTACACGGTCTGGGCCAAAGATTGTTTGCAGACGTCGACGAGTATGAACGCTCCGCCTTCGGCAATCAGTCAACAGAGTATTAGAGAGGAGATCGTCGAGATGGAAGGATTGTGTCGAGAACAATGGGATTATCAGGAGACGGGATATGGAACCGGCGCGGGACTTGACGGTGAGTGGGATTCTGACACCTGATGCGCTTTTCGCCATGCACTGGGCCTGGGGCTGATTGTCGTTCCGGTCGTCGAAGATCGACAGAAAGCGATATACAGTTATGGCTCACTACTGTCGAGTATGGAGCGGGGCGGCGATAGCGACAGCGAAGCCGGGACCGAGTCGCCGTAAATTGGCTGGGATATGGTGTACAACTAGATCTCTGTTACTAGTCAGTTGCCGTTGAAGCGTTGGAAGGTTGCATCCATGATATGACATTGGGGTAGCATCTCTGGCTTGCTCAACATGACGACTCGCCATTCGCACTCTGCCGCCTAGCAGCATCACCTCCGAATGCAGGCTGTAAGATTGGAGATTCACAGTCTGGACAGCCATACCGCGCGCGGTCTAGCGGCATTCAAGCAGATGACTGAAAGTTGTGAGAGATTGCAAGAATGTGACTTGAAAATGCTGGTGCGCTGGACAATGGACTCCTCAAGCTGCCGCTGACAGAAAAGCTGTCAAGACGGCTGTGAGCTCTGCTGAATTGCCTGTGAACTGCTGTACAAGCACGCGAGAAGTATGATACACCGATGTAACACACCCTGCGTCCGACTACCAGCCCAGTCTTTGCAGAAGCGCACCCAACTTTTTGGCCAAGCGCGCAAGCGCGCACTCGATCGAAGACAGGTGAAACGCTCTAGATTGACGTTGTACGCGCGAGTTGCAAAGAAGTTTCGGCAGACGTCGTATACCCACCTCACCATGTCCCGACGTCAGATCTACTCCATCGCACGATCCGCGCGCCCCTAGGCCGTGTCCAGTCGCGCTGCTTCCACATCGGTCGAAAGATGGACCCGCACCCATTGCAGCAGGCGTCAACTCTGTCCACGACGCAGCTCTCGATCTCCTTGAAAGCCATTCCCAGCAACTTCTCAAATGAGCAGAACAGATCCGATCGCATACCGGAAAGACGGATGCGGAAACGGCGAGCTTGCAGCGCAAAGTGAAGCAGTTGGAGGTGGAAGCGAGGTTGACGGATCCCAAGCTGAGGGCGAAGTTTGCTCGCCCGCAGGGTGCCAGCGAGGACGTCGAGGAAGGCGAGGCGGATGCGCTGAGGACGTTGGCTAGGAGACAGTGGAAGAGGCATGGGCGGCTGGATCGACTGGTACGTCGCGAACGCGCGTCTGGCTGTCAACCGCTAATTGTGGATTCACAGATGCAACGAGTCATCCAACCGGGTCATTTCTTCCTCCCCCCGGACAACCGATAAACTTCCTCTCTCCCGCGGAACTCGGGTACGGCTTCTTCGCGTACGGCCTGCGCGCGTGGCCGGGCGTCAGCTGGACGACGCACGCCGTCCTCGTGGGGAGTGGGATATGGCATGCCCTCGCGGGCGTACCAAAACTGCTCTCCTGGCTCCGGACACAACACACCGCTGGACCGAGGACACGGAAAAGGAGGAGAATGGGGCTTCCCGGGGTGTTTGTCGCGCTCGTGTCGGTGATCGGGGTCGGGCTGGCGCGGCTGCATAGCGAGGACCCCGGGTTCTCCAGGGGGATGGTGAAGCGGGGTCGAGGCGGTGTATCGGAGGGCTGGGTGGTTGTATCGGTGAGGTGGGGAGGGGTTCAGGGTGTTTGGGAGGGATGTTGTGGGATGGTATGTCGCCCGTTGCAGAGTTCATCTCCGGGGAACAGATTTCTCACTCTGCTCCTTTCTCCAGATTCCATCAGCATCAATGTGCATCTATCGCATGTGCCTCCCCTAGACGAAGTTTCCGATACAAGGAGCAGTCCGCCACACCGGCCCAGGTACCCCACGATGCACATGGCATCACGTCAGGAAGACCTCGGAAGGGTTACCTCGCCCGGACAATAGCAAACCGAGATCAGAAGGAGCAAGATGGTACTTGATCATAACCGCGCCGCATCATTCGCCGGAGGGGAAACGCCATTTATGTCGGCGGATCGGGACGGCGTTGCCTGTATAGGTAGAGAGGAAGATGGGGATTTATTAATCTATGGAATGCCACTTGTTCGTCCATCGCTTTCTACACATCTCAATTCTCCCAGGTTTCGTTTCGCCAACGTCTATGTTATGCCCATGAGACCAATGTCCGCCCAACGTCACCAGTGCATTCAACGGTTCAAGCGAGCTTGCTGAGGCTGAGATTCGATGCCGGAACAGCCAAGCGGGTTGAACGTCGTCTACTGAACGCCGAGATTCCACAAGGCGCCGTACCAACGAATAGTCCAGGAACATCTATCAGACATGAAGTAACAAGCTGCGCTATGCCGGTACCCATCAGCAAGCGAAGCAGGCCTTCCATTGGGCGGATGTCCTCTCAAAGGAGAAAGCAAGGAGGACGGCCGTGCGTATCCTTGGCATGACGGCGGAGAGGAATTTAGGTAGGCCGAGGGATGAGGACGCGCATGGGACACGGCACGGGATTGAGGGCAAGTGTGTGATCATTATTGCCCAACTTTGAACTTTCGCTGACCTATCAGGTTAACAGGTAGAGCTTGAATAGAGTTCTACTGTACAATCCCTTCCTGTAGTGCAATGCAAGTTGTTGACGGCAAGTGACGGGTCATGGACAAATCAAAAGCGCATACCCGCCTCAGTGAGTGTGATGTCTCCTGTCGGAAAATATTCTGAAACGCGATGGCTGGACTAGCGTGTCGTCTATCATTAGGAGTTATATGATCATCATATACACCAAAATCGTTCTCCCTTCATCTCTCGCCTTCATCTCTCGCCTTCATCTCTCGCTCCGCTCCATGTTCACGAAACTGTTACCACTTTGTCGACTATCGCTCTGGTTATTCGTCGGCCTTTGCGCAATCAAGATGGCGGATCGACTCGCAGAAGAGCGAGGAAAAGCCTTGGAATACCTCGATGCGATACACATCAACAATCGGCCTGATGTAGCGGAACTTGTCGACCGTGCACGGGTCCACGTTCAGGAGTTCTCTCTCCGAGGTGGTACGATGGAAGGTTACGCCTCGATGCCGGAAAACAGAGATGTTTTGACGATCCTCCGTGAGTAGCTAGATTCACTTATCGTGCAGATGTTATCATGCGTTCGTTCAGCTGATGACCAATCCTGCAGAGACATCGCAATGGGCTTCCGATGGGATCATGGATGCGGACCTCGAAGGTCTCTCGCGCGTCTATCGCGCTTCACTTCCGGACGGAACGCCTCCGCAAATACTCATCTTGCCCACCTGGATTATGCGACTTTTCGTGAATGGGGAAGACGGCAATCCGATTGCGACAGGGCACGACGACAGAGAAGCCTTAAGGCGACATCAATGGTTTCAGGCATGGGCCGACTTTCTAGAAAACACGCCATTGGGTATCGCCTTGCTGGGCTTCAACATCAACGGTAATCATTGGGTTGTTTCCCGCTTCGAAAACGGCCACAATCGATGGACTACGGCCAACTCGTTTGGATGGATGCCAATACCGCAGGTATATCTGGATGCGCTCAACACTCTCTCCCGGATGGCGAGACCGGATGTTCCGCCTGTCGATGACTTTGTCCAGCGGCGCGATCCTCTTGTCATCGGTAATCAGGATGTTCGTCACGACAAATCCTCGTGTGGATACCTGGTGTTGAATTCAATCCATCATCAAGTAATGGGCGAGTCAATACTCGATTACACTTCTGCTGAGGCGCTCCGATTACGGCCATTTGTCAGGATTGGCGACCAAAGCAAAACGGACTTTGTTTCATACATGCAACCCGATCTATCGCACGATTACAATCGCGAGTTGCGCCCGGCCGCAGCTCCTGCCCTTCCAGCTGTGCCTATACTGGTGCAACAACGTTCGGTAGCGATCCGAGGAAGGGACGTTCCGCGCAATCCGCACGCAACAGCACAACCTTTGACTTCGACACTGAAAGCTTCCAAGAACGCAGAACCCTCATCGAAGGGTAAATCTGCGATCAAGCCCGCGGCCGACGCCGGAAAAGAACCGCGAAGCCACGGTCCGAAAGACAGACTCGGTTGCACCATCGATCCCGCCAAGACATCGCCGGCACGTCCCCCGAATCAGCCTCTGGAACCAAAACCGTCGGCGGCGCACAACGTCTCCGACGCGGTCGATTACACAGTCCTCAGCGATGTCAAGTTCCTCGCTCGACGTAACCTGACTCTGAACGATCTCGAAGTGGGGCCGCAGGGACGCGATGGCCATGAATGCGAGCACGAGGATATTGTGGATGATGAGGATGGACAGGACGACGAAGGAGATGAGGAGAATGGAACATCAGCGAGTGCGTGGAGGAAATCCCAGCGACGAACCCTCAAAGCGGCAGAGGAAGAGGAGGATGAAAAGGATGATCGCGATTACAAGGACGGACGCCACCAGCCGGATAGCGACGATAGCAAGGGAGGCAAAGATGGCGATGATAGCGACGATAGCGACGATGACGGGGAGGACGGGAACGAAGCGAAAAAGGGGAACCAAGTACAAAGAAAGAGCGGAAAGGATCGAGGGGAAAGACAGGGGTGGAGACGAGCGCTTTATGTGGTGATGAGGGAAGCGCAGGCAAGAGCGCTCTGCGAGGAGTTGATATTCTCCTACTTGGACGGAGATATATCTCGCCAAAGCCTCGAAACCGTCGACAAGGTCATCAATTTCGTCAATCGGCGTGTCGTCGAAGCTGTACAGTACCGCCGCGATTCCAGGACAACTGCGCTTTTCGACTTGGACGCCCACGGACGTCTAGTCAAGACCCGCCCTGGTCAGACAAATTTCGTGGATAGCCTACTCGATCGTCCGCCGGAATGCGACGGATATTCTATCTGGGACCTGCTACATGCGGCAGAGTTTGAAGACAATCCAGCGTGAGTCGCGACACATCAAAGGCTGGACATGTCGTAATTTCTGAAACTGCCCTTCCTCAGCCTCGCCGAAGAATACCTGGATATGGTGGCCAACAACTCCTACTTGGACCCCGCACGGCTGGTTGTATTCGACAAGCAAACTGGAGAGGAAGGCTCGGAAGAGGGGGGGTGGGATCCAGCTTTATACAGCATAATATACGTACGTCCTCTTTTACATCCGAAAACTCGAGCTCAACCCGCGTCCCCACGGCACAGGTTAACGGAAAGCGATACGTTGGAGAGTCAGACCGTTTCGGATATCGCAAAGAACAGCATGAAGAAGAAAAGCGTCGAAAAGACGGTGTCAACAAGTTCATTCGAAAACTCAACGTGCAAGGCATTCCCTCAAGTATCAAGAAAATCAGTGGATCAAGGGTTTGCCGCAACGCCATAGGCCGCAAAGCCATGGAAACCAGCCTAATCGCCTGCACCGGCACCACTCTCGACCCTCTCCCTGGCCGATCCTTTGGACAGACTCAGATGACTGTGGTTAACGGATCAGCGGCGGGATACTGCCCTGGCACCTTTCCCCTCGGCATGATTCGAGCTTCTCTGCTCAGGTATATGCTGGTATCATATGCGGAAGAAGAAGCAGATCGATCGGTTATGATGGCCAAGATATGGAAACCCGGTCACCCTAGACATCAGGAATTCACGAACGGCTGGATTCGGCTACTTGGACCGGACATCACGCGGCGAATCCTGGCGGCAGGATGGACGGTACAGAGATATTGCAGCTACATCTTCGGCTCCTTCAATCGACCACTCAGGGACGCTTTGGAGTTGCAGTACGGCCCCGTCAACACGCTATGGGTACATGAGACTATGTCATCCAGCGCAGCAAAGAATATGCGCATGGATAGGCATGCAAAGTATGCTATGCAATTGGCTCGAGCCGAAAAAGAAGAACGCTCCGAAGAGGAAGACCGTCCAAAGATGCCGGAGTACTGGACGCTGAGAGCGTACAAGCATGAGACCTTTCGTAAGTACTCAATAGGTGTCTTCAGCTATGTTGTTGTCGAAAGTTGGCTGAGTAGCATTACATATTCTTGCAGAAACGATGACTACCGAGTTGCGGCATGAATTGGTTCCAATCTGGGCGGATATACTAGCCAAGCACGATCTTGCCCTGCGTCGCGATAATGCTTCAAGACTGGATCTCGGCATACTTCCGCATCCAGAGGCGCCGAACAATCCCGCATCTGTCGACCTGGTCACACGTGCGAATGCGCAAGTGTTAGAAATCCGGTCAACCGCAGAGTTACAAGAGTTACTCAGGAGGGATGCGCTCCAGCAAAGGAATTACATCATTTCTATCGCAGAGCAAGTCTGGGCTGGAAGCATCTGGGACAAAACCGAAGGCGCCACAGAACCCGACTTCGCTCGCACAGTCAGCAGTCCGGAGGGTCGACCAGGTCTATTGGAACACCTGAACAGGTTCGGCAACCATTTCACCCTAGCCGAGGTTCAATCCGCGTTGGACCACAGTACATCAATCGCGAGACGCAACAACACCTTGATCCTCCATGAAGCCGCACGTGGCAACGAGCTGCAGACCCGTGTCAGAGCTTGCAGAATCTCGGCCGTCGCGCACGGAATCGGGCGAGAAGCAAGCGATACTTTCATTACGCCCCTGGCTCACCCCATCGGGGGAGATTGGCAACATCCTCTCTGGACGCGCACCGATTATAACAATGGGCCGAATATATACCATCGTCATCGCCCTGGGGTTCCTGCACCAACCGTTGTTCAAGTCGAGGAAGCCGTGTTCCGGAGCCTTTCCCAATTTGGACTCACAGAAGATGATGTAAGAGGGCTCGTGCAGTTCTCGGACAGGCCATGGAATGTCGCCTTGGCAAAAATCATTGGACAAGCTTTTCCGCAACTGCCTGTCACCGGACCAACGCTCAAGAAATTCCGCCAGGAGTCGGAAAGGTTCGGGCCCGTGAATTTTGAAAGCCCTGAAGGTCGCCGTTTCAAAGCTCTCTGGTGAGCCTTCGTATATTCTTTTCCGCGAGAGAGAGGGAATGGCTGAGGCTTCTCATAGTGACAAACGGTGGGCTGACCGCAGAGCGGTACAGATTGCGCGTCCAGAAAACTCCAGCACAACCGCGGAAGGGAGATCGCTTCCGGTCAGGCGCGCTCTGGTCGAGGATTTCATGAGGGTATGTGTCACGTTCGCTAGGGGAGAGTTTATATTCTGATTGTCTATGCTTTGATAGGTGTGGGGCATCACGCCAGCCACGCTCTTGAGCTGGCTTGAACATCCGTTCCTGGCGCACTCAGCTTCGACTTTCAGAGATGAGAAGCGCATCGTGCTCCGTGTGGCGTTCCGTGTCCTTATGGGGTTATGCCCCTCGTACAATCCAGCGCGGATCAGCACACGCGAAGAGGAATTGACTTTCGGGGACAGTGCGTAGCACTTATGAACTGTGACGTCTCAAGGGCTGAGCAAAGTCTGTTCTATTCTCTTTTAGTATTCCCGGAGCTCGATAGAGAAGCCCTTCCGATGTCGTTCACCACAGTCGGCGCTCAGAGAAGATTGATAGAAGAGACTCTGAACTCCGTCTCGTCAGCATCGAGTACGCCGTGGAAGTCGCGGCAGGCTTGCCTATCACAAGAAGACCACACTCTCAGACGCAATCTGATCATGAGCAATCCGAAATCCCTCGACGATGCATGTAAGACTTATCGCCATTTTCCTCTTGTTCGTGATCCGCTAACCATTCCGATGAATGGGATCAACAGACCTCGACTACTGTGACAGGCTGTCTATGACCCCTCAGCCCACCTCTAGCGCTGAGCGCCGAGCTTTCAAGATCCAATTGCTCCGTTATCTGGAAAGCAGTGCCTTCTGGGTGGAGGATGGGGGCTTCCATCACTGGCAAACTTCAGAACTGGTGACGATTGCTTTGTAGGTGGACGGAGCTGTCTGGAGTGAAGGTGCTGAGTCTTCTCTGCTCGTCATCCCCTTCAGGTTCTGGCAGACCTTCGGCGATATTCCAGAAGCGATCGATATCTTGTCCCGCGCTCTCAAGCGGACACCCAGCAGTATCGCCAGCCTGGTACACCTGCGGCCGGATATCTTTTGTGACGTTCCGACCATGGGCAGGATACCACGCCAAATCGGGACCACTCCGGCTGTTCTGCCCGACTCCGTAGCAAGTTCAGGAACCACATTCATCGGTGACTGGCACATCAAGGAGCATGAAGGAGATACTAGGGGTCGGGTCATCGGAGACTGGATCCTGCCCGAAAAACACCAGGGATCGGGAAGCCGCGTAGTCGGCGGCTGGATGCGAGACGAGCGCGTCGACGGCGGGATGGGTCAAGACGTCGATCGATGTCGTCCCGATGAAACCGATCCGAGAAACGACAAGGACTGTCAAGCCGTCAACATGGTCGCCAAGGTTACTTCGGAGCCCATTCTCAGCGAGAAGTTGAAGAAGAAGCCGGGGCCCAAAGGGAAGCGAGTGCCGAAGGAACAGCTGGATCAGGCAGAGATAGACGGACGTTCCGGCAAGGTTCTGCAGTTCAAAGACAGGGCTGCACAGCTGAAAGCCTGGAAGGATGAAGAGGAGGCTGCAGGTGGGAAGACTGGCCAGCTCAAGCTTGCAGCGAATAATGATCCAGTGCAGCGCTCGGCGGTGAGCCACTTTGATCTGAGCGGTGTTGCTCATTCGGCTGATTGACTTGGACATAACAGCGCATCGCTCGAAGCAACGACCGTACTGAGGATTTGTGGTTGAAGGAAACTTATGGTGATCCCGCAAACACAAAGCGAAGGAATCGAAGATATAAGACCTTGGACGAGTCCTTCAATATGGTATGTTTGCGCTTGTGATGTTGGCTGTTCGCAACTGACGATATGATCTTTCTCAGGTCACAGGAAATAAGGACGATCTTCTGGAAAATGGTTGCTACACCTGCGTTCGCGACGATGCTATCTGCGTCACCACGGGGGATGATCCTTGCGAGCGCTGTCAGTCGGAAGGTATCAGATGCGTTGCCTTTCACAAGTAGGACTTAGGAGGCGTAAGTCTTTACGATCTGCCACTTGTAGCACGGTACGACAGAAGTTCTTCGACAACGTCACAAGGTTATCATGATATGCATAGCGGTTCACTCTAGCCCTTCGCGCCGATTACACGTCGCAAATTATCCCCAATACTCTTGGGGCGCCCAAACATATATACACCCTAGTCTTCTTGCGGCCAAGGGACGTCAGCTTACATACTTCACCCAGCTCTCCACCCCCATCAATCCGCGGATTCGCGCTGAGCATCCAGCTCCTTATTTCGGCATTCCAAGGGATTCCGTTTACGATTGTATAGAGCATACAGTCTGTATTCCAATCCGTCCATTCTGTCTGCTTGGAGCCTACAACCCTCAAGGAAGGCTCTCTCGTCATACGCGTTCCCCTTTTACCGTTGACGCTCTTGGTGACTGCGAACACGCTGGAGGTATATATTCATTTCTCCGAAAGGATTCCCGCAGCGCCGACGTTCTTACCCCATCCTGTGATACTGGACCTGATGTGCTTTCGAGCCGATACTATGCGGCATCCGTTTGGCCAAGCTGACTTCTGGGTATCCCGAACCCCGTCAGATGACGCAAACCCCGCACACGCCAAAGCAGCCCCGTGATCCGTGAGGCGTCCTACAAAGCTCCTGAAAAACGTCCTTCGATGCGATAAGATCCAGACGTCGAGTTGAGGTCTCGCTGCGATGATCCGGGCGCAGATGGTACATGTCTTTCTTCGCAGACTCGCTCTTCCTCTAGGACTTCCCAGATTCATCATCGCACACGCGCACCCTCCCCTCATTTGTATTTGCTGGGATCCGGCGTCATGCATAGCCGCCCCGGTCTCCTTCCAGGATACCGGGCTTGACTCACTCCCTCCTCCGCGCCGCATCGCGCTTCGCTGTCCGTGTCCCCGTGTCGACTCCAGGCCATTCTCGCGCCGCTCCCAATGGGCCTCTCCCGGCTCGGGGAGCTTCTTGCTGCTCTGCCTCTCTTCCTCTTTGGCCCTTTCATCCGTATTGTTCGAACCTTCGTCTTACCCTCCCTAATCCCGATCATTCGCTCGACTCACCTCAGTCCTGTAGCGAGATCAAGCTTCCACTAGTACGAGCGCCCTCTTTTTCTCCCCCTCCAACAACGGTTCATTTATCACTGTGCTAACGGCGGGCGATATGCTGCAAGAGACTGCCGAAAGTCGGAGCCGAAGGTGAATCGCAGGAAAGGGCCTGATGACAGAACACCGCTCATCTGGGTGGATTGGCGCTGGTCAGCAGTGGGACAGAGGCAAAGGAAGCTATGGGAGACGAACGGATGAGACTCACTCGGTGAAAGCAATTTGGAGACTGGCTAGCAAACATCGCCAGTACGTGTTCGTGGGCCGTGTGCGTATGGGACGAATGAGTCGTGTAGGAGCAGATGCATCGGAAAAGGTTGATTCTCCATTCGAGCAGTTGATGGAAGTAAGAGCGCTGTCTTCGAGTCGCAGCTTGATACCGTGTTGTCCGTTCTCAAAAGGCGCACGGAAATGAAGTCGATGGTGATTGCCCGAGCTGGAGATCAAGAACCTCGGAGGTAGCAGCTTGCGAATCGCGCGGAATCAAGAAACCCTATGTCCATTTCCGTGTGATCGCCCCTATCTGGCTGCCAGAGCTGCTGCCAACAGCTCCCGATAATGACAGCCATGACAGCTCAATGCGGACCTGGTAGCTTTCTCTCCTCAACCAGTGCGAATGGTCGTAGAATCCAACGCCAGGAGTCTATCAACACTCGCCTCTTACATCACACTCTTCTCGGTATGGCTACGGATATCGATTATCAAGACTCTGGTTCCAACCGTCCGCGCAACCCATAACTCATCGACAAAACATCTGCCAAATTCGAAGCAGGCGATCTTGTTGCTTATCCTGCAGCAGGCTGTCGACCGTTGTCAGTGCCGACCGTGTTAGAGCTGGCAAGCCCGAAAAGCTCCAGGTATGGGTATTTGGAGATCTCTCGCGCGTTCGTCTGACTAGCTGACTAGGTACCCTTAGACTTGGGTGCGCCGGAAGCGGGATGCTGGCCGGACATGTGTTTCGAGCTTAGCTCTTGCTGGGTCGAGCCGAGGTTGAGCGTGGTGAAAATATGGCCTTGTACGTATTGCATATCTGAGAGGACAATGAAATCTAATCTTATCATATCTTACCGTCTAGAAATCATGTCATCAGGCGTTATCTCAACAGAAAGATCATCTGCGAGTCTAAGATATTGCTCTTCAATACCGGGGCCGCCAATCCGAGCTTCATTCGAGTCCGCGGGGGCTACCGGCTCTGCGACTCGAGTCTGGGTGGTATACCAATCCAATCGCACACTACCTTGCCAAAAGTGCGGTCAATGACTATAATGGATGGGCGGATGAGCTGCTGGTCACTGCTGATACCTGAAAGTTACTCTTCGTTTCCCCAGTGAGTCTGCATTTCCTTTGTTTATGTTCGATACTGATGCGCTGGGCATATGTGCTCAAGGCAACAAGCCTTCGACAACGATAGCGAGCCCAAACTCTTGAAGCCCAGCATGTCGGATGATCTACCACACTAGATGAAATCCCTTGCGGAAGAGCGTCCCGTCCTCCAGTCTAGGGAATGCTGTACCAAGCTGTACGAAGGGTAATTGAGTGAAGGTCCACGTTATCGACAGTTGTCGCCAGTGAAGTACGCTGAAGTGACAATAGGTTTGTCCACCTGCTGATGTCATTTTCCTGTCAGGGTTGCGTGGGTCGTCCCTGTCGTCTCCGGCAAGATATGAGATATGACTGGTCTATCGGGTATTCGTTGACGTTGACGATACCGAGCTTGAGATGTGTAAGCCATCGTGATGGCGTTTTCTGCCGGAAGCGACGCTGATATATAAATCAGTGGGAGAAATGTCTCTCGCGTCAAGCTATTGTTATTGGAGGCATAGACCACTATCTTCATGTCATCTGGGGCGAATCATAACCCATGGGCATCACTTCGCCGCGATCGTCTCGGCCGTTGTAAAGTACAGGAACGACATTCACGCCATTCCCATCAAGATCAACGGTCGGAGCCACAGTGGACTCACACGCCTTTCGAGTGATCGAGTGATCGGCAATCACAAGACGCGTTTCCTTTCCTTTACTAAATTCTGCAAAGTGGTCTTTACCATTTGACACGCTCAAGCATATCTTCCAGCCATGTCTACAGTAACCACAACTCCTCAACACGTCCCTCAGCTCAACTACGGCGTCATGTGGGATCCTGACGGCGATGTCATTCTCGTCAAATGGAGGATAACGGGAAGACGATACGCGGATTTCGCTTTGATAGTCGGCAGAAGGCATTGGGAAGATCCCACCGCGGTATCGAGCGTCGAGGAAGCGGAGAGTGTCATGAGGTATGTCAAAGAAGATATGGATCCCTTGATTGCGATTGGAGAGGAGATTCGCGTGAGTGTTCATCGCAGAAGAGCCTCTGACGCGTACTGACACATGCCTCCAGGATCATGCACTCAGCCTATGGCGCGAGGGACATGCGAAGATGGTGAAGGAGGCGGAAGAGACGGCCCGAAGGAAAGCCATCGCCAAGGAGAAAGCCGACAAGAGGAACCAGGCGGGGAATGCGAAAAGGGCGTGGGCTGTGAAACAGGCGGAGGGCGTTGATGAGGGGAATGAAGGGAAACAGGCGAGGAAAGCGAAAGGGGCGCAGAATGGGAAAGACGTGCACAACGGCGAGAAACGAAAGCGAGGAAGGCCGTCGAAGAAAGCAGGACCAACCAACCCGACCAAGGAATCCGGTACTCTCGCTGCGGACGACGCGTCTACGAACCTCATGATGGATCTCGCCAGTATGGAACTCGATGATGTTGCCGCGAAGAACACGGATGCGACGCGTGATGAAAGCGATCTCATCCCACAGGACGGCCAGGATCCGACGAATGGTGAAAACGACGCTGCTGCCAAAACCGGCGCGTCTCCGCGTTCAGTCGAGAACCCTACGCGACGAGAAGCCGCTGCAAAACTCGATACTAGAGAAGGATCAGAAGGAGAAGACGCGCACCGAGAAGAGGCGCACCTTGTCCTGAGTCCTACGAGGCGACAAACCAGTACCGTCGGAAAGAAGGACGCGCAGACTTATCCCGCCAGGGATGCCATCGTCAAGGAGAAGAAGAACAACATCCCGTACGGTCGCGCCAAGGGTAGACAAAACATGCGAACGGTCCAGCAAGGCCACCAAGGTGTCAAGCGAAAGCGTCCGTCGAATCAAGGGTACTCGTCTGAGGAGTCGTCTGAGGAGTCGGAGGCCGTGGGATTCGGGAGCTCGTCGGACGACGGAAAGGAGAACAAGAAACCCGCTCGCAACATCGCCGCTCCACCTCCCAGGAAGCGTTCGCAAAGGCCCAGAACCACCGCTCCGATCTACAATGAGGAAAAGGCTGCCAACTCTTTCGCTATTGAGTGAAACCCTCGATGGAGTGCAGGTGCGTTAGAAGGTCTCAGTAATGTAGAGATGTTGCTGATTACAACATTTCCTCAGTTATCGACCTAGTTTGTGCATCTCCTCGCAGCGTTTCAAAAGCGGCTACACCAAATTGCTATACTCCGAAGCGTCGCTACGTCATCGAAAGGATAAGTTGGGATTGAGTAGGTTTATGACTAGAGGCCAGATTGGCATTGTAATTTAGGTCATATGGTCGAGGGACGTAACGGACTCGGCAATCATCCTCCTTCTCGCATCCATCACGTCTGCGGTACCAGTCAGGCAAATGCGCCTCCCAGACCCGTCGCTTCCTATTCCCTGCACCTTTCTCCGTCCCGTCCTGACTTTCTCCGTATCATCCGTCCCTCCGTTTCCGATCTTCCGGTTTCCGAATTTCTCTTGTGGTACTTCGGGAATGGCGTACACGAAACAACTCGTAGCTCAGGCGACCGCGAGACACTTGGCGTAGGCCGGTCAAGAGTTTGTGAATTCCCCGCAGAAGACGCGCCATTCCCCCTGCAACTGAAGAGAAGACAAAGTCAGCTAAAGTCCGGGCGGATGTCATTCTCTACTCACCCATGCTGCCGGCTTGATAATCCACATTGAGCCCTTCGTCCCTGTCTTCGCCTCGACCTCTTCCAGCTTCTATTTGATGCTAGCTTGATTGCCGGTGGACTTGTAGCGCGCGCACAAGTCGAGCAGCGAGAGCTTTTTGGCCTTGTCACTGCCTTCCCTTCGATAGCACGCAGGAAGTCGGCAAGTTCGGCTGGAGTACACTTGGCTTTAGGAATGGGCGTGGAGTGAGGATCCTTGGGGTAGAGTCGGAGCGGGAGCAAATGACGGCTGTGAGGTGGGAATGCCGGACAATGGCTGTGAAATTGCCATGGCCGCTTTGGGCGCGGCTTCCGCTGCTTTGGGCGTGGCGGTAGCCCGTTTCGGAGCAGGTTCCGGTGTCCAGGCGAATCGGTGGATTCTTCCCAGCGGTGTATCTGATACAAGATCAGCACGAGCTGAAACGATTGATCACGCCACTGGCCATTTAGAACGCAAATCCCATATTGGACAAGGCTGGCATCCGCAACATATCCCGCGTGACGAACGGGTCGTCCGCAACATTGGCCGGTTCGTCGAGCTTGTCGCACCGGAATCGGATGGCGTATCCTGGAATCGGTTTCGTCAGACCTCGCGCACGTTGTCGTACAATCCCAACTTACTCTCTCCAGTCTCAGCACCGGCACATAGCCTCTTCCACCTCGAATCTTGGCATCCTCTTTACGCTTTGCGTTCCTCCCCTTGTCGTCCAGTGGCGCCGGAAGCGGTCGCGCCTAGTCCTACGCCTTCGAGCCGTCGTTGAGGCGCATGCACTCCGGGAGCCGAGCTCGGTGCATCAGGTCGCAAGCCCATACCTCGGAGCATCGCATCACCAAAGGCTTCGATGGACGACTATGTTGACTGTAGAATAATCAGCATTCGCAGATGAGAAGCAAGAGTTTCTCCACTTACCACCGCCGGCCGTGTCAAGATGTCCCGCCGATACGCATCGGTCTCGTAGATCGGCATATGTCCTACATTCAGGGTATCATCCAGTAGCACAATCACCATATTCTTGTGTTCATTCGCTTCCACCCCTCCGTTGTCGGCCGTGATCATGAGCTCGCGCATCGCGCGCTGTTCAATGGTCTCGGTAATCGGGACCGTCTCTTTCTGTTTGACGGAGGGTGCAGCTGTTTCGCTCTGAACGGGACACGAACGGAAGGAAAAGGCTAAACGAGGCGATGGAGACTCTTTATTCGGGCGGTACGGGCTGGACGTCGATCGTAGTGAGGTAGATTCGTTCTTCATGAGTACGCGGAGCAGCTGTTAGGAGGAGATAAGTATGCGTAGCTGCGTGTGTGATGTGAAACACTGGATGACGGACCTCGAGATTCGGTTGCGCCGTTCATTGCCTCTCCCTCGACGAGTTCGCGCCCGACCTCCTTCTTTCTGCCCCTGAATCTGGCTTGAAGCACCACAATGCCATCCCCATACACTATTCGTGCCAGCTCGCCGTCGTCGAGCAGTCTTTCCCTGACTTCCTGTGATAGCATGGCCGTCTTTGATGAGCGTTTTGTTGAGTTGACGGCGCAACGGGAGGGTTTGGTCGTCGGGAAGGCGTACCTGTAGTCAAGGCCGCGTTTTGCGTGGTCCATAAGTCGTTCGTAGTTTGGGTGAGATGTAGAACAGAGCCTTTGATTCACGATGGCAAGATGACCGTTATTAGGATCGTCAGCTGATTCTCACCAAGAACGCGTCAAGAAGTGGAGGTAATCTGAGACAAAGCGTTCATCTTCACCACCAGTAGTTTATCGACTTTCTACCTGCCAGGAAGATGCAAGCGATCGGGTATCCTGCAGGAGAGCCAGACGTCTCGCATATAGTTATCTGCCACCGTATTTATATTCGTCTGCCTGTTCTCTTTTTCCTCGGGACTTGTAGGGTAGATACCCCAATGCCCCCAAGGTACGAAGGTCGATCCCCGACCCAGACTGCGGTCTGGGCGATTACCTGGATCCCGTACATACCTTGGGAGCGGGGCATTCTGCTCTACAGAGTCCCCCGGCGTAACTCTTACTGATGCACGGTCTGACCAGTCCCTGCTCTCGATACCCGTAGAAGTGCGACGGCTGCTCCCGACCTGAATGCGGAAGAGGTCCTGGTGGCCTCGACCCTGACGGCGATTACCTGGGCGCCTTACACATGGAGGGTGGAGATTGAAAGGCTGGTCAGATACTAACGGCTCTCGTTGCGGCAAGGGCTTCGGCTCGGGCTTCGACGAGCCCTACAGTCAATGGGAGGTATGAGGAACGTCGTTATCCCCTTGAACATGACCTTTGCGTTGCGGTGCAACTTCCAATCAAACGTCCATACCTTCACGTAGGCTCAGGATGTGACTTCCTAATTCTCCCACGCACCTTATAACCTCCTAGAGGCGGTGCCGGGCGGCTGGTTTGACCTCAGTCGTCTCGAGCACCTTCTCTACCTATGGTCCGTGCGGAAAGTGCGGTTTTTGGTAGGTGTGGTATGATGGTTCAGCTACCGCCGCGATACCGGCTTTCTCGGTTCAATGCGCATCCAATATGTATAACACAACCCTCGAGGAGGCCTGGGGACTCTGATTCGACCGCAGTTGCCCCTGGAACCTCTTCCTTGTATGGTCAGTGCACGAAGTTTGATTTTTGACCAAGGTCGATTGAGCGCTCCAGCCAAAAGCGCGGCGCGTCAAGAAGACGGCGCGTTGGACAGATTCATCCTCTTGATCATAGCTTTCATTTTTCCAGGTACCATCACATACTCCCACAGGAAGTCCTCGCAGGCAGGAGGCTCAGCAGCCGTCAAGTCGACGCCCAAGAAGGGCAAGAAGAGCCAGGGTGGGAGCTTGTTTGCGTTGACCAAGTCGGAGGTCTTTGGATTCAACAAGAGTACGTCCTCTCTTCTGCGTACACGACATAGCGACTCATCGGCGGGTGCAGGTTGCAGGCCGAAAGTGATTTCGCAGAAAGGGAGCTTCGTCCATCATCGCCGAAACACGCCCCACCCTCGACTCAACAGCCATCAACGCAAACGTATGTCAGAGCACCCCTTTCGTGAGATCTCCCCTAACGCCTGCCCATATAGCTCGGATACCCCGCGGCGCCGATGGCATTCCCGACGGATAGAGAAGAAGTCGTCTTGACAGTGACCGGCAATCGCAAAGCAAGTCCCCCACACATCATCCCCAAATCATCGCTAACCCATCTCCGCAGGATCTCCTATCCCCCAAGCACACCTTCCACAAATCGCCCTCCCTCGCAGACATCGTCACCCTCTCCCTCGCATGCGACGTATACGCCGACGTCGGCTCCCTCTTCACCCACACCCGCGCACACGTGCGGAAGCGCGCGGTCTTGGCCATGTTCAAGATCTTCGAGCAGTACACCGAGGCGTTGCGGACGGGTTTACGAGGCTGAGGGATCGGAAGGTTGATGATGATCCTGGTATGTTGCGTCTATGAGCCGCCAGGCTGGAGCTGACGGCTCTGCAGGTGTCGTGAGCAGCAGTGGTGAGTTCGTGTGTGGCCGAGAAACGTCGGAGGCTGATGTGGGGACAGGTCGCAAGCGGTGCAAACTGCGGTGGTTCGTTGCGGCGACATTTGATGGTCCGGGAACTTCGGAGATCAGGTGAGCGCAACAGGGCTTCGCTCGAGCAATCCCTGACGTGCCTTAGCAACCGCACCCCTTCGTCGCCCTTCTTGGCCCGATCAATATCAAAGGCCGCCGCATCTTCTCCCGGCTCGTCCGACACTTGACCACGCCCGAAACCTATCCATGGTTATTCTCCTTATCGCGTGTTTCCCGCCCGCAACTCCACGTCGTACGCAACGCACCCAGTCCGACGCTGACGGCTTCCGCGGCTGCTGCCAGTGGCCAAGCTCGGGGCGAGGCAGCAAAAGGAGCGGCAATTCGTGTCGTTCTCGAACAATGTATTCAACTTCATGATCGGCGTGATCAATCAGCATGATCTGAGGAAAACTTCGAGCGTGATCGACCCTGTCTCGAGCGGTGGACATGAAGACGGTCTTGACGCACAGGGTGAGTTGGGACCTAACTTTGTGGGATGTGCGCTGACTCTTTGCAGCTCTGGACTTGCGTTGGCTACGTCGCTGCTCATCGAGGAACAATCCTGATACAAACAGTAACCGACGCCGACAATCCGCCCCACCCAGCGCCGCAGATATCCAGCAATGGTGGGTCTGCGCGGTACCCAAACCTCACCGTTTTGATCATTCTCACAGGGACCAAGCATTCCTGAAACTGCCGGATCGGTAGACTGGTAAACTCTGGCAGTGGTAGCGTCGGTTGTCGATGATCTTGGTGAACATTCCCGTACGCTTGTCCGAAGTTCCAGGGTTGCCCGAAATGCTGAAGCAGAAGCGTAGATCATCGCACTGAGCCTCATGCCCGCGCTCGGGCTGGGCCAAGCACCGCGCACGAACCGATGGAAATTACTATTAATGAGCGAGAACGATGAATGATATGGCGTCGGCGCGCCGCAAGTGAGTCCTTTCATCGAGTTCTCGCCAACTTGTGCTAATCCCTTTTGATAGATTTGACGAAGTCTCTAAGCCATCCGGCGAGCTCTGTGTATTAGAGGATACGGGATATGGATTGATCAGGTCGCTGCGGTTCCGAGGGAGGGTCATCACGACCCTAACATCTTGGCATCAGGAGAGGAAGGGGTCTTCACAACTGTTCCGAGCGGAGTCGACGGGCGGGATGCTCTTTCGCCTGGGTAGGAAAGAGGAAGGGTGTCACGGATCATGAGCGGTTGGCGCCGCTATACTTGTTGTTACATGGAGGTAATCCATCAAAGTTGAGTCGGTCACTACCAGCTATGCGGTTGTGTATCCTCGTAGATATATCGACACATGACCTTGTATAAGGTGGTCTGAGCAAACCAGCTGAACGATGCAGACCTCTGCTATTCGTATCACGGATGCGAGTCGACCGAAATGGACAAGGTCATTCATGAAAATTCTTGCATGGGTTCCTACCTCTGCCCGTCTTCCACGAGCCTATAGAGAATTCACCAAGACTACTACTAGTGCTCCTTCAGCCCCTCTTCTCTGCGTTTTTGCCTCTGCCCTCTATCGCTCCGCGCGAATAAGGCTTCGTTGGTTCCAGTCCCGATACAAGAGCGAGATCTGAAGGGGAGTCAAACCCAAGCCTGGATCGATCCAAGGCGTACAAGGTCGGCTCCACTTGTTGCAGTTTGTGCAAGGATATTTACGATCGCAATCGAGTTTGAGGGTCTTGCAGTTGGCACAGCCCATTCGCCTGTACATGTCATCCGAAAATCCGAATGGCTGCACGGCGGAGATTCCAAAGGACGATCGATGGGGTCAGCGAATGACAAGCAGCCTGAGGTCCCTGTACTGACCAACTCGTGACCTGCATTCGACGCGTTCTGCCCGTTGTTGAGAATGTTGGAGGTAGACATATTTCGGACGGCTTGAAAGCAGTAGGTGAGTTGGGCAAAATCGAGAGACGTGATTTTGCCTTACAAATTGGTGGCCGAGGGATGCGATGGTGTCGAGTGGATGAGTGGGACAGCCAGAATCGGGAATTGATGAGGGGGAGCCAGAGCTACAAGTCGTCGAAATGAAATGCCCCGTTGAGAGAACGGCTCAGTTATATATGCAGAAAGTACTGAGCACAGCCACCTCACAGCATATGGTCTTGATCTACTCTGAGAAGATCTGCGTCTTGCTTGACGTCATGATCAACAACGATGTGCGTTTGTCCCCTGTAAATGGTGCAAGATATTCCGCGGGCGGAGCGCGAGGGCATACGATAGGGGCATTCGGACGGCTTGGGACTCCCGATCTCGCCGATTTTGGGGTCGGCCCTTGTTGCGAGGTTTGCCAGCCCTAATACTCGATACCGAATAGCGTGTTCATGCCTCCTGCTTTTCAGACACCATACATGGCCCGTTTCCCCTTCTGGATGGCCATGCGTATTCGCAAGATCCATCAATCCAAGATATGGCAACATCCACTGAACCCTTTCGCGCAACCTTTCGCGACGTCTCTCCACGCTAGTTAGACAGGCTTCCGCAACAGGGGTTAGGCGATACCAGAAAGAGGGATTAGATGGACAACGATGACGGCGCAACCCCGAGTCTTGGTCACCAATCCGATATTTTTGTAATTTTCGCCCTCAACCGGACCTGAGCCTCCTGGTACACGACAGAGGCTTCGAAAACGCTCTGTAACAGCGTGACTGTATCTAGCACCCATATAGTCGCTCCTTTATATTTTTACATATTGCATTTACATCGTACACATCCTGGCCGCGAGCGCCAATGCCTCTCTGGGTCGCACCGTCTGTTGCATTCTCGCCTTATGACTTCTCCTTCACTAGTGCTCGCCAAGCATGTCTCTCACAGATGACTGAATCTGGAAGATACCTCTTTGAGAGGTAAGATTGCTTCTTTGCTGTGTTCGACGGAAATACCTGAGTGACAGTGAAAGTACTGATGCGCGCTAACGTGTTTCGTGTTTCAGCCTGAAACGCGAGCTGAAACGGGGTTACAAGATTGATGATGTCACGCCATCCACGCGACGCCGTGCTCGCGTGCCGACGATGGGCAGAAAATTAGGGATTCTGCATGCGTCGTTCGAGCACAAGCTGATTGAATAACATGTGCAACTCATATAATACCCCCTACAACAGACATATCTAGACCGGGTGTACCAAGTAGGCCCTACTCGTCATCATCCAAACTATAGTTCTTCTCGATGTCTGAAAGCAAACTGAGGAACTCAAGCAGATAGCCTTCCGCTCTAGCCACACCGGCTTCCTCTTCCCCTTCATTTTCGGCTTTGAGTTGCACCGTATCCAGCAATCCCGATGCCACGTATCTGACGCAGTTGACCAAAGCGGGGCCATTGACGGCTAAGCACTGGATCGGTATCGTGTGCAGCATAGTGAGCAGGTCATAGTAGAGACTTTCTTTTGATGCTGCCACGTAGTCCTCGGTTCCCTTGAGTGGCTTCTTCGACGTCGATAGCCCGCTTAACGGCATCCCGCCAATCTGCTTGAACTCGTTGGAAGGCCGCAAATTGTCACCTAGCGCCGATGCCGCCTGGAGACGTAGAAGATCGTTCTGATACTGGAGCAATACGAACGTGACGCAAGCTTTCGTCGCGTAGCAATTTGCTTGCTGAACGAGAAAGGCATTGCGAGCGTGTTCGCGACTCGCTTGCGGGTCGAAGAAAAAGGCCTGTAGTTTTGCTGAAGCCTCGACGTCCCATCCTCCGGCCGGACTGTCGAGAAAGCAAGGACATGACAGATCAGGGACCGCTCTACCATGTACTAGAACTCTCCCGCTTACCTTTGAACCCTGGAATCTAGACCCTCTTTCAAACGCAACTGGGACGGACAGTCCTTCATCACATTTGTGACCTCGTCCAACATGATTGACACCTCTTCGAGTCGCCGCTGAAGACGCACTCCTGTCGGCGGGTCTCTCTTGTCTTCTTTATGCTTGGTGATAGCTCGGCCTCCCACTGCATGTCAGAGAAGCGGGACAGATGAGATCCAGCATCAAGGTAGACGTCTCCCTGTCACTCACGACAATGTATGCGAATGCTAGCATTGAAACCAGTAATGACACTAGTCATCCCTTCCGGTTGTTGCAGGTATCTCGTCTCGGTGATGTAATCGTCATCCCTGAATCGGAAGGGGTGAGGAATGCCGAATGCGGCTGGTGCTGTGCAAACTCACAGCTCCTCAGGTAGACGCAAGGAATAGCACTCCTCCTCTCGCATCCGGATCGGTCGACCAGAAAGAACCGACTCTGATTTATCCGCTTGGAACAAGAGGAAGAATATTCGGCGCCGCATTTCTCGTTCGATTGGATCTGCATGCCAAATCAGCCGAGTAAAACCCGCAAAGCAAGGCGTCGTGCTTACTCAGATATGTATAGGTCTGAACGAGTAGAAGGAAACGAAAGAAGTCAGGACCCGGCGACGGGACTGATTGATGTTTGAGCCACTGATTGAGCTACTGACTTCTTCCTCATGTAATCGCAAAACAGTGGCCAGTGCTTGAGCCTCGCACAACGAGGTATGGCATGTCGCGATCTCGCCACGGACGTAATTATACACGCTGTGAAGAGTTAGGGTTCAGCTGGTGAGTCGGTCAGCGTGGAGAGAGGGACTTACGCATCACTGTTCCCAGACAATGACAGCCGGACCCGGCGATTAGTCTCCGCTAGATAGGCTTTTTTCCCCCTGCTTACAAGTACCGAATAATTACTAGAATGACGAAGATCAGCAGCGGAACGTAAATGTAACAAGTCCAAACAGACATACCCGCATTCACCGTGAAATCCTTGTATCCACCAATACTCCAATTCCTCCCCGCAACATGACACCGATACGCAAGATCCTTTACCTCCCGTCTCGTGAGGGGTACAAACGCCCTCGGCACCTGAACCAACGTGCTCATCACCGTCGTCAGGACCAACGCGGTCCACTCCCCTTGTCCCGGCTCCATTTCGCGTTGCCGCGCAAGGTCTTGGATGAACGTCGGCTTGTGCAGACACGGTGTGAGTGGGTAGACGTAGTCGAAGAAAAGGTTGATGATGTGGTGGAGGAGAGGGCGGGGAATGATGGCGTCGAGAGGATTGACGTTGATTGTTTGATATGTTGGTAGTTGCGCTCCCGCGGCGCTATGACGACTATTCATGATTTCGTCCTTCTCGTCACGTAGGCGCCCATCCAAAGAGCCTCCTGATAGGCCATATTGCGGTGTAGGACCATTATCCGCCGCCCGATGCTGCATATACGGCGCTCCGACCTCGCCCAAAGTCTTGGACGTCAACGTGTGTATCGGTAGATTGACAAGATCCTCCGTTCCTCCGGTACTGGGGTTCCCATGGACGGCCGCTGTGCTGTGCGTCGCAGACGGCTGCAGCATGAAATCCCGGTCGACGAGGCCGCCGGGGGACAGGTCCAAGGAAATCCCTCCCGCAACCGCGTTGTTCATCGCGTCCGGCATGATGGACGTTGATGCTCCGTGCGGATAGAGAGGAGGGGCGAAGCCAAAGGAACTATCATCACTTGGTGTGGCATAATACGCTCCAGCTCTTCCCTGATCGACGCGATACGCTGTCTCTGGTGCTATTTGAGGGTTGAAAGGGTGTAGTCCATGACTATGCGAGTAGGTTGTTGCAAGGCTTGGACGCGTGCCGTTCGACACTGCAGAGTGTTGCACAGAGGTATCCGGATCTGGTCGAAGGCCATATGGCGTTTCACTCGGCAGGCTGGGGATATGGTTTGCTACACCGGAAGAATGACGTTGTACCAGCGTCCCGGGTCGCGGAATGGGATTGTTGCTGATGGAAGTGGCTTGCTGGGTTAATTGCAATTCGGAATCCAGATTCATAAATGGAGTTGGCGTGAACGGATCTTCCGACATTCCGGTTTCGGCGACATATTTCCTTTCGGAGTGATTCGAGATCGAGTTGGTTTTTCGTCGCATATCGCCATCGGAAAGAGTCGTCCTGACAAACGACTCGCTGTTCGCGTTGTTACCGTCATTATAGTTTTGAAGACCCGAATCGTAACTCTGATGCAACGAACCCAACGCGGGCCTCACTCGATCCATCGACCCGTCCGACGGCCCCTCGCCGGCATGTTCCAGCTCATGGCCGTCCCTTCCCTTGCCCTTGGCTTTCCTCTTCTCCGCCACTGCACGACTCGACGCTTTGGCCGTCTCGAAATCCACTTGACTGGGGAAACTCTGCCCGTTCTTTTGCGCTTCGGAGAGTCGACGGAGGTAGAGGTTTGGCGGGCCACGTTTTCGGGGTTGGTAGATGTACAGGCATTCGATGCCGAGCTGATGACATTGCTTGCAGGGCAGACGAGAGGCGTTGGGTTTCCGATCGGCGTCTTGAGCGGAGGAATCCTGTGTACCCGAAGCTGCGGCGGATGATCCTGATTCTTCAGGTGTCAAGGGTGAGCACTTGACCTTTCTCAGACGACAGGCATCCTGTGGATAATCCACAAGTCGAGATCAGTCGCCGTTCCAAACGTCACGTAGTTGACAATCTCGAGGAGTGGGACTCACACAGCTCTGAGACTGCCTCTGCTTCTTTCCATCTTTTCCGTCTTTTCCCTCAGCCTTCATGGTTGGCTCGAGGCATCTGCGTTTCTATTCCAAGGTGCCGATAGATGGAGAAACAGGTGGGAGTGGAAGATTGCTGTGCACTAGATGTCAATCACTGCAGACAATGCAAGCCTTGACAGCTGCCTCAACTTGCCTGAAAAGCTAGAAAAGGTCACCCGCGCGGGGCTCTCGAATCGCACCCGGACCGGCGGCGTTCTTCCACGTGGGCAACGCCGCTCATCAGGAGAGCTTCAGGAATATCTGTTCGAGGTTGAGGAGCTGGTTCAGGGTTCCATCAGACGGTGTCGAGCCATCTCGAACATCAAGCGCCTTGTAGAAGTATACACAGAATAGTACGCGTCTGTATTATATTTCATTGCAAACATTGCCCATGCCTACAACCCAACCTGTCGCCCCTTAATT
Source organism: Naganishia kalamii (assembly GCA_022813745.1). NCBI lineage: Eukaryota > Fungi > Basidiomycota > Tremellomycetes > Filobasidiales > Filobasidiaceae > Naganishia > Naganishia kalamii. Next base: position 23,366 of record JAKLLX010000019.1, on the reverse strand, counting down.
CCCACTCAACCCTAAATTCCTGCCCATCGTATACCACCACCGCTGCATCCATCCCACTATACCGACAAACTTGTTCTGCCGATACAGGCCATACAAAACGGCCAGCACGCCCCCCGTGGCACCGGCGATCCCGACGTACGTGACGATCGTTTTCCGATTCAGGCGACCAGACGATGGACTGCGCGGAAGGGACGTTGTCGGTTCGAGGGCGACGCGGGTGACGGTCGTCCAGAGATTTGGCACGGGGCCTGGTGGGGAAGTGGTTAGTGCATTATCATGCTGATGCTGGATTCAGACGCACCAAGCTTGACGCTGACGGACATGGGCACAGGCAGTCCCAATCTGCGTGCATACACGTCCGGCTGCACTTCATGCCGCTGCTGGGCGAGGTCCATATCGGACTTTGTAGCGACAAAGACGCTCGGTATATGGTCGAGCGAGTATTGTTGCTAGAACGCAGAGCAGCGAGAAATGAGAACCGATGCAGCGCAGAGGGTAGCTTTAAACTCACCCGAAGATTAGAGATATACGAGAAAGAGTTCGTATCGCTCGAATCATACACGTAGATCAAGACATCTGCCAAGTCAAGCTTTTTCTGATTGCGTAGTGCCTCGGACTCGTACTTTGAGCCGAATTCTTGCAGCTATTCACGCAACACATCAGCGAACATCACGGAAGGCACCAGTCTTCCTTCCACTTACCACCAGATACTTTTCCCCGCCTCCCATCTCTACCGAATTCACCACGCTCACCGTCTTACTCGTCGGCTCATACCCACCATACCCAGCTCCCCCAGGACCAGCCGCATCGTCGCTGCCGCCGCGATATCGCTTGTTCACAAAACTCCGCAACAGCGACGACTTGCCTGACCCCGCGGCGCCGAGCACGTAACAGAGGAAGACGTTTCGGGTGACTTTTTTCTGCCGACGGTCTTGTTTTCTCGTGCGGGTTACTTTGAGCGCTGTTGTCGTGGGTTTATCCAGAGAAGAGGGTGAAGAGGCGTAGCCGAGACTGTGGGAGACTGAGGTTAGGGTGCGACATCAGCTAGTTTGTAGATGGCGACTTGCTATGCCAGGTACGCCAAAGTCGTCCGATGGTCCAGCAGTGTTGTCATACTGACAAGGGCAGGTGTCAGAAACAAAGTTCGAGCCAAGCAGCCAGCGTCTACTCACCTCCACTGCGCCAGCCAACCCTGCAGCGTTACTTTCCCATTATCATCCGTAATCGTCGTGTCCGGGAAGCCCTGAGGTATCCACGGATTACCGGGGGAGGTGGAGAACAGTTCATCCAATTCGAGTTGCGATAGTGCTCCGTCTTGATCCTGGAAGAGGAGCATCTAAGCTTAGCGATGATGGTACACCTTCAAAGAATGAGGACCTACTCTATCATAAGCTTCAAAGATATCGGTGAAGAACTGGTTGCCCAGAGGACTGAGCTCCACTGAGCAGTCGTACGGCACATCGAATCTACAGGAGGGATTGCTTATCAGCCCCGTCGAAAGCATTGATAAAAAGACTCACCTCGGACTGAGAACTTCCTCGGTCAGATCCAGACTTTCTCCATATCCGAACTTGCGCAAGACTGTCCATGTCGTTTCCATTCGTCCCTGTTGGACAAAGATGGTATGTAGGTACAGGAAACCCAATTCGGTGATGCCTTCCGACGGCGTAGTCGATGTTGTCGCCATGTTTGTCAAGACTGGCTGTACGCAAGACGGGTCATATGACCGGACGAGATCCAAGATTCCCTCAAGCTCCTGTAGCTGAAGGGGCGCGGAAAAGCATTTTTGCTGTCGACGAAGAAAGGAGTAAGCTATCGACCTTCGTGTGGAGCCGGCATACTGACCTGGAATTGATTCAGCTCCATCGCATTCAAAAGCCCGTCCTTGTCCACGTCAGACACTTTGAATATCCGCCTGAGCGCTTCAGTACATTTCGGCTTGAGGATATGTTCTCTCGAGTCGTAGAGCGGTGCGGTAGGGTGAAGAACGGCTTTCTGGGCAAAGTAGAACACCTCCGAAACGTTCAAAGGAAGTCGAGCAGAGCATTCCACGACCGTTTCGATTTCCTGTAAAGGATACGATGTCAGCCTGATGTCTGTATGCAGATGCAGCGAGAACTGACCTTGAAGTCCCTCATGAGTGGTGCAATCTCCTCCTCCAGAGCTTCATTGGTTACCGCACCACCTCGCAAGTCTATCTTGTTCCCCACCAAGATGACAGGGACCTGCATACCGGTTCACGATATATAAGCGGCGTTTCGTGAGCACGAAACTTGCGCACATACGTTGACTCCCTCTCTCCTAAATAACGGCAACCAGTATTCCGCTACCCGCTCGAATGTGCTTGGCTCTGCAATCGAGTAGACGAGGCAGATGACATGAGCGCGGACGAGCTGGGATATGAGATGATTGCGGGAAGGGCCGTCGGCTGAAACAGGTGGTCAGAATCAGTACCGGGTCCAGCTCGAGCTGATCTCTGACTCACAGGACGTGTCCACGATCGTCGTTGTAACGTTCTCCGGAGTCACTTCTGGGGGAATCGTGACTTCCGGCACGACATGCTGGACCTACGATATCAAGTGCTGATGAGCTCGATGTGACATGGATCGCAACCGAAGTCTTACATGTTGGACGAATGATTCCTTTATGAGACTGGTGATAATCGTGGATTTCCCGACACCATCTGCGGTCACAATCAGCGACCAAATTGAGGTATATCATGCAGCAGAGAGCACACGTACCGTCTCCCACCAACAATATCCTAACGGTATCGCGTCGCGGCATCCTGTAATCCGTTGGGCCGTGATCGTGTGAGCTCTGGTCTCGGATCTTACTGTCGCCCGAATATGGCAAGGAGGAAGAGGGAGATCTGTACGGCCTTTTGCTGGGTGGTTGACAACTGCCTCCAACGCTTTGCAGTGATTCTAACCGTTTCAAACAGGTCGACGCATATTGATACTCGTAATACATACGGCTTGGACGCTGATGATCGAGCCGGAACAACGGAAAATCGCTTGCTGCCGCGCTAATTTCGGCCTGAAACGCGTCCACTGAGCTGTCCACTATATCGATATCGCGTCTTGACATCCACTATCCGCTGCCTCATGCCATAGCACCGGGACAGGAGCCTACTCTCAAGCCATGACTACTCCGATGGGCGAAATCTATACAATGGCCCCTTACCAGCTCTCTTCGCCTCCCCGAGTTCCGCTCATAAACATATCCTCGATGTACCTATCCGCCTCTTCCCTCGAGAGTTTCCCTTCGCCTGATTCAGTGGAAATACTCCATGCTACTGCGGCTCTCACGGCTTTGGGCATTGCGTTCGATGATCTGTAAGAGTACAGTCAGCCAGGAAACTGACTAACAAAGGCGGAACTGACCCTGAGATGTATATGTTACCTCCGCGATCAAGTATCCATTCCTTGATCATCTTTGCGTCCGTCTTGATGAGATCCTGCACGTACAGCTTGTCGTCCTGAAGAGTTATCCGAACTCGGTCAGAGTTGAGAGCTATGTCTTAGCTGCACTTACTTGATCCCGCGAGTATGCTATGCGAACAGTGACACCCGCTCTGCGCATCTCGTCCCATTCGTCTGCGTAGTAAAAGTCTTGCTGCTTGCTTCGGCATCCGAAATAGATCGCCGTATCTGCGGAAGCCCATGACGGTAAGCTTTTCACTCTCAGCATAGGAAGTCAAAAAGCGCACCTTTGGCCGCACCGACACGTATCCTCTCTTCGGCAAACGCCCTCATCGGCGCAACGCCCGTCCCAGGGCCAACAAGCACAACCGGCACGTGCGCCCCCTCCTTGGGCAAGAACAACGTCGGTGCGTCCAACTTGACCGGTATGCGGTACCTCTCTGGCAAATCCCTCAACCAGCTGGATAGTAATCCTTTCCGGCGGATCTTCAGGTTGGTCTTGTATTCTACCAGACCGACGAGCAGTTGAATTTCCCCTGGATGGACCTAACGGGGCAAGATATGAGCTGAAAATTCGAGGTCCGATAGAAGCACGATCTACCTTTGCGGATGACGCTATTGAGAACTGCCTTCTCCGCAGTGCCGGCAAGACTTCCAAGATATGACTTAGCGGAATCTTGGTCGACCGGAAATCCGCCAAGGTCTCCAGTATCGTCCTTCTTGACTTTGTGGCATACGTATGGATCTCGTCCTGTCAATGACAACCGCATTCATGAGCTCCCATAAGACGCCCTCCTCGGAACCGCCAGAGCTCACCGGATCCACCAAAAATTCCTCCAACCTCTCCTTCTCCAATTCGCTAGTCGTGAATCGCGCCATCCACTCAAAGAACGATTTCCGCGGCGGCTGCCGCACATCGACGTGGTCACGCAGTATGCGTCGGAGAGTTGTTGGCTTCTGGCGGGGTAGGTGTAGCGGGACGGTTTGATCTGAGAAGCGCGACCGCTCAGTATTCGCGCGAAAAGCAATACCTGAGGCGTTGGCGAGCTCACCGGCATCCAGAGAGCGTATCACGAATGGCTTGTCTGCTGCATCTTGGAGCCCGTTGAGGTTGAGGAACGTCTCGATCTCTTCCTCTGTCGTCTGTGGCTGTAGCGAAGCGATTGAACCAGGTTGATACCTAGAACACATATAAGCACAAGTCTCGCGATACCGACGGTGCTCAACGCACTCTAACGCTTGTTCCAGCTCCAGATGGATCTCCCGAACATCCTGAAACCATCCTTCGGCAGTCACCCTCTTGTTCCGCTTGAGCCTCGTCCAGACCCATCCAGGCTCGAGCACATCATCGCCATCGTCGAGCGAATCCCCGACTTGCTTGTTTACGGCTGTAGCGTCGCCGTTGGGCGCGGCGACGGCGAGTGTGGTGGATGTGTCGACCATGTCGAGGTGGTATAGCGGCGGTGGTAGGGATGTTACTGGCGAGGGCGTGAATGATGGTGGTGGTGGAGGGTCTAGGAGGGGTAATATTGCACCCATCGTTCTCTCCAGCCATGGCAAGAAGGTCTCTTCAAGACTAGAAAAGAGCGTCAGACAGGTTCAATCCGCCAGAGGACCATACTCTTACCCATCAGGCGCCCGCTCATCACCCCAAGCCAGACACGCCTCGTCCGCATACTCTGCTTCATCCCCATCTCGACTGATATCAAGCTTCCTTTCCAGCTCACTTTCAAGTGAACCGTCATTCGGCCCCTCCCGAGCAGTCAACAGCCTCGCGCCGAGACTGATCATCCGGCGCGCGAGGATCTTTCCGGCGTAACAGAACTTCTCGTAGGACGAGTCGCCGAGGCCGTAGATCGCAAAGTGGACGTCTTTCCGCGAAAGGTAAGCTTCTACACAGCGGCCGATCGAGAGGGAGCGGGGCTTACCTTCCAGAATATCCGGAGGGAGTCCACTACGTAGTAGCGCAGCCCAGAGGGATACCATATCCGGCGGGGGTTGGCCTCGCCCATGGGTCGAGTTGATAAGAACGAGCAAGGGCGTGTGTGGCAGTTCTTGCTAAACGCCGAAACGATAGCAAGGTCTCGCAAGTTAGTCAAAGATGACAGAATATGGGAGAAGCAAAGCTCACAATGTCGAACTCTACCATGCTCTGCACCAAGCACCTCCCACCCCTTCGTCTGATCTCGCGTCCTGTTCGCTCGGCGATATCTTGGGCATTCCCAGTCTCCGAGGCGTATAGGACGAGGATGCGGGATGGCAAATCCTCCTCATCGGACGAGGAGTACGAAGCGGCCATTCTCGTTCAAGGGAACTGTCGGGCAAGGGGCTGAGTCGTGTAGAGTGCGGTAATCTACGGGGCGTCCCTACCTATCTTGTCTGAGATGCAAGTCGATATGACGGTTTCAAGCTGAAACCTCGGGCGGATCCACCTCCACTTTCCCAAATTTCGATCGAACGTCTTACCTTTTACCTTGAAGTATACTCTTTGCCTCCTTACAGGATACCTTTTATCCCGCACTCGCCATCAACTCCAGCCTCAGATTACGACCTTGGCATACTCCTCGGCTCAGCCGTCACCATGTCAAGTCCCACCGCAGACGCCTCAAGAATACCGCCATCCCCAACACCATACGACCCTTCCACCCTGCAACAGCGAATCCACCGAGAAATCGTAGGAATCTCAGCTCTTTCCGAGTTTCTCGCGGGTTTGGGCACTCAAGGCACCATCTCGCCACCTCCGGACTCCACCCCAAACGAAACAACCGATTCCCAGGGAGAGATGCCGCGGCAAGAGCAAAAGACGGAGATGATCCGCATACGATTAGACGACGAGTTCTGGGTCGACATGACCCCGGATCAAGTCACCGAGTTCCTGCGTCGCAAGGAAGCCTGTAAGTGCGCTCGTCACCACCCATCCCTGACCTGTTCTTCTATGGCTTACACCGTTGTCTGGGCCCCTAGCGCTTCAAGCGGTGGAAGAACGACGTGGAAATTTGGCGCAGCTGCAGGAATGGATGATACGCGAGTTGCAGGACATGCCGGGGCTTGCGCCAGAGGCAACGGTTGATCAGGAAGATGCCAGTCAGGACGTGCCCACTGAGAAAGAGGAGATCAATGCAAAGACGGACGCTGTCGAGGCCCAGACGGCAATAGAAGAAATTGCAGATGTTCCATCACCATCAGCTCAGGAAGGGGCCGGCCTGGCCAAAACGACTTCCGCGATATCTTCCGTGCAAGCTCCGAGTCAGTCATCGTCTTTACTAGCACCGACAAGCGACACAGCAAAGAAGCTGGACGACATTAATTCCGCCTTGGCCAAGTTCGGAACGAGTATGGAGGAAGTGTTGAAGCTTGATCCCCAGGCAGGGGATGGGAAAGGCACATCTGCAGAGGGTGTTGAAGTAGGGAACGATGGGACCGTGAGTTCTCTTCGACATGGTGGTGCAAGGGGGAAATGCTGATAAAGCGTACCGCTGATCGTCAGGTGTTGAATGAAGAAGGCCTCCCGTTCCTCGACATCCGGGAAGACCCTTCCGCACACTTGGACACGCAGCAATCAACAGAGACACCAATCCTAAATCCCACCTCGACGCTTCCGGTTGACGACTATTGGTCGGAAGAAGCGATAGAGCGGCGGCGGAGGTTGCGGGAAAAGTTGTTCGCGGATGAGGACGACGATGAAGAGGAGGAAGATGATGATGATGATGAGGACGAGCAGGAGGGGGACGGCAGGCGGGGCGACCCCGCTCGTATCGAAGACGAACAGGATGTCCAACTCGATGCAAAACCAACACCGGCGCAGCCGCCAACGAAAACAACCGTCCTGCCGACACCGGCAATCCCGCTACCTGAACCGGACACCGTGACGCCAGACATTACAAAAGGAAAAGGAAAGTCCGTCCCGCCGAAACGAGGGTTCATGGCGAGGAGTCTGGTCATCGATCACTCGCAGGAGGAAAAGGAGGCGGAAAACCAGATTGAAAATGCAACGACACAGCAGACTGGATCGTCGGTTCCCGCCGCACCTATCGAGCCTCTCTCCGTGTCTGATTCCGTGAACCCCGCCGCTCCTCGCGTCGCTTCACCATCGCCGTCATTGAAGAATCCCGAGGCAGAGGGTCCCGCCTCCGGAGAACGTCGCAAGTCGGTAACCTTCAACCCTCAGACACGAGTTCGTCTATACGAAAAGGGCGAGATCATGCCGAATGCGTCAAGTACCTCGTCTCCCGTCGACACGTCCAGTACTGCGTCGCGCTTCGAAGTGTTGCCCGACGAACAGGAATTCGATAAGGTGAAAGAGGGCTCTGCGGTTCCCGCATCGGTTGCGAAACAACCGGCGACATCGGCATCGAGCACGAAGAGTAAGGACAACTTCGCGTTCTCCGGGTTCAATAAGGGCTTCCTGGACCGAGGGCCATCAAAGAAGCAAGCCGGAAAACCCAAACATCAAGGTCCAGTCGCCCCACTGCTGACCGCGGTTCCGGCACCGGCAAAATCGTCCTCCACGCCAAACGCAGGACCCGCCGTCGTTGAGTCTCCCGAATACCACCAACCCCTTGCACCCGCACATGAAAAACCGCCCCCTCCCAAAAAACAAAGCGTTTTCGCACAACGCAAAGCCGAAGCCCAAACCAAGCGCGAACAGCTGATGAACTTTAGCAGTTTCGACCCTTTTCCCACGCAGCCAGTCGGGACCGGCGCAGCCGCTAGCACGGCCAAAGCGATCGTTCCGAATTCGATGAAGATGGCCGTTGTCGAGCGGCCCGTGGCGGTCGCGCGCGCACCGGAGAAGCCGAAGCCTGCTGCAGGGCCGATCCCGACGGAGCCATCGCCTCAGCAGTTCCCGCCGGCTGCGAAGAAACCGCGTGAGGCGCCTGAAGTTACGTCGGAGAATGCCTCGGTGGTGCAGAGCGGGAAGCAGACGGCGGTGCAGGCGACTGTCATCGAGCGGAAGCCGGTAACGGCGCCCGCGAAACCCGAAACAACCGCTACGTCAAGAGGTACGTTCACGTTTGTACGCGATCATATTACAACCGTCACTCATCCTTTTCACCCAGCTGAAACAGACCTCGCCGTACCGCACGACTCGGACTCGGACAGCCTCGCCGACTTTGAGTACTCTGACGGGGAAGACGCTTTCGACATGGACGAAGCCCTCCTCGCGCGGGAAGCGGCCTTGGCGTACCACGCGAAGCGAAGTGCGCTCGGTCGGAAGGGGTTAGGCGGGTGGACGGGGAATATCGGACCTGATGGGGAGGTCGAATGGGATACCGAGGTAAGTTGTGCTGAAGTTGACCCGCGCGGTGTTTGATTTGGCAATTTTGTAGATTGTGCCCATGTCGGCTGGGATGGAGGAAGCTCCCCCTCGCACGGGCGCCGTCGCGTTCGGCGAACGAATCCTCCCGCCGGGCTTCGACGGTCTTCGCCTGCCCGTTGGCGGCGAGGGTGATGGCGATTCCTCTGACGATGAAGATCAAGCCACCACGACCTCGGATGGGTTTGCGTCCATCTCCCTGCCTCAAGTCATTCCCGCAAGCGAAAACCTCGCATCCTCGATTAAGATTGGAAAACTCGAAAACGGTAACCTCGTCGTACAAGATACAGATGACAGCGACGACGAACCCTCCGCGCCGCAAGCGGAGGAATCCATGACACCGGACGAGAGGCTCGCACGGGACCAAGCGGCCGAGGAGCGTCGACAGCGAAAAGCAATGATCGATCGCTTGCGTAGGGGTGATGTGGCGGAGATGATTCGTGAGGAACGAGAGCAGGAAGACTTGTTCCGAGCGAGCGGCGGGGGGTATGTGGAGCCTGCGCCGGAAGCGCCGCCGGCACTGGAGAGCGCGGCGGAAGGGGCCGAGTGGAAGACGCCGTCTGTTTCGGCTGCGGTGTCAGAGAGGAAAAGGTTGAAGGGGAACAGTACAGTGCGGCAGAAGGACGTCGTCTCAGCGGATGGGATCGTTCCACCAAAGGTTGAGCCCCCGACCGACACAGTAGAGGCTGTGCCGAGGAAGGTATCCAAGTTCAAGGCCGCGCGGATGGCGCGCTCGAGTTGATAACCCGTAGTTCGGGACTATTTATCGTTCATACATCGCATAGGCATGATGTGTTGTTGTATATAACCATCAGCTGTCTCTCGACAGTCATGATATCCATGAGCGATTAGACTGTATGTCGCAGTGCTCAATAGGATTTCCTGCCTCTCGCACCTGGAGGTGCCCATTCAGAAGCGGGACAAATGGCCATTGTTGAATTCTGCGCTAAGGGCAAGACGTCATAACGGCCGAGGTTGGACAGACCATCTGCATATTTCCATATTCGCTCTATTCAAGATTCAAGTACTCTGCGATTCGACATCCGGTACACCACAGCATCACCAGCATGTCTACATCTGCATCAGAACTACGTCAACGAGCCGCTGCGCCGTCGTCCGGCAAGGGCGCGTCCGTCGAGGAGGAAAAGGAAAAGCTTTTGAGGCAGTATAACAACGATGATGGGCATTTCAGTCTGGTCAGGTGCGTTCGTCAGGGCCGTCCACGCTGTTGTCGTGCTGACCCTTCCTACGCCCGTAGAAACTTCCGACTCGCCGACTTGATCACCGTCTCCAACGCCGTCTGCGGAACCCTCAGCATCTTTTTCTGCATCCACTACACATCCCTGACGGCCAACCTATCGACCGCGCCTTCCGCCGAGGCCATTCGAACGCTGTACCTTGCCCACCTGTTCCCGATTCTCGGATTCGGATTTGATGCCCTCGACGGCCGTGTCGCGCGAATGACCGGCGGCGGAAGTCTCCTGGGCCAGGAACTGGACAGTCTCGCTGACCTCGTACGTGCGAGTCGCCTTCCCAGCATCACCTCGAACTAATCCGTTCCTCAGGTCTCATTCGGCGTCGCACCCGCCACGCTCGCCTACACGCTCGGCCTCCGGCTCCCCCTCGACATCCTCTCCCTCCTCTTCTTCGCCTCGTGCGGGCTCGCCCGCCTCGCCCGATTCAACGCCACCGTCGCGCTCATGCCGAAAGGCGGTTCCGGCTCGGTCAAGTACTTTACGGGGATCCCGATTCCGTCGAGCTTAGGGCTGACGGCGTTCATGGCCGCGTGCGTCAAGATGGGCAAGTTTGTCGGCGCCAAGGGGTGGGTGACGTCGGTTGCGAGTGCGGGCAAGGCCGTGCTGCATGGGACGCACGCGGATTGGGCCGCGCTGAGGAGGCAGGGTGATTTGCCGGGCGGAACGGTGGTCTTGTTTGGCGAGCTTGGGGGATTCGGGGAAGTGCATCTCTTGAGCTTGGTGTTTGTCGCTTGGGGAGCGGCCATGGTGTCCAAGACTTTGCGGGTGAGTGACGAGCGGGAAATTCCGTCGACTCTGCTGATGCTCATTCACTTGACAGGTCCCCAAGCTGTAGGGAATGAAGATGACTATACACACAGTGTGTAATACGAAAACGAATATGATATATAACAAATACACGGACGAGTCCATATGCATATGGATTGGCAGACTTTGCGGTCCCGACCATCTCTAGACCTTCATCCGCCGCTTCTCGGACTCTCGCTCATCCTCTTCATCCTGCTCATCCATAAGCGCCTCCCACCACTCGCGGTACTCCTGTTCTTCTACGCCCAGCAACCATCCCAATTTTCGCACAAACTTGACATCCCACCGCGTATCCCACATCTCCTGCCGCACATTCCGAATCTCCTCATTCACCCGCTCCAGCTCTTCCCGCATCGCAATCTTCTTTGCCCGTTCCTCTGCGAGCCACGCTTTCCGCGACTCTTCGTCCATCCGGTCCGCCTCGATCGCTTTCGCGCTCTTGCGTTTCTTCGGGCCCTTGCCGACGGGGGCGTCGACGTCGAGCGACTTGTACTTTACGCGACCGCCTTTGCGCGTGTGGAATTGCCAGCCCGCGCCGTGCGGCTGCACCGGGTACCCGCGCGGGAACCGGTCGCCGCGGTAGCGTTCCTTGCGTTCCGCCTCGGTGTCGGGTTGACGGTCGAGCACGAGCGCTCTGTATTGTTCGTCCGAGATGATTTGGCGGCATTTGACGGGGCGTGCGGGTTCGTCGTCGATCGTGGGGATATGGAATCCCGGCAACGAGCAGAGGTGGGGGGAGTGAATCGTCATCAAGTATTGGCACCTAGAACAAGGATCAGCAACTCGCGCCGCCACCGTGGGTCTGCTCGACTCACGTCGCAATCTCCCTGATGGACGTAATCTCATCCACCCCGCCGACACGACAATGAAACTGCACCTCAATCCTCCTCGGCCTGCCGGTCATATCACAGATCGTGCCCCCGCTCCACTTCTGCACCAGATACCGCCCATGCGTATTCTGCACGAGCTCCACCTCGGCCTCGGGCGCCTCGGCGAGGGCGAGCTCGTACGCCGTCATCTCGAGGTCGACGTAGGGGTCATTTTGCGTGGGCAGGGTCCCGTCTGTGTATGCGGTCAGGCGGTCTTCCATCGTGGCTTGGGAGACGCCGAGGTCGTAGGCTTCATGCTGTGAGGGGTGAGCGGGTGAAGAGGTGGGAGGGGAAGGGGCTTACGTTTGGGTCTTCTGCTGGGGCTGCGCCGATGGTGTGTGGGTTCCCGAGGAGTTCTCTGAACTGTCTGACGTGCGAGCCGTGGCAGTATCTGCGATGACAAGATATATCAGCTCCGATTTGCGGTAGTTTGAGAATACTCACGCATAGGTAAACCACCCTGCTCGATGGTACAGACACTTTCCGTTCAAATGATCCAAACTACGCATACATTCCACCGGATCCACCGGCTCCAGCGCCCGTTTCGCCACGGCGCTCTCATTCACGACGGCCTTTGGCTCGAGGCTCTTCAGCGAGGGCAACATGCACAGCCAATCTTCCAGTCCCGGTGTCTCGTCTTTCCGCGACGGGAGCTTGAGCTGGGATAACCGAGGGAACATGTCCGTTGAGCGTGGGGCTGCCGGAGGCTGGATGGTCCACTTGAAGGTGCGGCCTTCGGCGTCCCACGAGTCGTACCGATCCAGACCGATAAACACGTCGCCGAGTTCCGACACATCCACGGGCCCCCTTTGACCTTCGTATATCGAGACATCATGTCGCACCTCTTCGGCACCTCCTGCCTTTAGCAGCTCCCGCCAACTGTCGGCTTCGGCGCGAGTGATTGGGTACTCGTTGAGGAACTTGATGTGTACGCGGGGCGTGGCGTGCATGTCTATCGGATGATTGGAGATGGGCCGGTGCATCAGGGCTGATTGGGCGAGTGCCGGACATAAGAGGGCAAGCACGAGACACGCTTTGCGGCGGGTCGGCGAGATGTGCGTCATGGTGTTGTGTTCATGTGTTCGAGGTGTTTGAGGGGAGAAGGATGAAGAAGTATGTTGTAGGGTGAACTCATGTCCAGGATTGCTCATGTCTTACGTGGAAACCGATCGACTAGCGCGGATACGGAAGGTGACCTAAACTTCTAAACTTGTCCTGATTCCCTGCTTTCGTCCAGACAGCTGTCCAGACGTCATCTCCTCGACGGTGAACAAGGAAAGTTGCTGGCCTATAGGTGCTGTAGGCGTCAAAGTCGCCCAAATTAAATTCAACCGGAACCCTAGCTTGGAGAGGCTCAGCGGTGTCCTTGCTCGTTACATGGCATGCGCCTTCATATAGCCGAGTTGCATTCTGTTCCCTGCCGACTGCAGGGTTCCACAACCCTACGCCCACGGACACAATCAAAACTCCCCACTAGCAACTCCCTCACATGTACCCCACCCACGTCTTCTTCGGCACCGGCTTGCACACCGGCCCGCCCGTCCACCGAATCCAACAACACGCTTCATCCAACAACGGCTTGGCCGGGATACGCCACGTGCCCGTGATCTTGACGACGAGCTCCCAATCGATCGTCACCCGAGTCCGGGACCAGTCGGTCAGGTGTAGTTCCTTTGCGAGGCGCTGTTCGGCCGGGTTGTGTGTGTCGGATGATGGGCGGGGTAGGCGGCGGTGGTCGAGGACGCCGAGGGCGTCGAGGAGGCAGAGAAGGTCGTCGGCTTTCAGGTTACAACCCCGCGCGAGTTCTTCCACCGTCATCGACGCAGTCAACGGCACCTGCTCCTCTTGCGTCTCCATTTCCTCCTCGGTCGCTTTCAAATCTAGCAACCCCATCAGCTGATTCCCACATGCTGCTCAGCAGGACTCACCTTCATAGTTCAAATACTCATCCCCCTCCAACGCATCCCTCAACACCTTCTTTCTGCGCTCCCACACGCGCATGTACGTGTCCACCTTTTTCCCCTGCCCCTTTGGCGCGTCCGCGTCCCCCTGCTCAAGCAGCCGTTGAATAACGTACCGGACGAGCATGGCCATCCACAGGGACTCGTAGCTCCGTGCGCCGAGGAGTGACAAGGGCCGTTCGGGCGTTCCCGGGTTTGGTGAATTCTTCGTCAGGTGGTAGCCTGTCCGCGTATGAGTTGTATTCAGGTTGACGGTGGGCAGACTTACTGAATTCCATCAGCAATCGACCGAATCCGGATTGCTGGACGTGTGGAAAGACGAGGATGGTGGCGAGGTTAAAGTCATCGATGGAGAATTTTTCCTGTCGCAATATTCATCAGCCGGGCGTGTCATCGGTCGAGTTCGCTGGACGTACTTTGCAAAAGTACGCTATCACGTGGTCACGCTTTGGATGGGAATCCGTCAAGACGTAGTAGTGGAAGCTTTCGACCTGGAGACTCGTCATTTAGCTCGTGAAAGGGGACCTTTGCTGTGTCCCGAAAAAGACGCACATCAAAGCATATTGACTAGCAGAGACGCCACAGTCAGCAACGGGCACGCATCAACCACGAGCGACATACCTTGTGATCGATAAACAACTTGCCGAAAAGACTCAAATTCTGACAATATAGCTACGCGAAACCGCTATCAGCCCTCCCGCCCTACCAATCAGCAACAAAGACTCACCTTGTCGACCGCGCCATCAATCTCCCAGATCCCCCAATTCGCCTTTTCATACACTTTCCGCCCCGGCGGGAAGTTTACCGCGCATCCTTTCTACACGACCCGAAATGGAATGTGAATACCGAGAATCGTGCACGAGGAGACGCAGGGATCTGGGTGACGTACGGTGTGCGTCACGTATGCGGATTCCATCGGCATGTACTTGAAACACCGATCGCAGACCCACAACGAGCGATTCGGCGCTTCCGGCTGCGTTTCATTGCGGTTAGGTCTCGACTGTCCCAGTACTCGAGGTGACTCTTCACGACGTTCATGCCGTTTAGAGTTCTGCGCCGGTCTGGCGGGTCTCGCGGGCTTGGACCGGTCCGTGGCCTCGGGCGTGTAGTCTTCGTCTTCCGAGTCGTCGTGTATCTCCTTTGGTATTTCTTCCTGAAGTCGAGGTTTACGGGGTCTGTAGGTCTGCACCGGTCTGTCCGGGTTGCGCGGCGCGAATTCCTCGAGAGCCAAGTGTTGATCCTCGAGCGCCGTATCGACACCTTGCAACGCCTCGAGCGGCACTCCAGTACCTTGCCTCACGTTGATCGATACCTTTTCCACGTCGCCGTGTCCATCCGTCGACCCGGGCACTTCCAGAGACCGTTCCCTCCGCCGGATGCCCGTTCCACCGTTGATGATCTTGAACACGCCATTGCGTATCCCCGGACTACGCACGTCCGGCTGCGCCCGCCGGCTCGACGAGTGCTTGGATTCTATTCTTCTTGATGTAGTTTCCGTGTCGTCGGGCTTGATCTCCGGATACGGAGAGTGGTAGCTACCGCCGCGAAGAAACGATGAGACAGGAGAAGCTCAGGGAAGAGGAAAGGCGCTTACACGGGCTTCAAGACGTGTTCCGCGAAAACGACCCTCTCAAAGTTCACCGGCTCCTGTTCCCCCGTCGCTCGCTCCTTGACCCTCCGCCCAGCGACCCGCGGCTCAGTGCTAGTCCCCGCACTCAGTGACGTCCCGTCGAGAGAATTGGTTTCGGATTCAAGGTCGTACCCCGAGTTGTACCGGCGTGCGGTGACGCGCGGATCTTCGTGGAGCGGGTGGGAAGGGTGGAACCATGCGTACTGCGGAGGCCGTGTTTCGGTCGAGCCATTGGTTGAGTGAGGTTTCGACAAGTCCTAAACAGGAGGCATAAACTTGACTTGCCCCGAACTCCAGGACCGCGTGGGAGACGACAAGCTCACCTCTTCCTGCGCGACCCTCCTCCGCTTCCCATTCTCCTGCACGACAAAGCCCTCGCGAGCACCGCTCTGCAGCTGTCGCTTGTTGTTCCCGCGCACAAGGCCGTCCTGCGGCCCGGAAACGATCGTGCCGGGGGGAAGGGTCTCTTTTACGTACGCGACGCATTGGGAGAGCCAGTCCATTGCGTGGGCGAGAGACGTGGTGTGCTGTCGTAGGTGAACGCGATGATGAAGAGGTGGTGATCCAGAAGTTGGTGAGGTCAATAAGTTGTTGGCTTTTGGCTGGGTTGATTTGTATCCGCCTTGTCGTGGTATCACATGAAGACAAATGACGAATGGAGACGGTCGTGAATCGAGTATGAGTATCATCATCGCCACCTTCCCTCACTCTCATACCGCACCAATAACACAACAATGTGCGGCCGCTTCGCACTCGGCGTACCCGTAAGTCCCATCACCGTACCGCAGAACAACGCTCGAACCTATTTCCTGTTCCCAGGCGAGCGAAATCCGCGCCGGAATCGTCCACCATTTCCCCCGCATGCTCAACAACCCGCGCGCGGCCGCCCGTCGTGCCCGAGCAGGCGCAGAAGAACGCGTCCGTCGGGGAGAGGAGCGCCAGCGACGGAGAGGGCGCGGTGGCGCGGCGGGGAGGGGTGCTGCCGCGCAGGCTTCGGCCGCGCGATCGTCTGCGCGGGAAGAGGTTCCGCCGCAAGAGTTTGAGGAGGAGGACGAGGCGTATGAATGGCCCGCGTCCGATGAGGACGTCGCTCCCGCGCGAGGAGGCGCAGAAGAGGATGAGCAGGCTTTGGGTGCGAGGTTACATTGGGAGAACGAGGAGCGGTTCCGCCAGGGAAACTTCAACGTTGCGCCGCGTTCGAACGGCGTCGTTCTACGACTTCGGCCTAGTAGCTCTGACCTACGGCTCCGCGGAGGCGGAGAAGGTGGAGAGGTGGTCGAGGAAAAAGAGAAGGAACGGGGTCTGCTGGATATCGGGGATCAGGAACTTGTCATTGAAACTATGTGAGTTCGTTTCTTGTGAATCGGGAAGGTTTCGCTAATGATGTCCCGTAGGCAATGGGGACTCATTCCGCATTGGTCCAAACATCCGCCGTCGGGACCGCTTAATACTATCAATGCAAGGTCCGAGAATCTGATGTACGTTCGCCAAGTAAAGGAGAAATACATGCGCTGATGATGCGGCAGAGATAATGCAGGCGGGATGTGGCAGTCTTTGAAGGGACCAAAGCGATGCCTCGTCGTCGTTCAGGGGTGAGTCAATCGGCAATACCCGCTTCGTCACTCTTCAACTCGATGCGCCAGATACTACGAATGGCAAAAGAAAGGAACGACCAAAATCCCGCACTTTACCAAACTCCCCTCCGATTCGTCCGCGACACCCCGCCTGATGCTCCTCGCCGGGCTATACGACACGGTCAAATACATCGACTCGCCCGCCTCGGACCCGCCCATCAAGACGTTCACGATCTGCACCACGATCCCGTGCAAGTCGCTCGCGTGGCTGCACGATCGGATGCCGTGTATCCTGGAAAAGGAGGAAGAGTGCGTCAGGTGGTTGGACTGTCGTGACGGTTGGACGGCGGATGTCGCAAAGTTGCTGAGACCTTATGAGGGGGAAATCGAGTGGTGAGTCGTCCGATGCAAGGTCAAGTCGACATCGTCGCTGAACAAGGTGCGGTAGTTATCCCGTCCCGACCGAAGTCGGAAAGATCGGAAACAACTCGCCGTCCTTTATTCTTCCCGTCAAGGAGCGAAAAGACGGCATCGCAAACTTTTTCAAGAAACAGACGGACGAAGGTGTCTCTGTCAAGCCGGATGCCGTGCACAAAGGCAAGGGTGTCCCCGATGCGAAACCAGTGCTTGGGAAGCGAAGCCTAGAGGGCAAGAACGAAGATCACGGGAGGGGCGAAAAGAAACCCAAGGTCGAACCGAGGGGAAAAGTCCATTCACCGGTGTCCAAGGATACCATCGATGTCGACGTCAAAGCCGAGAAGGCCGCCAATCACAAATCAGCCGTCCCCTCGAAACGGGAAGAGCAAGAATTCGAGCTCGGCATCGGCGACGACTCGAACGCGCCGAATCCGACGACGCCGAGCAAGGCCAAGGGCAAAGCGAAGCAGGAAAGTCCGTCGGCGGAAGTGACGGTCGTTTCGCCGAGACAGACACGTTCGAGTGCGAAGAAGGCTTTGCCGAAGCAGGAGAGCGGGGAGACTCCTGCTCGAGGGAGTAGGGACACGAAAGGCAAGCCAAAGGTGGAAGACGCAGAGGAGGTGCAGGTCCTGTCTCCCCCCGAGACGCCCCATGCTACAAAGGGCAAATCGTATTCGAAGACAGGATCTGCAAAGACGGCACAGGCGGAAACCAAGGTGAACAAGAGCGAGATTCGGAGCACAAAGGCCAAGGGGGCGACGATTCGAGGCGGGACGGGTGAGGAGGGTTTGGAAAGCACTGTCAGTACCGGCTATGTTATTGTGGTATGGAAAGGATGCTGATCCTTTGGAAATGATAGCATCAGACGAGACTGGACGGGTTTCTAAAACACGAAGACTGAGCTTTGTAGCGCACCTTCGATTCCTTTTGTACAATCGTTGTAAAACAGCTTGTAAAACCTTGGCTCCCCGGAGGAGAGCTCTTCTGTTACTTGCCATATTGCGTTGCGAAGCTGGGCACCAACAGGAATACGCGGGAGTCTTTGTATGTGGAGCCATCGTCGATGGCTCCAGCTATCGGTCTCGCCTTGAATCAAGCAAGGATTCTGGCTCAAACTACCGGCTGCTCCCTGCCAGAGCCATGGGCAAGAGATGTTGCTTACCTTTGCGATAACTCTGACTTCTGCCACTGTCAACCGGTCGAAGCAAGTTACTGACCGGGTGAACGCGTGTGTCTCAGACGGATAGGAGCAACCCGCTGGTGATCGAGCACGCATCCCCCGACTTTCCTCTGCTTCAAGTTAAACATCCATCGAGCCTGCCCGGGCCTCCTTGCTTTCACCTTTTCAGCATTATACAATGGCCGTCATATCGTCCAAGTCGGTCGTGTTGACCGTCTTCATAGCTCTCGTTCTTGATCTTCTCGGTGAGCACGCTCCAAACCTATCCTCGCGCCGGTACTGATTCGTCACCCTTTAGCATTCACCCTGCCCCTCCCTCTCTTCCCCCGCCTGATCGATTTCTACACCGTCCAGGAATCTAATGACCCTACTACGCTCCTCGCGCGCTCCCTTGCGTTCTTCCGGTACGCCCGAGCGAGTCTGACGTCGTTCGCGCCGGGGACCTATACCCCCAGCGGGGTGGAGGGAGGTGGGATCACCGCGAACTATAACAAGAAGTGGGACGTGGTCTTGTTGGGAGGGGCGATGGGCTCGGTGTTTAGCTTGTGTCAATGTGTTATCTCGCCCTTTCTCGGGACCCGTGAGTTTGCCGTTGGCGAATCATCGTGGATTGAACTCACTGTCCATTCGTCCGGACTCTAGTGTCGGATCGATATGGCAGGAAAAAGGTGCTTCTGGCGACGATGGTCGGGAACATTATCTCTGCTTTGATCTGGCTACAGTCCACCACGTTTGCAAGTATCACCCTGATATCTTTCCTCTGAGAAGTCCGTGCTAATACCCTATCTTCCTTGCAGAGCTCGTATATGCTGTCAAGGCTAGTTGGAGGACTCTCAGAAGGCAACGTCCAGCTCAGCACGTACGTACCCGCATATCCCGGATTCACTGGTCAACTAAACAATTCCCTTCCTTAGAGCGATTATCAGCGACGTCACCGACGCCAATACGCGCTCCAAATCCCTCGCCCTGATCGGCCTCGCCTTCTCCATCTGTTTCACATTCGGGCAAGTTCACTATCACTGCACCAGAATCTCGCTAATCCCATCTTCAGACCCTCCCTCGGCGCGTACTTTGCCTCCCAGCCCCTCCCCTTATCCAGCAAAGTCGCCTCTGCACGATGGAACGTATACGCTTTTCCCGCTGCCATCTCCGTCGCCCTGTTGGCCCTCGAGACGGTGTACCTGGCGGTCAAGCTGCCCGAGACGAGGGACTACAAGCGGGTAAAGGGAGAGGAGAAGACTGTGCCCGGAAAGGCAGTGGTGAAGGAGAGTGTGGAGGTGAGGAGGAATAGGTTGAGGACGTTGGGGAGGTTGCATGGGTTCTTTTTGCTGTTCTTCTCGGGCGTGAGTCGCAGTCGAAAAGTGTGCAGTGACGCTGGGCTGACAATCTGCATAATTAGGCCGAATTCACCCTCACGTTCTTGAGCGAGTCTCGCACAATACCGCTTACTCTCACCCGCTGATGGAGAACCCCTTTGACAGCCTACGACCTATTCCACGCAACCAACAAGCAAAATGGCATGCTACTCTCGTGTACGCCTCCCTTTTCCTTTCGCAAACTACAACTCACACCCTTTGCAGACATCGGCATCCTCTCATCCCTCCTGCAAGGCGGCTACGTCCGCCGCGCCCTTTCCAAGGGCAAGATCACCGAATTGACATTCACCGCCCAAGGCATCACCAGCTGCATCCTCGCCCTCATCCTGATGGCCGCGCTTCCTTCCCTTAAAGATTCGGGGCACAGCACTCTCGTGCTGTATACCATCGCGACCTGTTTGGCGTATACGAGCGCGACCTGCGTGACGGGGCTGATGGCGGCGGCGGCGGCGTGCTGTGATGAAGATGACGTGCAGGGCGGGAAAGAGGTGGCGGGGAGGGAAAGGTTGCCGAGGGGACGGGCATTGGGTGGATTCCGATCGAGGGTGAGTCCGCCGTTCTCGACCCTTTGGCTGAGCTGAGAGGGGCCTTTGCTATAGGGTCAACTGGGACGAGCGATCGGTCCGCTCTGGGCAACGACGCTCTACTGGACGCGAGGGCCGTCGTTGGCGTATTCTGTGGCGGCCGGGGCGCTGGCGGTGGTGTGGATCAGTATGCGTGGGATGGTGAAAGATGAGGTCAGAAGGAAGAAGCTGGTCAAGGTAGATTGAGCAGAATTCAAATTGGCACGCTGCATGGTCAATGAAAGAAATAAAAAAAGGGCAGATGCTTGCTGTACTCAGCCAGACGCGTACATGACATCTTCGTCGCCACCTCCGACTGTGATGATGTTACGCGGCTGGACTAGGCGCATGCAACCATTCTGTATAGCATTCGACCTTGATGTCAGGGGTGTTAGATTGTGCGAACATGATCAAGTCGTCCGAATTCTCGTCCAACGACAACGGTTTATCGAGACTGGACGACGCGATCGGATTGCAACATGTCCCGAAAGAGACCGCTTGCCATGGGATTGATCAGGAGCGGCTCGAAAACTGCTGAAGATCTTGCTCATGATGATCCGCTTCGACTCACCTCGAAGCCTTCAAGTAGAAATGCTCAAGTCGAAAAATCACGTTGTCTGAGGATTTGAAGAGAACGGTGCCGGACAGATTGCTGAACGCTTCACACAGTCGGGTTTCTGGTGCTTTGGGTTCCCCATCATCTTCGCTGGAAGAAGCTGGATGAGGTGTTGCAGCGACGTCGCTCATAATGGTATCTTGAATGTCGACGGTTTAAGCTTCGGTAGGGAGATCTGCTGTTGAGATGGTGTCGGAGCTGGTTGTAAAGCAACTTGCCGATTCGGAGGCTGAGAGGAAAGAACGACTGCTGGCAGCTGTTCGAGCCCAAGATTTGGAACGCAACACCGAAAGTCGCCTGCGATATATACCGTCGCAAGTCCTTTCGCCAAATGGCCTCTACAACTCCTATCTCCACTTCCTATGTCGTGCTGGCGATCTCGTGTACTTAGGTTCCCAGGATGACTGGACTCCGCTCGGTTGAGCCGGAGTGTGTCACGCGTCGCGACGAGTGTAAGTCCACAGTCAACGACGAGCCACGGGCATTGCGAGTTTGCGAGTGAGCCAAACTGATTGTCTGAGAGATGGAGAGGGCCGTGAGCCACACTTACTTTCCGATACAAGTCTTGTAATATCGATGAAAGTGCAGTGGCAGGAAGTCGTGAGTGGCGAAAAGTGAAACGTAAGGCGAGCCTCTTCACCGCATGCTTGCCCTGCGAATCCGATCACGGGCAACAAATTACCGGATTTGGGGTCACCTAGCCTCGAGGCAGTTTCATATAGTCATCGCGCAGAGGTCGCCAGGAACCAGACAAAGTGTAACTTACCTGATGGTCAGTTCTCGATGTACACCGTCGCAGGGTTGAAGGCGGGATAAGACTTGTTCGTTGACTGTAAAAAGGTGGACGTCCACGCGTGCGTACGACCAGTCGTCATGTCTCTTTCGATGATTTTGACATGGCGTTGTGTCAGTCTGACACTCTTCATGCTGAAGATACCTTGGAATATCGGAAGCAGCAAAGCTCACCTACGACTTTTGCGCTCAGAAGCGACGAGCGAACAGACAACACCATGTGCGACTGTTTTGGCATAGGCGCGCGCTGTAACTGATCTACCACAGCCCGCGACGTCTCAGGATAAACAGACATGCATCCTCGTGCAGTCCTAAAGCTTGCGGGTTCGATGTCCCAAGAGCACCTGAGCGGAATTTTATTCTCGAGTTCACGGTGATATACAAACGCATCATGGCTTGGACGTGAAGCGACCGATCTTATGCATGTTCCTGTATGATACTATGCTTGATGACCTTTGTACCTTCAAATCGCATATTCGTTGCATATAGCGGAATCCCCCGTCGAAGGCTTCTGACGTTCCCTCCGATGGTATCCTGGACATCCGCGATGTGTGGAACTCCAAGCGTTGCAATATAACCGAGAACCGGCATCACTTTCTGCAGCAGGGACAACAGGCCATTGGGCAACGTTAGTTTGAGCACGATAGCTGCAGATCACAGAAGGGCACCTCACTGACGAAGCACGGCCGGCAAATGTCCTATCTACAGCAAGCGCATGCTGAACAAAGTTATCACCGTCTTCCTTCCAGCTGGTCTGCCTCTTTTCTGTCGGATCGATCCCAAGAAAATCGTGAAAGGTGGCATTATAAGCCAGAACGCCACGGTGACCAAGCCTCAGGCCGAAAAGAAGAGTGATGTTCGAAGAGTTTATTGTGTTCCAGGATACAGAGCGGTCTTCGCGGCGTGTGATAGTCTTGAAGTAGGTAGCTACGCACAACTTGTTCGAACCTTGCTTTCGGAATCCTTGTGAGATCGCGATCTTGATGATCCCGGTTTCCATCGGAGATTGGGTGCATGCCAAGAACAGCGCTTCCCAGGGCTCATCCACTGCATGTGCGCAACAGATCTGGGCGAACCAGGGACGTAATGCATCGAGCTGGTTTTTGTCGACGAGTCGGTACAGCCTTGCAGCTTGTTCCCAGTCTTTCGCCCGATCGAGAACTTCTTGTTGGCGGCCCGTCCTGATTGAGAACATGATATCTAAGTCGGTCGACGTTTCGTCCAACGGCAACGGTTTATCGATACTGGAAGATGCGACCGAATCTTGCAACATGTCACGAAAGAAACCGCTGATAGTGGAATAGGTTAGAAACGCTACATGGCTAACAAGGTGTAGTGGAAAATGATGCAACGCGGACTGACCTCATTGCCTTGAGGTAGAGATCTTCCACTCGAAAGATGACGTTGTCCGAGGATTTGAGCACGACAGTACCAGACACCTTGTTGAACGCTTCGCAGATACGAGGTCGATTCTGTTGTAGTCAGAGATTAACTTGGAATATTCTCTCGGATAACAGTCTATCCAGTCTACAACTCACCTGTTGTAGTCAGAGATTAACTTGGAATATTCTCTGACTCAACAGGTG
>JAKLLX010000199.1:0-23621 GCA_022813745.1 Naganishia kalamii | reverse complement strand
TTCAAATGCAGGCGATACGGTCCCAACTCTGACCCCCGCTCACGCTCCCGTTTTTGCAAACGGGTGAATATGCTTGTTGATTCAGGACTACAATAAAGGCGATCAAGTCCGGGATCAGCTCGTGTCGATAGCGTAAAACAACGAACCATGATTCAGGCAAGTGAACTACATAAGCTCGTTTCGTGGTGACAGAGTCTTCTCTAGCGGTCGCCAATCCGTCCCTATCGCACAACGCTACACGGAACAACCTCCAGCAGCGGACGTAGCACACAGTGTCCGTTTAGAGCGCACTCCCACCCCGCTCCCCGCCCCTTCGAGCCTGACGATGCGACCTAGTATATACTTTTAGAGTCAGATGGGAGGATTCGCAACGAGTATAGAAGACTGATTTTGATTTGTGCCAGTTGGCGACGGCATAGACACCGTGAAGGGATTGTTTGCGGCGGAACGTGTGGGTATTCGGTATTTCGGTATCTAGGGTCGAATATATGGATGGGTTCATGACTAGATTTCCAGCTATGTAGTTTGCTAGATGGGATTCCCGGAGCGTTTCCGACACGCGAGTCGTCTACATACGTAAAGACAAGACTTGGAATAAAAATGTGCCCGCCATGATCCGGAGCGGGAACAAGATTTGTGCTTTTTCTAGTGAATGCGCCTTCGAACAAGTCATCGTTGGCCAAATTCAGTCGCGAATATGGGCATAAATGGATTCCACCTATTCGCACCGTGGCATTGCAGGAGCCGTGCCATTGCAGGATCTTCCCCACACTGGCTGAATCCCAGCTAAATGCTTGTGGATTAGCTAACGATCAGTTCGGTGGGCGAAATATTGTGACCGACTAGCCTGAAAAACTCAAGCTAGCCGATCGCTGCAGTGCTTGTTGCTGCGTTCATGTATAGGGAGTTCACAGGCTATTGACCGACGCTGCATATACTCCAGGGGTATCGCATTGAGCGGTGTCGACGACGAATGTAATTATCGAAAAAGAAATCATGGGTACTAGCACTATACATCTCTGCAGTGTTGTGCCCCACGCGAAATCTCTTCCTGAATCGCTTCAGAGAGAGCATTGTTGTCATCTGTTAAGGATCTGGGTATCTAGCTGTGCGTGTTTCATGCGCGAAGCGTAGGCGATAGCATATCCAATGTCGAGATGGGCCTCTCAGACGCAAGGACAGAGTTGTTCTCCCAGTGATATCATTACCGACTGTGGCTCAATAGGTGTATAGGCATAGTCTGCCGAAGGACCAGCTTTGGCGCCATCCATTATTGCAAGAGCATGCTGATGCTGTCTGTAGTCAGAGCAGCAAAATTTACTGAGCAATGGCTATATATAGATATTGGCAAAGGAGGACTAGCGAATGGAGCCCGTGTACAGAATCTGAGACAGGGGGGCGGCGGGGGGGTTGTCCGATCATAGCTCATGCGAACAACTACTCAACGGACCATCTCGGCTCCAGGACGAGCATAGCATCTAGCGGAACTCAGATGACGACCCTCGACCCACCAGCCCCGTCGCCTTGCGACGACCATTTAGCTGTAACCTGATAGATCTGAGTGCCTGCACTGTGGCATGATTAGAACATATCAGAGCTTAGAATCATCATTTATTCAAAATCGAGCTGATCGGAAACGTTATGTTGAAATTGAAATAGTCGCAATACGTTTCGGGAAACGCACAATGGTACAGGGGGTGTACAAAAGGGACGATGACAAAGGATGGGATTGTCGGAGGGAATGATCAATCGTAATAGCGATATGCCCTCTGGTCCTGGCAGTAAGAAGCATATCTCTGTCTGCCGCGCCTCAAGGCGGTGCAGCTCTGTCCTACCGTCGCTATATATATGGGCCGAACTGCGTGAAGGTTATCTTGTTGTGGCAAGACTTTTGCGACTATCCTCCAATTTCGCCAGTCTCCTGCGAACATCTAACATTCACAAGGCCGTCATCTACACCGAAATGTCTCATGAAAGTCAAAGCGCGGCAGGAAGTGAGCCAACATCGCCATCAGAACCGGCTGATGGGTCTCCAATTCTGGACTGGGGATGGCTCAGGTACACCATGGACGAGGCCATGAAGAGTGCTTTTGAAGACCTATTGCAAATTGTCACCAAGAGTGGAGAGAAGAGGTCCACCAATCACCCTACAACCCCGAACGAAGATCTCAGTCCCAACAGTTGGTGCAGCAAGCCGAGTACAAAGCATACCGCCACCGATGTAGCGCTGTCTGAAGTCTTTGTAAAATGTGCCCGAACAATCCGCGCGCGACTGGCACAGCGAGCATACTGGCTATCGATACATCCTGAAGAGGTAAGCAGCACTGCAGGGCCGTAGTCTCGTCCGCCTTCGGTGTCGCGAACGGGCGCACTGGCGTGGGAAAGTGAAATTCAGCTTTTGCTAATCTAGACTGCTCGACTGATACCTAGGGTCAGAGTACCCGACCCGCACGACTGGAAGATCTGTCTCGCGCCAAATTCGCTTATATGATAGAGAGGGCCAGAGGAACACACGACAAGGGAAAAGAACTGACGGGACTCGCTATCAGAGAGAGCTTGTGGACCCTTCTACACCACCGGGACAAGTTTTCTGCTGCGGAATTTGGCTCAGACGGGTCACTCTATTCTGATGAAGCCGCGCTGTCGGGAGTTTGCGCGTCTCTCGCGCCGAGCAGTACTTTAGCTACCTCTGCCACGTGGGAAACACAGCCACCACCTTTGAGTATGTCCATAAGTCCAGCATGCGGGAAACCACACCATAGCATTGTCAAACTGATTCCTCCTTCGTAGACTTAACAACGGAACCTTTCCAGTGTGACCGGAATCCAATCGAGCGTTCCCATTATCAAGAGAATGCTTGGGAGTCCTTGTACGGTGGTCCTAGGGCCTTTCCTTTCTCGGTAAATCATTCGGGTTAGCCAGGTGGGGGAAGCCGAGCCCTGGAGAAAAGAGGTCTCCAGCAATGCGCAAGAGAGCACTCTGGATCAGCACGTGTATCTCCCACTTTTGAACCTTGAAAGGCCTGGATCGCTACATAGCTTTGTAGGCTGTGATGTTCAGACAGGATCCAGGATCTATATTCAAAGCGCTTGTGCTTCTCGCCCGGAAAGAGTTTTGACTGGTTTTTGAATCTCGTGAAGCCTTCGTTGTCTTGGTAGTTTTAATACTTGTAAATTAAATTGATGAGCGACACGGGTACCTCGCTATTGAGCATTGGAGTATGTATCAGGACCGATGCTTGAACCGATTCGCGGGACTGATGCGGGACATGTACCTGTGCCTTTGATGAAAGATGCTACAACGAGCCGACGGCAACACCGTGTCGTTCCCTTCTTCTTGCTGTTCGTCTTCGTCTACTTTGTCGCGCCGCCTGTTCTACCATAGACGAAGACACCAAACACCCAAAAGCAGTTGCGCCTACGCTTTCAGAACGACTCTCTGGTGTTTTGCCTCAGTTCTACAGTGATATTCCCGATGTACGCTCGATATAAAGTCTCGCAACTTCTTTGCCGGATAGAAAACACAAAGTCAGGTGTTCAAACATGTCATACTTGCCGGATCACATGTGTCTGTGTTCCTATGTACTCCCTAGCAAGTCTCGTGACTGTTCCAGGAAGCTGAACAGACCTATACAGACAGCTAAGTCATCCTCATCCTGTGCAGATGCCTCTCATCGATTACGCTTGGTTGCAACTCCTACCCGTTATCACCCTCGCTTTCTCTTTTTTCTCTGTCAGGTGCCCTTCCCATGGTACCCCATTCAAAATCCATCCAATACATTCGATATTGTCAACATAGTCGACAGAACCTACTCACAGTCTCGCTCTTTATACGATTGCCGAAAATCACATAGCTATCCTATTGACACGCAACGACAATGTAGCTGATCTCTCTTAAACATGTATTTAGATAACCCAGCATCAGTTTTAGTCGCTCTTCTCCTTTCTGATCCACCCCTTATACGATCGAATTCCTCCGCTCACTGATACGGCGGTTGGCTCTACTTCATTTACAGCCTTCGGCCGGCCATACGCCAGCATTCGGATTGTTCGCCGCGGTTGTTGCACCCTGGAGCTACCCACGGATCAGTGCCTGTGAGCCAAGATTATGAGCATTATTGTGGCAAGTAATATGCTCGATTGCAGGGTCCTAGCATTTTAGCTGCAATGGTTCCGCTTGCGAATCTCCACGAGAATTGCCTTCCGCACGGGGGGACCATCAGTCGGGACCGGCCTCAAAACTTTCTCCGAAGCTTACATATGCGAAAGTCATAAGGTATGACAAAATAATATCCCTCGCCTTATAGCTGAGGCCCCAGTGGCACCGGTGCTTGGTAGCTATATGGCGCAACGCAATGTTTGTGTAAGGGGTCCTTTTGCATGATACAAAGAATATCGGCGATCAGCCGTGGGGCGAAAATCTCTTCCGGGTGATCCAGTCCTCGTCAAGTCCGCTATCCTCCGGATGTGATTGACGGTCGCCACTTTATAGCTGCAACATGCTTGCGAACTCACTTACTGATCAGCATCAATCCTACAGTCGGTCGCAACCTTTCTTCCCCTTTTTCCTATTCGTCTATCTCGTTCGCTTCCGATATTGTAATCCAGTCAATAATGCGGAAACACCAAAACAGCTCTCGTCTGCGCCTCGACTCGACTTGCCTAGCCTCGACCCAATTGTACAGCTTTTAGGACCGCCGTGTATCTTATTCGATGATTGGTTTAATACAAAAACCCAAACACAGACGACGGACAGACGGACGGACGGACAGACGGACGGACAGACGGCCAGACGGCCAGATATGCACAGACAAACACAGACGGACAGACGGACAAGAGTTTGTGTTGTGTTTTGTGTCAAAGGGAAGTTCCCCTAGGAGCCCTCGGAGAACTCACTTTCGCCACCGTTTCCCAACGTCTATTCAAGGAAGCCAGATTGTACCTTTTCCGTAGCTATGCTCTTATGAATTAACGCTTGATCACACCTCTAATCCCTCTTTACCCCTTCCCTTCCTATCCCCCTTCGTACCCCTTTCTCGCCTTCCTATCCCCCTTCCCAAACCCTCCTCAATAGATCTATTCCTATCCAATCCATCAAGCGCCCTTGCCTAATGATTCTCATCTACTACTCCGGTACCATCGTAAACCTAACAACAGTTGACGGAACTCACATACGAACTCGCTCTGTACACGTCAGTAGATAATCGCATTGATATTCTATCGACATACAACGTAGCTAGTCTCTTACAATAGCCCAAACACCGTTCTGAGGCACAACCACCCTCCTACAAAGATTCATCGATGTGTTTCGGACCCCCGCTCATGTATGGTGTGCTCGTCCCGTGGATCGCCGTATACTGGAAGGAACTAACATTGTGCAGTGCATCAGGTACCCCGATGAACACCCTTAAGTGAACTTCGGGTTATTGACATGATACCTTGTATAGGCAGGAGAAGTCACTCCCCTGATAAACATGACAGTGCTTCCTTTCATGGGGATTTCCCAAAAGGGACATCCAGACTTCACAAAAAATATCGCTACTGCCGTGGTACATCACCAGAACAGATAACAATAGACTGACTGTACGCAGTCATAGTAGACGGCCTCCCTCACAAAAGATAGACCTCTCACTTGCCCGATCATTGACCCCTCCTACTGAACGACTTTCAGCCACAACTTCTTCTCGCACCTTTACTTTTGGACATGACCTCCATCTTCACTGAAGCTTCTTCACGCGAGCTTTCTTCGATCCCTGTTAGCCCAAGCGATAGCTCTATCAGTAAATTGCTGGAGAAATCAACATGCCGAGATCCTACATCGACTATCACAAGGGCGTCCCGCCCTGAAAATGATCGTCGGACTGGTACTCGAACAAAAGTCCTCGAGATTTTTGACATAAATCAAGAGGCCGTAGTTCAAACCTGCAAACAGCACACGTCAACGTTCTTCACTATCGATAGTCGGGCTTACTACGGCGTTACCTCGAGAGACAGCTTGAGACTGCTGAATTAACCCGAGTTCACCCTATGTTACACGAACTCCTGCATTCTCTTGCTAAGAGTCCTATGTCAGGCCCATGGCGTTGATTCGCTTTCGCAAATCTTGGATCAATTCCAAAAGAGGGTCAGTATTTCCGCTGGCGATAAGCATTTCAACCGTACGCGGAGTGACAGAGGTCATGGGCTTCGAGCGGTCAGGCGAGCTATTGTAGCTTTTCAGGAATACTACGTGCACTTTCCTGAAGACTGCGAAGCACTCTGGACCTGGCATAGCGGAGGCAAGAATAAGGGCATGAATGGTCGCCCACCTCTTGACGCCTTTCTGGAAATTTATGCAGCATACAGGAAGGATGATTCGGCTTTGAGCAACTTGAAAACGCAGATTCAACGCTTTTCAGAACTCCTCGGGCTTCAGCTGGGGGACGAGGACATTAAAGATGCTGAAACGACCGGCGACATATCAGCGACTTCATCAAATGTGATTCCTTCGACCGCGTCTTTAGCACCTTCATCCATCGGTCGGCTAGGTCGCGGAATGGGTCGGCCCGGCTCCATGTTCTCAGAACTGTTGGAGATGAAGATGAAGGAATCAGACACTAGTGCCATTGAAAGCAGCCAAGGCAGCATTTCCGCAGATCTGGCGGCGGAGGGATCTGCAGGACCGCGTATACCCCCCCCCCCCTCAGCAGAACTCATTACTGAGAGAGACTCCATATCCACCCTTGCCGCAGCCTCATCCGTGGACTCAGGGCCACTTGGAAACCGAGAACAGTTACGTAGACTGGCGGGAATCTGCTTTATCGGACATTTCCCATCACCTGCGGAAATATCTCGAATCGAGGAAATGGCCTGTAATACTTCGGAATTTCCGCAGATCCACAGAGACTACTTAAAAGGAAGGCTCCTACCTTACCTGCGGCAGTCGGAAGAGCTGTCGGGACAACGGAACCCCTCGCGAGATCACCTTGCCGTCGTGCTTGGATACTGCGATGTGGTTGGCAAACACCCTGAATATGGGATCATGCGCCGTCCAGGACCAAAACTGGTCGATATGTTACGCAACCGTGGAAATAGGCTACTGAGATCTCGATATGCGCAACAGATGTCGCCTGGGGGGAGCATGATGGCGCGCACAGTGAATGAGCAGGGAAGAGAGCAGCAAGGTTCCTGATGAAGTGTGCACGCTAGAAGGATGATGAATAGCTTGGATGAATCACAAATAGTGAGAATAGCTTGTATTTTAGATTGGATGGTCTAGCTCGAAAAAATGTATCACGGTCGAAGAGAACGCTGTCCGGCCCAAGTTGACTACCTTGACCAGACCGCCCCTCGTACCCAGCATGAGACTTCGCACAAGCTAAAAGATCCAGTTGTGTTCGGCTAAGAATCAACGAGGACGGAGGTTTCAGCTTACCGAACCTATTCAGACTCTTCAGTTAGCGTAGAAATGTGGCTTCCTCGTTGGACCAGCTGTTGGACCGCCTTAGATGTTCATTAATGTAACCTCCTCTCGATAAGTCTGCGCACTCACCGATGGCCTTGGATCGATCTTTGTTCCTTTTTTTAATAAGTATCCAGAGAGACTCCAGTGCGTGATTTACCATGAGTCGGCTCCGTTGGGGGCAAAGCCAGGTGGGTCGAAACTGTGCGGCACTTGCAGGCTCGATAGCCGATTGAACCCATAATCATCGACTCCAATTCTTCTGAGTCCATATATATTATGACGAAAGCAGGCGCAATCTTTGACCGTCCAAGTTTGTGCCGAGAAGCTTGGAGGAATAGCGAGACTGCATTGGTGTATGAATTCGGGCTGCTGGACGATACTACATGGTCTATGCGCTCTACAATATGACCATGTTCGATGGCTGGGCTACTGCTCACTCCACTGCTGGTTTGCTTCGAGTCACAGTCGACCGCCGTCAAACCCGTCATAAGCTTGAACTCAGCGACTACTCAGCGAACTATTCAGGATGCTGTTTCGACCAAAGTCAATCGACGCGACTTGCTTCCGCCCAGAGTCATCACGCGCGCTCCACTACAAGATAAGATCATCACCGCCATCCACACCTACGTTCCTCCTTCCACTCATCAACTATGACAGAGATATCACTCCAGGATGCATCGGGGATAGTAAGCTCGTACCTTTCCTTTCGTTACTGATCTAGCTGATTCCGAGGATTTGTAGGCAGGGTGGATATCCATCGCTTGTTGGATCATTGTCTACACGCCGCAGGTCAGTCTATTAGTTGTCTTGCTGCCATCCGTTCCCTAACTCATGTTCCGTGTAGATATGGGAGGTTAGTTAAGGTTTACACATTTAAACGGGACGAAGACGCTGAAGTGGGTTTGGGTTGAACAGAATTATCAGTTGAAGTCGGGCGAGGGTCTAAGCGTGGCGTTTGTCATTCTCGTACGTACTCAACTGAAAAATTCTCATCCTTGCCGCAACCTCCGTCTTCCTGACGCACTTGTGCTTACTATATTCTGTCACTATATTCTGTCGACGATTGGTCTTCCGGTCCAAAATAGTGGCTCGTCGGAGATTTGACAAACCTTGCGGGTGGCGCAATGGCTCACCTCTTGCCGACAATGGTACGTCTCCCTTTTGATCTGCTTGTCGTTGCTGTGAAATTGACTTGGTACCCGTCCTATAGATCATTCTCGCGGTCTACGTGAGTACCTCGCGGCATGTTCTCGAGATGCAGATCGGCTGACCTTCGCACAACGCCGATAGTACACGCTTTGCGATGTGATACTGTTGTTCCAGATCTACTACTAGTACGCCCTCCTGCTTCATATCCTTTTCCTTGCTGATGAAAACTTGTCCCCTCCTCCAGCCGTGCACAGCGCCAGAAGGCCGCTGAGGACCCGGAACGAGAACCCCTCCACCGCGCACGGACACACTCCCACTCCTCTTCGACACACCCGAAACCACCAGCACCCCTCCTACCAGCATGGATCCACTATCCTCTGCTCCTTCTCTTTGTCTCTTCCGTCGGAGTTGCAGCGTGGTATATCCAGTCACGGACGAACCACCCGAATGGAGGCTCCGGAGGACCGATACGGCCGCACCGACATGGTCATGGACATCACGGACACGGAGGGGGGAACGTAGGAGTGCCGGGTGGGACGGAGAAGACTGCGTGGGAGTGGAAGAGCCAGGTGTTGGGCTATTCCAGTATGCTGCTTTATATCGGGAGTCGAGTCCCGCAGATTGCGCATAATGCGTGAGTCCTGTTTCGCGTATTTCCCGAGAAGGGATACTGATCCTGTGCTACAGGAAGACGCGCTGTGAAGGACTCAGCTTGAGCCTATTCTTCTTTTCGATATCCGGCAGTAAGCATCAATCTCGTCTTGGACCTCGAATGGCAAACTGATCTAACTCGTTTCCTAGATCTCACATACGTCGCCAGCATCCTACTCAAGAGCTCTGAGCGGAGCTACGTGGTCGCCAATATATCCTGGCTGATAGGTACGCCACTTCATGATCCTGTGTATTTTCTGGCCTGCGGAATCGCTGACGCATTATTGCGCTTGCAGGGTCCGGCGGGACAGTCTTCCTCGACCTGATCGTCCTCGGCCAGTTCATGTACTACAATTCGCAGAACACGCGAGACGAATACATGGATGACTCGGACTCGTCGGATGATTAGGACAAGTCAACTGAAGGCGCGTATTGGACAGACGGAATTGGCACCGAGGCTATGGATTGGTCGAGAGTGAAGGAGTGATGAGCGAAACGGTGACGTTACTTATGCCCATATAACGAACGGTAACTAGTCTCGACTTATCATAGTATATTAGCAAGGGCGGGTTGTTAATGAGTGCCAGGGGACGCGAAGTCATTGTACCATACATCATGTTTGCATCGTTTCCTTCCGCTTGGCTTCCGCCACAGATGCCTGGTACAGCGCGAAGAGGAGACCAGCGCCCAAGTCCCTGGTAAGAAAAGACAATCCAGACTTGTGTGCTGACGTTGCGGCAAACCTCGTTCTCTGCTCTCAGCACCGCGGCATGTAACCCCTATGCTGCAAGGAGAACCGGACCAAAAGCATACGACAGATGCGATGTGACTCTCGTGCTCGACATACTATACAGCCTTCCCCAGAGCGATTTCTATCACGAACGAATGCAATAAGCGTTGTACAACCATATCATAGCTGGCCAAGCGTGAGCCCAGCAGGGAATCCGGCAAAGTCGACTTGCTCCTGCACGGCTTCGCCACTGCCCTTCACGAACGAAATTCGCAACCGCAATCGCACTTGAGCCCCTGGCGGAGCGATCACGCGCATCTGCTGCGTTTCCGTTGATCCAGCATTGACGTCCCCGTTAGACATGGCGAGCATTTGTAATTGTTGCGTCTAAGGCAAAGCACATTAGTCATAATTCGACTCGAGGGGCGTCCACGATGTAGAACTCACTTTTGGGACCGCAGCCTGGAAGTTGACATTTCTCACTCCCTCTGCTCCAGTAGTGGTGAACCTCGCAAGGATCTGCACCATTCCCTGTTGCGCGGGATTCACCTTGGGCGTAAGTGTAACCTTGAGACCATTCTTATCATACGCAGTGTAAGACTGAAGTTGCTGTTTTGGTGGTTGAGATGCCGGTGCAGCGGAGGCAGCCGGGCTTGCTACCGGCGGGGTTGGAGAAGGAGCCGACGCCATCGAAGAAAGGAGATCCAGCGACGAGGATGTAGCGGGCGCGGGCGAAGAACCCGTCGGATTCGGGGAGATGGAAGTATTTCCGAACAGGCTCATAATATCGTTGACGGCATTCTGAGGCTTGGGCTGACTTGGTGCCGGGCTAGATGACAACATATCAGATGATCCAAAGATGTCGGCCAATAGGTCCTGGGTATTTTGGGCGGACCCGAGGTGGTCTAGCGCTGTTGGTGTGGGAGCGCCTGTCGTGGATGCCTCGTCGCCCATGAGATCGACCAGCGAGTCTTTGTCGACCCGTGTTGAACCGACTTTACGTTTCTCCGACACTGAAGGCGAATGATCAACCACCTTTCGAGCACTTCTCGAGATGGGTGCTTACCAGTTCCCATGATTGTCGTCTTGATCTCGGGGGCAGGCATGTGCTCGAGCACTCCGCCCACCACGTCCGGTTTCGTAAACAGCTGTCCGAATTCGACCGATCGCTGCTGGATTTCCAACTCGGTTGCCTCGGAATAGCCAGCGAGGATCTCCCTGATTCTCTCCTGTTGTACGCTCGCAGTCGGCGTGTTGGCTTCGGCGAACCGGATCGCAAGCTTGGCGAGAGCCATGATCGTCCACTGCCGAATCAAGGTGTTGGCGTACGGCGAATCCAGAACCAGCTGGAAGAGATCGACGATATCCGAATCCTTGATTTCTGTGACCTGTTCGCCGTCATCGATGCTTCCGCCGTTTTGCAGCATGATGTCGCCAAACTCTCCAAGGATCCACACGGCCGCCAGAGTCAGGGATTCTTGAGAGATGTCGTCGCGCAGAGCTTGATAGAGACGCTGTGCTGCATATGCTTGGAGTTCGGCCGTATGGCACACTAGGCGTATGAAGCCAGACAGGACCTCTTCTCGCACGTAGTTGCCGGCCTAGAGAAGCCAAAGTCGATCTAAGTACGCATACCATTCATATGTCACCGCTACGGTACTCACCAAAGTCAGTGTTCTCAGGAACGTATCGATGTGCCACCTCTTGTTCGGCGCGAACCGTTCCGCCGCCAGCGATATCTGCGTCGTCAACCCCGACTTGAAATCATTGTCCGCCACTTCCAAGAACGCCAGCAGTTCCCGCATCATGATCCGGATGTTTTGCTCGTTGATGAGGGCGTAGGACAGTTCCAGAGCTCGGCGTCGGATGGACACGTCGCCGTCTGACAGGCAGGAGAGGACGACGTCTCGATGACGCTGGACTGCGTTGTCGGATAGTGCTACCTTGTTCAGGGTGTTCAGAGCGACGTATCTGCGGGACATCGGTTGTCAATTGCTGACGCGGTTCAGATTGGGGGAAGACTCACCTGATGTTGTTATCCCTGTTTCCCAAGAACTTGCCCAAGATATTGATCGCCATCACCCGCAGTCCGCTATCCGACTCGATCTCCAAAATCGTCAATACCGTTTCGTACAGAATCGAGTTGCCGACGTTCTTGGACGAGTCCGTATTTGTGGCGACCTGCGAGATAGATTGGGTCAGCCTTGTAGCGTTGCGAGATCGGAGGGACTGACCTGAGCCAGGATATCGTTCATGGCTTCACTCGCTTCGGCATCCCCTTGTCCGAGATGTCGTAGCAGGTGCAGAATCTTGACTTGCAAGAACGGATCCGTAATGCCTCCGACATCGTGTTCTGGGCTGTATCCGGTCGTGACGAGCGACTTGAGGTGCTTGACAAGAAGCGGAACCGCCTATGGAACATCGCTCACTGATTAGCGTGAATTCCCGAGATAGATGCAAGGACGGACCTTCTTGAATTCCCCACGAACGTTCTCGTCCACCTCGCACATCTCGTTCACCAGTGTCACCCCGGCCAACAGGACACCATGGTTGCGATCGGAAAGGAGCGATTTGGCCTTGTCGAGGAAATGGTCCATGAGCTCCGGTACGCGCCGGATGACTCGAATAGCGCAGAGGGCCGCCTGGAAGACGGATAAGGATGAGACTGGTGTAACAGGCAGACGGCGAGAAGCGTACCTTCTTCCGGATGTATGTGTTGCTGCTGCCGAGCAGCTTTTCGATCTCGTTACACAGATCTCGGGACATCTCCTCTGATGAGATATTGGCGAAGGTGCAGAGCGCCAGACCGACGGCGTACATGTTGGAGTGGTTCATGTCGCTGCGTATCGAAAGATCAGGCACGGATCATTGTATCGAATCGCGCCGAACGTACTTTTTCAGGGAATTCGTCACCAGCATCAACACCTCTTGGTTCTCATCCAATAACAACATGATCCCCAAGTATCCCAGCCGCTTGTCACTAAACCGCGGACTCGCTACAAGCTTCAAGCATTCGATCTGGCCAAAGTGTGCGGGATAGCCCAGCATATGGATGTAGAGCAGTTTCGCAATATTGTTGTGTCGGGTGAAGGAATCTTCTTCCTTGAATGATGTTCGGATGGCGGCGGATTCTTTCTGTATGAGGGTCCTTTCGTCGGCCAGGGTCTAGAGGGGTCAACGATATCAGCTCGAGGGATAAGTACACAGAGAAAGCGATACGCACCTTGCAAGCCCTGATGGCCTTGATCAGCGCTGTGAGGGATGTACATGTCAGCTCCGCGCGCGTGGATTGCCTCGAGCGTACTTACCCTTGAGGTTGTAGTAGCCGACCATCCCGCAGCTCTATCGTCGGTGGAAGATCCTGTATTCAGGAAGGGAGCGAGAGTGAAGTCGCAACAATGGGCGATGGTGTAGCTGCGCGCGATGCGATACCGGACGCGCGTGGACACTGCTGCTCCGTAAGGTCCTTCGTGGGATGCGTTAAAGGCTGAAGTGGATGGCGACTGTCTAGTCTCGAGTAGAGTAGTATACAGCTAGGTGTGCTTCAGATGGGTATTGTTGCTGTCTCATCATCGCGTAACCCGCCTGCTGCTGCTGGCTCATGACGTCCGCCCGCCGGGTCCACGCGGGACACGTGACTTGGCTTTCAACGCGGTCCCGACTTGTGCAGCTTGCTAGCTAGCTTATTCATCTTATGTCGTTTGTACATGCGTTATATCACGCGCGTTGAACAGGATATAACTTCATGCTGAATATACTCAGGATACTCGGTTCATAGAGCTGTCTCGGATTACAGCATGTCGAGGTAAGATCACAGCGATTATGCTTGTCTGCGTGACCGCGTTGGGGATGGATACTGTAACCGGCCTGGCCCGGATCTGTGCCATCTTGCCTCCTTCACCTTTGCACTAGGGTCTTCCAATTGAGGTAGCGACGAGTAGGGCAATCGAGGGACACCTTTTATGGCTCACTAGGGCCAAGCCTTGATGCAGTCTTCAGACTTGGTGCAGGAACAGCCCCGCCGATAAATTAAAGTAGCTTTCAAAGGATGACCGATAGTTCCCTTGTCTTAAATCGAAATCCAATTCTCATTACCGCTACATCCTCAGAGAAGGAATCGAGCGACATGACAAGTGCGTGCTTATAAGCCGCGGACGTACAGATATGGATCATCCTAGGTTGGTATCTTAGACTTCAGGAAATCACCACATCCTTTACCGTCCTCCTTCCGTCTACACGTAATGGCTCCTCACTCGCTTTCTCTCGACCTACCTGCGACGCCCACGATAGTGTACACCTTGATTCCTGAAAGTCTTCCCAGTACATTTCCCGCAGGACAAGGATGTCACTATGATGGCCGATTCAAAATGTGCAATGCAGAGGCCGCGCCTTCTGAGATTGCAACGATATTGGGACTTTCGATCGCAGACCAGCTTACGGTTTCCACTGATTCTCCAGTGTACGAAGCGACTGATCTGCCTGGCCCAGGCGAGTTCGCCAAACAGCCACGACAAGGTGCGGAGCAGCAGGCGGATGGAAAGGACGAGGCGAGCCACAATCGAGAAGTCCCCCATCAGGATCATGACAAAGCTCATCACGAGGACGAGGACAACTGGAGCGCGAAAAGGATTCTCGGGACTGGTATGGCTGCGGTGGGCGGAGGGGCTCTGCTATGGTTCGCTTGGAAGGATTGTCAGAGGCAGGTTGCAGAGAACGATCTCATAGATCTAGGGAGAAGTCCTACCAAGGAAAGACAGGACTAAGGGCAGTGCATGAAGCGCTGTCCATGCTGTGAGCGATACTTCAGCCTGTCTTCGCGTAGGCTACCGTCGTAAGGTTACTGCCACATGGAGGTACACTTCGCGTCACGAGACTTCAGTGGACTATTACGTTTATGTAGGTATCTGGAGAGACAAAGCTTTCAGCTTGTTCAGTGTAAGATGGAACAATGTTACATTTCACAATGTTTTAAGGGAAACGCCGGTGTAATGTTCTAAGTCAAATGTTCTTGACGAGCAGGTTGCACGGAGCATTGTTCTGAGCATTATGTTCTGTGGAACAAATACCCTAGCGCCTTGGTTTGGACTCGCTGTTCTACTGGGCTGGCCTGCAAGCAGGACTAAGTCGGCTCTAGGAGAATCGCGAGCTGATGCACAAGTTGTGCAGGCGGTATTATTGTTATGGAGCTCTGTCTCTCCACACATGATGAGTGAACAGATTCATGATGATTCCCGATGACGCCAATTACATTCCTCGCACCCGTTTGACAACCATTATCTCGAACTTGCTCAGACAAAAGGTTCATCTTGTATCGGTAGAACCCAAGGGGAAAGATGCCCTCGCGGTTGAGTATAAATATCAATAAGAATGTCTCTGATAGCGGGAACGACTAAGTGAAACAAGTACAAATGGATGTGAAACCTCTCAGGCTTTTTGACGTCAGTGATGGGTTCTTCAGTAGTCGTCCTAGCCACCTTTACTCTTCAATCCATCATGAGGGTAATCATTCTTGAGTTTCAGTTTCACTGTTTGTGGCTATTGAGTTTTTCCCAAAGAACCCTTCATGAATATCCATTACTCCATAATCTTTTCTGAAGCGAAGTATCCAGATCGGTCTACAGAGACCAGGATTATCCACTCAAGATAATTTGCACTGTGGGGGGGGAGGGGGGGGAGGCAAGAATGAGTAATACTCTGAACCATGCATAGGGGGCAGCAAACGTTGTGAGTGAGGTGTTGGCATCTGCTGCATCGAGCGGCGGGTCGCCCGCATTCGATGAAGCCCCGGCATGAGGCCATAATGGACGTCAATTCGCGCGACTATCAGGATCCTTACACGCTCACCTATCTTAGACCGTAGACCAAGCCCTTCTAAGTGAAACCTCAAGAGGTACCTCGCAGAAACCGTGGCTGGGGGGTAGTTCACCTGGTTAATCGATGGTATTTTAGAGGAATCACTGAAGTCCACCGGGCAACCACGACCTGGGTTGAGGTTTATCGCAAATCGCTCCAGTTCAGCGGGGAAGGTTTCCCTATTGTGTCCGACTTAGGTAAGCACGCGAAGAGACGCTCCTGCCGACTCGCGTGTCAATAGCAGGGAGTAACATTATTGTACATAGCTTGAGCTACAGTACTGAAGGATCTAGACCAAGTTACCAGTGCATCACCGACCACCATTCACAATGGGGGATCGCGGAACAGCCGGCAGTCTTGTCAGGGGTATGGGTCCCGGTTCATAGTCCGGCTTCGATGCTGCGCCCACGAAAGATCGGCCATTGCGACGATAGGCAGCTTGATAGTTCGTGAGCCGTGCATAGGTGACAGCAACTACAGTCCAAGCTTTAGTCGCCCAGGAGAATTGTCTCGCACAAGTGCACGATGATAAAATCGTTTTTCGAATGGTAAAGCACCTTGCTTATAATCATAAGCTATTGCGGGATACGGAACGCCCTAGCAATCAGCCGGTATCGCTGCAATACCAGCTGTTAAGTGATGTAACGGTTTGACCTTCTTTACATTACTGATCTCTTTCACCTTGATGTATTTCTTCATATCCTCTTACTATTCGATATCGTCCCTCTTTGTGCTGGTATCACACGCAGTCGTGACCTGTCGTTCTCGAGCATATGGTGCGTTTCACGTTGTAACTTGGTCGCTTCTCCTGGCAACCATCATGTTACTAGTGTCCTCTCCTTTGTACGCTTCAGTGGATCCTGAAATGCTTAAGCGTGTGTGCTACAAGTCAACCCACGAAACCGCTGACTCAGCGCAAATATCGGTGTGCACATTTCTTGGATTTCTACCGGATCCGTTCACAGTCGCGTTGAGCTTGATGTCAGGAATGGGGCAGGGCTTGGAGGCTTATTCGCCACCTCGCAAGGACAGGACAAGGACTAAGATGATATGACTGTGGGTTCGAACCACGTGATCAGTAGAGATGATGATCGTATACTGAAGTTGACATATGATCTTGCTCTGAGCAAGATAGAATACAACTGTGGCAAAGGGCAGAATCCCTTTCCTTATATAGACAGTTTGCCACCGATTTGCCACCCAGTTTCCCCAAGGAAAAGTCTTTCCCCAAGGGAACAGGAATTATCAGGCTAGCGACAGTGCGCTTGTGCTGCTGTGCAGCGCAGCGCATCCTGTTAAGCGCACCAAGGCGGAAATGGCAGAGGAGTGACATAGCTTGACAAAGGCGCCTGCTATAATCAGCACAGGATGACAAAAGCGCGGCGGAGTTGGCGGAATGGGCGAAGCGGGCGGCTGAGGCCTTCGCGCTTCTCCTTGGTAGCCAGGATAGAATAGAGTTGGCATTATAGCGAGTACAGAGTTGGCGGATAGGACTGGAAAGACGGCGGCGGCGATAGTGAGACGGATAATGAAGCTACGGAGTCCGTTGAGGACGGATATTGATCGGACAAGTCCGCTCAAGCTATAGACTTAGGCTAAACAGGGATACCTAGATGCCGCTCATGACACTTGATGTGGGTGAGCATTCTAGAATCAGGGAATGCTGTAAGGCGCCTGGTAATGGGGCTGGGTCTGTGCCTTGTATCACTTGATCAGTGACCTTCTAGATGGGTCAACGTGTCTCCAAGTGTCGGTAACACACCAGACGCGAGAGAGTTGTATGACTGTCGAAGCTGATGTCCTTCGCTGGGTGGGTATGGTTTGCAATAAGATGTAATTTACTAATAGGAGACGTTAGCAAGAACAAGGACTAATAGAAGACGTTGGCAACAACAAGGGTAGCTTGACCTCACCGTGACTGGATCCACTCTGAAGTGCAGCTCAGTGAAGAGACAAGATCATACGGTCTAGGGTTTGAAAGGGAGATTGTAATTGGATTTGAGCTGTATTATGTAGACGAATTGGATGGAGAGCTGGAGCTGCGACCCAAAGGGCAATACTGCTTTGCAGGACGGGCATAGCAGCTCCTGCATAGTAGAGAGTCATGTGTACCGATGTGCGTTGATCACATAAAACTGCTGTATAGCTGTATCTCAGTGAGTCAAGTCCTGGGATGAAAGTCTGGTGCCACGCCCCAGTTCAGGCTGGAAGCGGGATGGATGTCTCGTATGACGTACGGGAGAAAGGGCTGGGCGAGACAGGTCGTAAAGGGCAAACACTGTAGCCAGAGACAGCAAGCGAATAAAGGTGTATTGATAGGACGGTATTGTAACGACGGTAATATACGGACGGTAAGGGGTCAGATGATGGATCTCTTACAGCTCGACGCTGACGGCTGGGCCGGGGAGGTAAGCCGCTGCTATTCCGACACTGAACTCTCAGTCACTAGGATTATCACCTTTAACCCTTCCCACCGTCACCGCAGCCACTTCAGATTCTTACCCCCCAGGTATACGGGTAACCCAAAAGAAAAGGATCAGCCAATTCTGCCGCTATTTCCGCATCCTCCGCGCTCGCCGCAAAGGCTGCAAACGCCAACTTCGCCGTATCCGCAAGCTTGACGTCCATCGAGACAAACCACAGGTAGAATCGAGAAGGAGCCTCATCCAGGACGGTCGGAAAGGACATCTCAGACCGCGAAATGTTACAGTCTTTGTGACTGTGATGGAAGGAATTGAGCTAGGTCGCATCCCATGCCTATACAAGGCTCGGATCAGGAAAGAAACCGGTGGAAGATGAAGTTATTGTTATTGCTGTTCCAAACAGGATAGAATCGCAGGAGCAAGATAATCTCATTCTCATTCTCATTCTCAAACAGTCTCGGGGGATATCGTTATATCCGTAAAGCGAAGACAGCACATAGAGGTTGCGACATATGTTTTACTGTCCTCTGAGCCCGATTGCAAGGGCTTCAAGCTTGGAAAGAGGCCCATCTGTTGTGTCGAAGCGGGTTTGGCTTGCTTTACTCCGATGTCCGATCCGCCCACTCGTGCCACTCAGGGCCGAGGAAAGCAGTAGTTTTGTCTTCGGAGGCTGATAGATTGATAAGCTGGCCAATACGTGATACGAGTGAGAAGGTGTGGGTATTTCAAAAAGACTAACCTTGAGTGTTGCGATTGCTGGATGTCTGTGGTCCTTCCGATACCTGTGAAGTAGCTGCGTGGCTAAGGGTCGCATTGCCTCTGCCAGGAACAAAGTTGCCTGATGACTCTATGTGCGCAACGACTGAGGCCAAGACGGGTACACGTCAGCTCGGCTAAATACGAGGAAGTGGATAACTGTATGCATGCGAGTGTACATACCTTCCGCCTGCCATTGTGCATGAATAGCGTCTTGATGGACGCTTCTTTCGCGCGATCCGGGATAGATGGCCGAACATCCCGGCGCAAGGCAAGGGTACTCGCCGGTTCTTGAGGCTTTCTGGTGTTGAGCTCCCGTTTCGTGTGCAAGTTTTTTCTCTTCTTCTTCGGTCCATAGAACGGCCTTGCAAACTCCGCAAACCCAGGTGGTCTGGGCCGCCGCGGATTTCTCATGGCGCTCCCTGTTGTGTCGACTGAACGTTTTTCTCCCTTTGAAGGTGATAGATCCCCCGCGCTGCCATATGCAAGCCGTGCATGCTAATTTCTTTTCGATACCTGTCGGCCAGACGGGTGGGGCCATGATGATTACGCTTCGAATGAGGCCTACCGGGAGCTTCTTCCCTACTGCGCCGTAGCTTTGACGATATGTGATGCTGCCTAAGCTGCGTATAACTGTGAGCCACGCATGTGAGGTCGAGTATGCTTTGCGCTTGTATATATAGATATGTGCCATCCGGTGCATTGCGATTTCCTTTGCAAACGATCAGCGCACCACCCAAGCTACCCCTTTGGCCCTTTGAAGGGCACGTCATGTCCTTTCCTGGCCCCTTCGATCCTTTGCGACGTCATCGCTGATGGAGATGTCATGATGATCTTGTCCAATATCGTTGACTGGGCATTCAGTACAAAGGTGATGGACTTTGTTGGTCCAACATCTTTCAGACGTCGAAAGTGTGCTATAGAAGCTTTTCCGACCTTACAGGGTTATCTACATATTCGCCGACGGAACTCCTCACAGACCACGCCGGTTAGAATGAGACTATTCTACCGCTGCCAGTTATTGGTTCTTGATAGGAAGGGGGTGTCGGGTAAAGACTGTCAGGAATGGGCAATAAAAGGCTTTGGCATTGGACACCGACCTCCGAAGACAGCTCGAAGAACTCAGAACTCTGAAGTGGGATCGA
This sequence comes from Naganishia kalamii, assembly GCA_022813745.1. Lineage (NCBI taxonomy): Eukaryota > Fungi > Basidiomycota > Tremellomycetes > Filobasidiales > Filobasidiaceae > Naganishia > Naganishia kalamii. The sequence continues at coordinate 3,471 of JAKLLX010000199.1, read as the reverse complement.
ACCACAGGGCCCAAGGTGCATGAAGGCACTTATTGATCCAATACATAAAATCTGGCTCTGAGCAGAATGTAAATACAACTTTGGTGTAGAGGTACAGCTGATACAGCTGCCACCACCAGTATCCCGCCTAGCGGTTCAATACACTAGTTGTTATATATATGTATATATTTGCCTCTTCCGCCCTTGCCGTTCCAGCCGATCAGACTTCAGACTCCCCCTCCCAGTCAAACTTGAAGTACCCTGAGTAAGCCTTTGCAGCATGAGTCTCGCTTCCATCCCCTCCATCGACTTCACTGCGGCTTCCTTCGCTCAACCGAGTCTTATGAACGCCGTACACATTCTCAATGAGCGTAGAACGGAAGCTTCAGTCCTCTCCTACATCTGGAGACCGGATCTCAATTCCCGCAGAGTACCAAGAGGCTAGATTCGAGCTTCCCATATATCACTATCACTTCCGCACCAGATCCAGACTCTTGGAACTCCACTTCGATACAGCGACTGAGTCTCAAGGTCAAGCCCATTCCGAGTGCAGGGCAGCTTTCGGCACTACTCAACGCGAACAGGCCGATCAAACATGATAATTCCATGCCAGGAGGTCCCCACGAGTCAAAGCAGTCGTGGGCAGATTATGTGGAAAATCACGCGGTGGCGACTCTGCTGGTAACTGGCGTTGTGGCTTGTGTTTGTCGTCTGCTGCTAAAAAGTGTAGTTGCGGCCGAAGAAATCGTCGCAAGGAGGTAGACCCAGAAGCATTGGGAGCGGGTCCGGCGACGAAAGAACGAAAGGCGGATTGAGATGTGGAATTGAGCAATATAAGACATCCGTGTGAAGTGTAGAGCTATTTGTAGTGGTGCGCGAGGTTACATCCGCCTTGCAACCATGAGGCCTGTTTCGTCGATACGCTGTTTATCAGCCCTGCAACCTTGGCTGCCTTGCTGCACTCTACCAAGTCGGCTTGCTCTTTCCCGAAAGAAGCGACCAGGCCCTGACAAAGCGCCATAGTAGATCAATGATGTCGGTGCATAAGCGTCCGAACGTACCCTTTCGGCTGACAAGCATAAGACTTCACTCGCCCACATCAAAGGTCCTATCCTGTAGTCGTTGTGTCATGAACGGCATCTACTTATCCCTGTTTGGCCTAAGTCTATAGCTTGAGCGGATTTCTCCAATCGATATCCGTCCTCAACGGACTCCGTAGCTTCGATATCCGTCTCGCTATCGCCTCCGCCGTCTTTCCAGTCCTATCCGCCAACTCTGTACTCGCTATAATGCCAACTCTGTTTTATACTCGCTGCCAAAGAGAAGCGCGAAGGCGCCAGCCGCCCGCTTCGCCGATTCCGCCCACTCCGCCGCGCCTTTAGCATCCTGTGCTGATTATAGCACGCGCTTTTGTCATCGTGACATAACCTATGTCACTCCTCTGTCATTTCCGCCTTGGTGCGCTTAACAGGATGCGCTGCGCTACACAGCAGCACAAGCGCACTGTCGCGAGCCTGACAATTCCTATTCCCTTGGGGAAAGACTTTTCCTTGGAGAAACTGGGTGGCAAATCGGTGGCGAACTGTCTATATAAGGAAAGGGATTCTGCCCTTTGCCACAGTTGTATTCCATCTTGCTCAGAGCAAGATCATATGTCATCTTCAGTATTAGATAATCATCTTTACTGATCACGTGGTTCGAACCCACAGTCATATCTTCTTAGTCCTTGTCCTGTCCTTGCGAGGTGGCGAATAAGCCTCCAAGCCCTTGCCCCACTCCTGACACGTTGATCGCATAGGTATCCCATATCATATGCCTATAGAATACAACGAGTATTGCGACTCTTACAGTCTCATACTCTCGAAGCCCTTACATTGGGTACGACATGGATGAGCGCTCATTGGCTAAGTACGAACCCGAATCGTACTGAGTCGCTATCGAAATACAACGAGATAGCTAGAGAGAGCTACCTAAAAGTGAATAAGGTTGGCGATTGGCCAAAGGCAAGATCATTCCACAAACATCGCAATCATAGTAGTCCATTGGGACGGAACGGAGCTACAACAAGCAGACTCGACCCCCTTGAGTCCACGCACAACCTCGAAATAATGCTTTACCAATATATACGCCTCCCATTGTTGTATTTCTCCTGAATCCTGCCCATCAACACATTGGCACGCAACATTTCATTCAAAGGAAGGAATCAATTTCTCGTACGCCATCAGCTGTGCAGACCTTTATCAAGTTCTTTCTAGCCGTTTCAAAACTGTCTTTCCCACTCCTTCATGTTTTTAGCTACATAACGAGGGACGTACGAATAAACTAATCTGACTGTATGTTCATTGCCTTTGACGGCAACCTCAATCAATCTGGTTTGTTTTCGTTCCAACTTTATCATGCCTCGCATCTTCAACACCCTGAATGCAACGCTTCCGGTATCTCCTACTCATCGCATTTGACCCACGCTGAAAGCTTCAATCTAACAACGCGTGACCTTGAGACCTTGATTGAGACGCTGGATGCTGATGTCGCCAAAATCGAAGATAGGTGGAGTGAACCAGGAACTAAAGAATATGAGGCTAGACAAGCGGCCATGTGCTACGAGTTCGACGCCCACTCATCGTGTGCTTGGGCTCCAACAAATTATCTCCGTCAATTGTGGACAGCAATGAACGATAAGTATTGCAATGCCAGCTGCTTGGCGCGCGAGATGAAACAGCACAAGGCTACAATCGATGGCATACTCCAGCGACGGGCGATCGAGGACACACAGGAATTCGAAGATCATCAGGAAGCCATGAAGCACAGCACGGAAGAAGCTAAAGAAATGTGTGAAGGCAGAAACAAGGACCAGTATGACAGATGGACAACTTCGGAGCAAAATCTTGAGAACGCATACAGGCAAGTTGCTGCAGCTATCGGATCTCTTCAGGGGCGGGAAACGTAGCTGCAAAATTCGGACGGGAAAGCGAGAACGCTGCTTCAACTCCTCCTATAAACGGACTATCTCACTTTCGTCTTACGCATAGATGTCAGTGTCTGTAAGCATCGCAAGCCACATCTTGTTACATAGACCCTATGACATGTGCTTCGATCTCTCCTGGAGAGGCATCATGGATGATGTGAAGAGTGGGTATAACGCACGATCCACACTCTATACTTGTTAATCTGCGAGGCGCTTTCATTACATTTCCCTCCCTCGCCTCACAACACCTTTGGCAGGTATTCTCAAGTATCGCATTCAGAGCGAAAACATCGACAATACCTGCAGTCCTAAGCGTGATTCCAACCGTGAGTCAGACTTCGAACACTCCACGCATCGTCAGGTTCCTCGCTGGCGTTGATGTTTTTGTAAGGGATCGACATCACTCTGTCCCCTTACCGGCCCACATTTCCGTCCTATTATTGCACCTTCATTCGCTCCATATCTCTCGCTTCATTTTCCGCCTTTTCCGGCCCTTATCGCACGCTCCGTTCGCTCGTAATTGCCTC